>CM051693.1:8851066-9231066 GCA_028022725.1 Lycodopsis pacificus
ATATAAAAAAATATAAAAGTCACACAAAGACTCTCGCAATCCAGAGAGAAATCCAGGCAAGACGTTGCAAGACGACAAGTTATTACAACTCAGGAATATCTGAAAATGTACAATAATCAGGTTACCACGCGTTAAACAGCACAATCTCACATTCACGAAGCTGAACATGCACAAATTTGCACGTTTGTGACGTGAATCTGACAGAAACACAATATTCTCACAATCAAGAGAGGAAACATTTCCAACGTTGGGAGAATTTTAAGTGTGGCTATAACAGCCGAAATATATGCATGACTAAACGGCGTGCTGGCACGTATGACCGAGGGGCAAAACCGTCATAGAGTCCCGATGTGAATGCCACCATTGTGCACTTCTCCATCATCACCATCTTCATCAACGCTGTCACACTCTGAGTCTCGACATCCCCCCTGCGAGGGAGCGTGTCAGAGGCCCGAATGTGAAGTCTATTTCTGATTTTTTTTGTTTCTCACACACACACACACACACACACACACACACACACACACACACACACACACACACACACACACACACACACACACACACACACACGCGCACTCTCTGGCTTTATTTCTCTCTTTCTCATCAGCACCACAAATCGCTTCCTTACATCTCTCTTTGTTTGTGTTTTTGTTTTTGCTCGGTCTCTCTCTCTCGAAGAGATGCGGACACAGCAAACCGCACAATAGGCCATTCATGATGCCCTGCAATGCAATGATGATCCTGCTCTGCCCTCCACCCCCCAACCCCCTCCCACCCCCACCCTGCACCAGCCTCCACAGCTGCACAGGAATGTGGTCCAACAAGTTACCCGCTCCGTCGCTACCACCACCACCACCTCACCAGTGCTGCCGTCCTTGCAACCGAAGCCCCTCTTCTCCAAAATCAAAAAAAAGAGGCAGAGAAGTCAAGAAACTATAGAGGGAGGGGAAACTCTGGAGCACAAAGAGAGGATTCATGGTCGGTCACATACACTCCCAGAGGGAGAGAAAAAAAGAGGGGCACCCATTTAAGTGTGGTGCAGCTGCACTAATTTACTGGGTGAAAATGGGAAGGAAAAAAGAAAAGGAGTGACAGGGGTCAGATAGCAGAATCATTTTTTATTCATCCCTGTTGATGGCGTGTCACTGCATCATCAACACTACAGAGTCTGCGTGAAAACACCTGCAGCCCTCAGTGTGATGCAAAATCCCCCCGTTTCTTTCCAAATATAAGTAGGATTCTGAGCCCCTCAAACGGATCACCAAACTTCTCATCTCTGGATCTGATAGAAGCCCCCAACACAGCCCATGTTCGTTCTAAAGACTTCGGATGACACCAGGTCGTCACTGACCGCAATCGACACACAAATCCTCTCAGGGGGCAGCAACAACGTCGTCTCCCGTATGGAGGATGTCGTGTGAAATCACAGCACGGGTCTCAGATATCAGCTGGAGGAGAGCTTCTTAATCACATGTACAGTACAGTGTGAAAGTTCGGGTCAAAATATTTGAGTCACATGAGGCTCAGTCTAGTTGCAGAGCTGGAATTCCCCCTTGGGGAAAAAAAAGCACTGACTTCAACTGTTTTTCTGTTGTTGTTTTTCACACAAACCCTGGGAGGAAACGGCATTTATGTATCAAGTGCAGTGTCTTACACAAACCCAAGCATGAGAAACGCCCTTGTGTCCACAGATAAACTGCACACCTTCCATTTTGTGATGAAATCTGGGACCAAGAAAGAAAGAAGAAAACATGCTCCAGCTCCAATCCTGGCGGGTGATTTCGGATGGGAACAAATGACGGCATTCATTTCAGGCCCAAAATGTGCCTATTGACATGGGAATGAATGCTTTCCACCAATTATACATCAGTTTAATGCAGAATGTGACCCAGCATGTGAATATTTGACCGCTGTGCACGCTTGTCTTATCTGCATCCCTCTCACACACACACACACACACGCACACACACACATTATCTGCATCTCTCTTTCTTGCCTTTTTCTTTCCATCCATCGTCAGATTTCAGGAATTTCCCCCCGGGGGATGTTCAAGTATTAAGGCCAAAGCAAAAAAAAGAAAAAAGGGCGTTTTCTTTCCTCTCTATACTCTTTGTCCTTCCTTCCAACCTGATCAAATCATTCTTTCTATCTGATCTAATATTAAAAATATATTCTTCAGTGAGCCTTGAACTCATCCCTCCCATCCGGATCACACGTGAAAAAAAATAACGGACGGCCATGACTAAGTGTGCACCTGAAGGCTGACTCTTTGACCCCCCCTCCCTCCCTCCCTCCCCGTTGATCATGAGACCTCATCCTCCCATCCTCTCCCCCCAGGAGCCGCAGGAAACGGGCTTCTTGTGACCCAGTCGGCGCAGCCATGGAGAGGCCCATTACAGCAGTCACATGGCAGGTTAGCGCGGGGACTGATGCGACCATGTGAGCTCTATTTTCTAACAAGTTACAGCTGCCCCCGAGGGCCCATGAAAATCTCACACATACAAACGGCTCAGAGCCAAAACATGGGAAATGAATGAGCTTCAAGAAGACAGGGGGGTGGGTATTTGTTTAGATTTGGCTGACAGGTGGAATAGTTGTTTAATTTCCGATAAAACAAGTTGGCTACATATATTCTCTTCTTTTTTAAAGAGGAAACTGAGCTTTTTAGCTCTGACATTTGGATCACCAAGATGTGACAACTAACCTGCAAATACGGTACTTAAAAAAAAAGAATTGGAGTCTTCAATGACAGAAAAATGTCCATTCAAAGATGATCCACAAAACAGCTGTTTGATTGTCAAAATGTCTCACTAAAGCCTATGATTATCAACTGTGCCAGAGGAAGGAATGTAGAGGTTATCAATGTGATGAGAAACATAGTTGATTATGCCTTTACATTGAATCAGTGCTGAGATAATCACTACAGGCACTGCGGGTAAAACTGAAGGAGTTTGACTAACTTATTTGAGGACAGTTCAGTTTCACGCCTGAAGTTCATATTTGTTTTCATCAAAAACTCAAATTATTTTCACTGAACATATTCAATACAAATCGAAAGGTAGAACGAGCAATTTGTTTAAAAGCGCAAACAAAATATGAAAACATCTGAAATTATAATATTCTAAAGACAAGGGTGTGAGAATTAGAGACACAGCTCAGCTGAGTTAGAGGACGATCAGGCCTGTGCTGAACAAAAGGCCTGCAGGCAAATTAAGTGGCAAAAGTAATCACGAAAACCACATACAGTATTTATCAAAATTAGCATCTTCAGAGAATAATCAAGGTTTGTCTTTGCCCAACGGAAATAAAACGTGAGTGTTGAGCGGCGATCTGAGGCCCGTTGAGACGAACGAAATGAGAAGTGATCAATAAATGGACCGCACGATGAAAACGATAAAAAGAAAAAGTTCGCCTCGTTCCTTGCGTTTCATTCGTTAGAAGAAATAGATGTTTGCGCGTAAAATTACATTAAATTAAAAACACAATGTATTTCATTAAACGGCTGTTTAGACACTGTTTTAAAGGCCACTTTCTGTTCTTCTGTTTGTTCGATTATAACTGATTTTAGTAAGTGTCAACCCGACTCAACCCGGAGCGCCAACCCGCCATGATTCACCTCTGACCGGGCCTCCGCCGCAGCTCACCTCGCTCTGCGTCGCGGACGGCAGCGAGGAGGACGGAGGCGAAGCGGTCAAATCGGAGATAGAGGACGATCGCTTCCCGATCGGCATCAGGGAGGCGGTCAGTCAGGTGCTGGATGGATACGACTGGACACTTGTGCCAATGCCGGTGCGCGTCAACAACGGAAACAAAGCCAAGCCCCACGTCAAGAGGCCCATGAACGCCTTCATGGTGTGGGCGCAGGCGGCGAGGAGGAAGCTGGCCGACCAGTACCCCCACCTGCACAACGCGTTAGAAGAAATAGATGTTTGCGCGTAAAATTACATTAAATTAAAAACACAATGTATTTCATTAAACGGCTGTTTAGACACTGTTTTAAAGGCCACTTTCTGTTCTTCTGTTTGTTCGATTATAACTGATTTTAGTAAGTGTCAGCTAAATTATCTTCATTAATAATATATAAACACCCACACATAAGAAAAATCCTATATAACTATAGGGTCTTGATTTTTTTTTTACTGCGTTTGAGCAAACTAAAGCGTTCACGAGGTTCGTGATTATTTTGTCTCAGTTCAAAACATTTTATCCTTTTTTCTGGACATTTTTCCCTGCACATCATAAACAGAAGCTATAGTTGTTTTCATTTTAAAATATTTATTTTAGAAAGGTCAGATAGTTCTGTAGGTTTGCAACTTTAAAATAATGTAATCTATTTTCTTTCCAAAAGCGTTCTTTCATTTCCATCATCAACAGCAAAACTATTTTCATATGAAACGGAACCACTGTAATTATAAAATGAAACATTATAATGTTTACAGCAACAATGCAGTGACCTCCGGGAGAATTAAAGGATAATTTAGTCAATAAAAGAGACAAAAATAACAATGTCAGAATAATGCCAGTGCAAAGTCACTACATTGTCACAGCAAGACCAAGATGACAAAGTTATTAATAAGTCGACGAATGTGCTATATGTGAGAATGTCCCAAGGCTTTTTATACTCCATTATATATGTTTTAATTATCACGTTTTGCGATGAATTTCTTCAGCAAAGACACATGGCGATAATAATAATAAAATGTTTCGCTCCATCTGACATACTCCCTGGGGGGGTGGGGGGTGGGGGGGGGGGGGACATGCAGCTGCACTAACTAAACACTCCGTAAAACCGCAGCTTCCTCCAGCCCTCCGGTCTGTCGAAACCTAGCGAACAAGCCGCAGAGCGACGCGCACACTTTTGAACACGCTTCTCGGCATAAAAAAACCAAATCACCGCTATCGACCAGCACAGACATAAACACTCACTTCACGAGCCTCGGAGGGCCTCTTGCAGGTTCCCGGTGGTACCGGTTGGGTCGGCGGGGTGCAGCATGGAGGTATCCCCCCCCCCCTCACCCCCCCCACTCCACCGCACCCTGCCACCTCCCTCATCCACCACCAAACACCATCATCCCCAAACACAAGCCCCATACCATCAGCACCCTCCGAGGCCCAGATCCAGGTGCCGCAAGCGAGCGCTGAGAGGCGCAAAAAAAAGCGGCAGAATACAGGGAGATCCGCGCGGCCCGTCTGCTTTTTCTGTGTGTGCGCGACTGGTGTCTATGCTCGGACATAAGGGGAGAAAGACGCACACATCGCTCTCTGTTATCAATTTTTTTTCATGTTTTGCAGCACAACACTGCTTTTTGTTCCCCCATTTTTTTCTTCTTCTTCATTTACGAGGGTTAATGGATAGGCTTGGGCGTTTGATCACATGGCTGCTATTCACCTGAGATGGAGACAAAGAGAGCAAAGAGAGCGGAGAGAGAGAGAGGGAGAGAGAAAACCGAGAGGTCAGGCTCAACATGAGAGGCAACGGACACACAGGGGGTTATTGTTGCATTCATTTGGTGTGTGTGTGTGTGTATTCGCGTGTGTCTGGGTGCGCATCAGATGCTGCTGAAGTCGATTCCCTTCCTTCCCATCAGGCCACAAATCACGGCACAAATCATGGCCCGCAAGCGAACAACTTTTTCCCCGCCACAGTCTTGTTTTACGCGTAAAACCACGACCACAGTGACGTCATTTCATTTATATAAAAAAAACACTTTTTGAGAAATATTTTACAGGACATCGTTTTTTATCTCCAACCTACATGTATCCAGCTTTCATCTCTTTCAGCTTGATGACATTATTTTATTTAATAATTTATCAATTAATTCTCTCTCATTTTATTGTATTGGAACAATTCCACATCGGTCTGCATTTCAGGTATTCTTCAGACCTATTAACCTTAAAGTTGGACTTTCTAAAACACTGACACTTTAGCAAAAATATGAATATTTAAACGTCGCTTTGTTTTGCCATTTGACTTGAACCAGTACATTCTTTTTTTAAATCCTAAAATCTTGCCCCAACACTTGTCTACCTGTCACTCACTCATAGGTGTGCGCCATCACCGCAGTGGGCGTGGTTGAGCGTCAAACAGAGACTGGTTGCCATTTGTTCAGTTTTTGTTTTTTAGTAAATATCTAAACACTCTTTTAAAAAAGCCACGTTGTCTCTGATCACCTTTGAAAATGAGAGCAACGTCATCTTTAGTTTCTTTAGGCGCTGTCAGTGTGAGACACTTTTCTATAAGCACGTTTAATGTGTGCAATTCATAACGGTATTCTTCATACATGATCAATGAGATGAGATTGGTTCACGTCTGATCAAGGATGTCGAAATGTCAAATCAACATTTATTTTCTGAATAAATGTTCTGGAACACTTCACACGTTTGGGAATATTTGTTATGGTGATGAAATAATTTGCCAGAATGTGGCCCACTTTTCCCATCATATCATTTTTAACAATAATATATAGGAATTTTAATTGCATTAATCAATCCCAAATGTAATTCCAATTGATCTTGTTTGCATGGCATGAGCTGCATGATGAGAAAGTATACATTTATTTGGTTTATTTTTAAAAGATCATAATACTTTTGTCATGCAATATAGCGTCAGATAGAGAATATTGATGTTGGGATAATTACAAGTGACTTTCTGACGAGATGAATGATCACTAACCCCAACATTTAACCATATACCTGAGTATTTATTTATTAGCCTACATTTTCTTTGAAAAATAAGATCCATTCATTTACTAAACGTATGCCTCTCTGATGCATTTTACAAAATTGTATTTTCACTATAAAGATTATAACTCAAAGTTGTGAGGTGTGATCAAAGTAAATTTGGTTTAATCAGAGCTGAATTTATTTTTTATTTTTTTGAGGAACGTGACCACACGAGGCAATACCTCTACTCATGATTGTTTACTTGTTTGATATAACGTGTCAACACGTCCAACAAAGCTGGCCTTCTCCTGCTTCTAAATGGGCGCACTGTAGAGTAATTTAAACCACTCCGATGTAAAACTCTCACCTCTTCCCTGTTGGAAATGTTGCAGTGACGGACAGACGGGCATTAACAGTGCGTTGCCACTATCCAATCAGAGACCGGCGGGGTAATTAGAGGAAGGACCAATCGGAGCGCGGTGTGGTGCCCGGGAGGGGGCGGGTTCGACTGTGTGCTGGAATGCTGCCTCTCTGGGAATGTTTTCCACTTTCAATCACTTTTTTTTTTCTCTCCCAGTCCTCCTCACAAGGCGCTCTTTAAGCTCCGGTGTTGCCACACAGAGCAGCCATTCATCGGCTCTACAGTCAGCCACACACACTCCCATGTCGAACCACTGGACATCTAAATTGGTAAGTTATGTCATTTTTTTAACATTAAATTTATATGATAAAGTGGATATTTCATATCAGTATTTAGGCCGCTTGCCAGTCACATTATTACTTATTTGGCTTCGATGAAAATACATTTTTCTGGATGCGGCTCTTTCGTCCAAATAGCATTATCATTATCAGGCTATTATTATTGGCTAGATGTGCCGTTATTTGGTCACATTTAATGCGCTAACCTGTTTAGCTTAAGTAAAGTGAACCGGCGCTTGATTCATATGACAACTTAATGATATTGTTTCTCTTTTGTGGACTTAATTAGAACCGAATTGTTTCTATTATTATAATGATGTGGGGTTCTTTTTATTTTTTTTAGGTGTGACTGCTTTTGCCGAGACGCACGGTGGAAAGGATTTGGACACTTTAACGCAGCAGTATGGCTCTACCTGAGAAGAGTCAGCAATAACTGGGATCGTCGAAGACTCCAACACATCTTATTCAATTAAAACGAATCAATCACGCAGAAAAGTTTGGACTCTCTCTGAAACTAATTTTACATTCGCGGATTGTCTTGTTGAAAGTTAAAAAAAAAAAAAATGTCCGGCGAGGAGCACAGCCTGTCCGAGGCGGAACTGAGTCCCGGAGGGTCAGACGACGGTCACTCGCTGTCACCGACTCAACCCGGAGCGCCAACCCGCCATGATTCACCTCTGACCGGGCCTCCGCCGCAGCTCACCTCGCTCTGCGTCGCGGACGGCAGCGAGGAGGACGGAGGCGAAGCGGTCAAATCGGAGATAGAGGACGATCGCTTCCCGATCGGCATCAGGGAGGCGGTCAGTCAGGTGCTGGATGGATACGACTGGACACTTGTGCCAATGCCGGTGCGCGTCAACAACGGAAACAAAGCCAAGCCCCACGTCAAGAGGCCCATGAACGCCTTCATGGTGTGGGCGCAGGCGGCGAGGAGGAAGCTGGCCGACCAGTACCCCCACCTGCACAACGCGGAGCTCAGCAAGACCCTGGGCAAACTGTGGAGGTTTGTATGGGGCTTGGTTGTTCCACAGAGGAACAGTGTGGCCATGCAGTGGCGCGTTTCCTGTGTCGCCTGTGCGTCAAGGATAAGTGGGGGCATAGATGCTGAACTCGAGAGCAGAAAGTGGGCAAATTATGAACTCAAGCTAGTGGTTGTAAACAAAGAAAACACATAGAAACAGAAATTTGGGGCTTTTGTTGTTGTTGTGTTTCCTTAATATAATGTGTATAATGTGTTGCTATGGCGAGTTTTACCATCCATATCCTCTGCGCTTGAATACGACACAATTTACAATTTTCAGACATATTCTAATAAAATACATGCCCATTAATGCAGATAGGCCTGTGAAACTAAAATTGCTTTTTGTCCCCCCTCCCCCCCCCCCCTCCCCCCAGGCTGCTGAACGAGAGCGACAAGAGGCCATTCATCGAGGAGGCGGAGAGGCTGAGGAAACAGCACAAGAAGGACTACCCGGAGTACAAGTACCAGCCCCGGAGACGTAAAAACGGCAAACTAGCTACTGCTAGCGAGTCCGACAGCCAGGGGGAAGGGGAGGCCAGCCACTCCCAGTCACACTACAAGACCCTGCACCTGGAGCACAATGGCGGGGCTGGGTCTCCCCTGGGCGACCTGCACCACCACCACCATCACCTCCACCATCCTGCTGGTATGGAGTGTGGACACATTCATCATCATTTACATTACCACGTTTCTGGAGATGTTTGAGGGGAACATTCAAAAAAAAAGTTTATCAAAATGCAAACTTTTTTTGTACCTGATCATGATGTCCCTTCTCCTCTCCCCTCTATAGGTCAAGGTCACAGCCCACCCACGCCCCCCACCACCCCGAAGACAGAGCTCCAGTCTGGGAAGCTGTCGGATGCAAAGAGGGAGGGGGCAGCAGGAGCGGCCGGAGGATCAGCGGGGCCCAGGGGAGCCCTCGGGGTGGGAGCTGAGGGGGCCTCCGGTGGCCCGTCCTCGTCGGGCGCCAAACCCCACATCGATTTTGGCACCATGGACATCGGCGAGATCAGCCACGAGGTGATGTCCAACATCGAGCCGTTCGACGTGAACGAGTTCGACCAGTACCTTCCTCCGAATGGCCACCCGCAGAGCGGAGCCGGGGTCGCTGCGGCCGGGGCCTCGGCCTCGTCTTACGCCTATGCCCTGGCCGCCGCTAGCGGGCACTCGGCGTGGCTCTCCAAGCAGCAGCAGCAGCCTCAAGCCTCCCCGTCCTCCTCGGACCCCTCCAAGGCGCAGATCAAGAGCGAGTCTGCGGCCGGGGGCCACTACGCCGAGGCCTCGTCTTCTCCCTCCTCAGGCGCCCACGTCACCTACACCCCGCTCAGCCTCCCTCATTACGGCTCCGCGTTCCCCTCGCTGGCCTCCAGGGCTCAGTTTGAGTACGGAGAGCACCAGGCCCCCGGGGCGTACTACGCCCACTCCGGCCAGGCCCCGGGGCTGTACTCAGCCTTCTCCTACATGGGCCCTACACAGAGGCCTCTGTACACTACCATAGGAGACCCCTCCAGCGTGGCCCCCTCTCACAGCCCCACGCACTGGGAGCAGCCTGTTTACACCACACTCACAAGACCTTGAGGGAGACCGGCTGAGCAGAGGGAAATATGGGAAGTGTGCGAGTGGATCCGTGTGTCTGTGGGTGTACAAATATGTGAGCGTGTGATTGTGTGTGCGTGTGAGCACCCGTGCCATATTGATGTTATATTAGAGGTTTTTACTTTCTTCCTTTTTCTAGCCAATGAAATGCAAGACGCATCCGCAGGGCCTTAGACATTTAAAATAATAAAATGAACAGCCACAATATAAAGTGTGAGTCATGGGTCAAACTGCCAATCAGAAATCAAATAAGCCTTAACAAACGTGTGCCATCGTAAATTTTATAAGTCCGAATGTACAGCAAGTTTCTATACGAGTGGAGTGCGACACTGAGCGGATGTTGCATTGACGAGTGACTCTGATTTGACCCAGAAACGACGGGTTTAGATCGACATAATCTGATTTTTATTAACCAAACTAAAGCAGAAGTTGTTGTTTTTTCTTGATGCTATTGTGTTATTTTATATGAGTAGTAAGTTTATTTGTCGTTGTTGATATCCTAGGGTGTAACTTTATTGTGACTGATTTGATAATTACACTAATACATCTGCACCACTGCTTTGGGAAAAGCACGCTTTTGTTTTCAACAAGATGTTCCCTGGAGTTGTTGTTTTTTCTTCTTGTGGCCAGAAAAGGATAGATGCAACCTTTTTCTTTGTACATAGCACACTCTGTGTTTCCTTTCATTGCATTGACTTCACTGAACTGAACAATTAAGCATTTAAGGGGAAAAATAGGAAAAAGAGAGGGAAAGAGATGTATTTCAGCTTAACGCTCAGTCTTGGACACTTACCTCAACTCTGTTCATTTTGTGCCAATAGCAAAGGAGAAATACGACACTGGATACCTGTGCTAATAATGCTGAAGGTGTTACAAATTTCAGAGCAGTACACGTGTGCTTCCGTCTTCCTTTTTTTCCGCTTTTTAAGTAGAACATTTTGCTGATTCGCATCTGATTTTTCCAATAACTGAGTTAAAATCTATAAGTGCAAAGTCTCAACCAAATCTCTTCAGATAATTGGCCAGCTTTGGGTCCTACTTAAGGATTAGAATCACATGTACGACCGCTCTGCACTGCATGTAGGCCAAAAGCATGTTTTCGTCTTGACAGTTTTTTTTCTTCTCCTTCCTCACATTGTGCCCAAACAGCCCTCTTCAGCAATGTGAATAATGGTCATTACCACGGGCTGCACCTCTATTACGTGACGCATTTGTCATCATTTTATACTGACCCTCTTATGTAGTTATTGTTTTTTTATGTCAGTAATAATGCATTGTGTGTCACCCCTTTGCTTTCTTCCATTTTGTATAATTCTGGATAGTTTTGTAAAGTGTTTGCTATACATTCACTTGAGTATTTCTGCTTCCATACGAGAAAAGCAAAGTCGAAATGTTATTGTTGTCATCTATTAAATCAATTTATTTATAAAAAAACAAAAAAACTTCATGTGTAAGAGTGTCATTTCAGTGGTTCGGAGGGAACACATGGAGCAGTTAGCAAGTGAGGGCTGAAAAGAAAAAATAATTAAAAACACGCAGCTGACGTGTGAACTGTAATAACAGCACAATCAGTGCCCCACCAACCTAAGCTGTTTAGTGTGTTTGTGTGTGCGGTAGGCTAAAATTGACTACTAATTCCCCACATTTAATCGGCTGGGGACTGCGTGTTACTGAGAAAGACAAAGAGAGCCATTCAGCGAGGGAGAGAGACAGAAAGAGAGAGAGAGAAGGGGTGGGTGTAAAGAGCCAGAGGCAAGGCCAGAAAACCAGCGTACACTTGGACTTTTGTACATGGCTTCCCTTTCACTCGGCCCTCTCCTCTCCACCTGAGGCTGCCTTCCTGCCTCCACACTCAGCTGCTGTTTAAACCCATTCAGCGGGCATCCAAAAACCAGAATGTCAACTTCACTGTAGTGGGCGGGATTGTGTGTGTGAGGAAGATGTAAAACAAAGATGATGATAGACTAAAAGGGTTCAAATCTGGGGAGAATGCACCAGTAGAAGTCAACAAGGATGCAAAAGGCATTGAAAATTCACCACAGCAAAATGTTATATAACAAAAAAGATATAGATCGATAGCTCGATAGATCGATAGATCGATAGAAGGACGGACAGACAGACAGACAGATGGACGAACGGACAGATAGTAGATTAATAGATGGATAGATAGATGGATGGATGGATGGATGGATAGATGAACGGATGGATATATGGACGGACGGACGGACGGACGGACGGACAGAAAGACAGACAGATAGATGGATAGATGGATAGATAGATAGATAGATAGATAGATAGATAGATAGATAGATAGATAGATAGATAGATAGATAGATAGATAGACAGATAGATTATCAGGGCTAAGGCTGTGCAGTCCCAGATTTAGGTCAAATTTGATTACTACCTCATCTTACTAAGTAAGTTGTACTCTACTGTTATTTGACAGCTGTTGCTTGTTACTTTGCAGATTAAGATTTTGTGAACAAAACGAAGAATCATATCTAAGAAAATGATGCACTGTAGATGTATCTAACCAACAGTACATAAAACTGTTAGCGCAAACAAATTAGCTCCCTTGTGACGAGCTGGGACATCAACGTGCTTCTTACATTATAATGCGTCACAAACAGCAATTTAATCATATAGAAAAATATGACACTCTGAAAGCGGCCATTCCCTTGTATCAATACTTTGACTTTTGACAGCCTACTTTTAGTATCATCTGCTGATTACACTTACCGGTTAGCCCACTTCTTTGAATGGCTTTTACTCGTGAGCATCGGTACTGCAGACCAGCTGGTGGGGGTAATGCATCTAAAAAGTGTAAAGAGGAAGAAGAGGAGAAAAGAAAAATATTAATGATTTTTTCACAGGTCAGCATAAAAACCAAGACATTTGAGCCATGCAATGGTACAGGGGAAGGTAAAGAACTAATCAAATTGAAAATATCTGAGCTTTGGCAGAAAAAGTGGGATGAAGACAGTTAAGGAAGAACATACGATAAAGAATAAAGGACAGGTTTCTTATACAGGTTGGGGAATATGGTTTGATCACACAGGTTTACAAAGTGGATGTGGATAACATACTTCTTAGTATATACATGTTTTTATTGAATTCAATCTATAATCGTTTTATTTATTAGTATTTCTCCCTACATACTCTGATACGGAAGATGCAACATGTACCTAAAATGTGGTATTGCAATTCGCCCATAGACCGCAAAGAAGACGAAGAAGAAGACGACAGAAAAATAGGAGCAGAAGAAGAAGAAGCACGTGACGTCACTCCAGGGGCGCCAAATCTGCAATAGACAGAAACACAACACGGAGTAGTGAAGAGTGCTGTCACCGTCTACTTCGGTAAGAATTAGCTTTGTTCACAACTATCATGATTTATGATACGTTGAGGCTTCCTCAGAGACTAAACTCCTCGTTTTGACAGAAAACACCTCCGTGTTCTGGTAGTAAAGGTCAGTTCGAGTAACGTTAGTTAGCAGTCGGCTAACATTTGAGTTTGCAACATAAACAACAGTACAGGAGCGAGCTAACGCGTCTGCGTGTTCGCTGTTATTCGTGTGACGTTAGCTGACATGGCGGGTCGGCAGGAGACGGAGTTGTACATTGAGTAAAACTTAAACATGATGAAGATGAATATCTGAGTTGTGTCCTCTCTCAGGCTGCTGTTATGGACCTCAGCCGCTTTGAAACGGACAACTCGGTCAGCTGCAGACTGGCCTCTGAGATCCCGGATGTCTGCCGGACTGAGGACTGCTGTTTGGGCATCGACGAGGCAGGCAGGGGGCCTGTGCTGGGTATGCTGCCGGCTAATTGTTCCGTACTCTATCCCTCCAGTGTTTTACTAAGACCGCATCCTTAACATGCTCTGTTACAGTCACCCATAATTTATCATGGAGATAAGGACTTAATATACTGTCTGCCATGGTTTGAATGCATTGCTCATTTGTTTTAGCACCCATTCATTGTGTCATGTGGTATCTCATGCATAACAGTGTTTGTGTTTTGCGATCCAGGGCCCATGGTGTATGGAATATGTTTCTGTCCGGTTTCCAAAAAGCAGGAGCTGAAGGACTCGAAAGTGGCAGGTAATCCTGTTGTCCTGCATCTCTACAAATGAGAAGTCTTTCTTAGCGTGATGCTTTAAACTCATCCTCACTGCTTTCTCCTGAAATAAGCCAATTCTTCTTTTTTTTTCCATTTCTGATGCATTTTGGCACTCTCTCATCAGATTCAAAGACTCTAACGGAGGCAGAAAGAGAGAATCTTTTCCAAAAGCTGGATGAAGCCAGAAGCTATGTGGGCTGGGCTCTGCAGGTTCTCTCACCAAACACCATATCCACCAGCATGTTACAGAGGTACGTGGCACATGCAGTGTAACGCACATTGAGGATTGTTCTGTTCTTCATAAGCTGTGTTTTATATTCACACCCTGACGAGATGTCTGCTTGTGTTAGGACAAAATACAACCTGAACGCCCTTTCACATGACACAGCTATTGGTCTGGTCCAGTATGCCTTGGACAGTGGAGTGCAGCTCAAAGAGGTATGCCATTCATTTGAATATAAAGGTGGACACCTCATGCTTTTGTTGTGTTGTCCCCGTGAACTGTGTGCTGTTAGTGTACCGATGGAAACATTCAACATTAGACGGAACATATTCTCATTTTCATTCTTCCGTCTTTCTTTGCTCTCTCTCCCGCCTTGCCCTCCCTGCAGGTGTTTGTGGACACAGTCGGCCCAGCGGAGAAGTACGAGGACAAACTCTCGAAGCTCTTCCCAGGTATCGATGTGACGGTGAGGCCAAAGGCCGACTCCCTCTACCCCATCGTCAGTGCCGCCAGTATCTGTGCGAAGGTCAGTGACCCACAGCCAATTGGATCCCACTTCATGGCCGCTTGCATGGATCGCTGCAATTTTCAGCTTTGTTCAAAATCGGGCAATGGCGTTGTGTTTTTCAGGTGGCCAGGGATCGCATTGTGAAGGGCTGGAACTTCGCTGAGGACCTGGGAGATGTGGATACAGACTACGGTTCCGGATACCCCAATGGTAAAAGAAACAATCAGCGACTGTTATAATCCCTCCATAGTGACATCTATGTTTTAGAAGGACTTCAGAATTTACCTTATCAACAGATGTATTTATTTTTTCAAATTCAATGTCACTGCTAACGTTACCTAAACAAGACTAAAACTATTTTTTTTTCTTCCCCCTCTGTGTTTTCAGACCCCAAGACTAAAGCGTGGTTGCTGAAGTACCTGGACCCCGTGTTCGGTTACCCTCAGTTTGTTCGATTTAGCTGGAGCACTGCTCAAACCCTGATGGACAGCAAGGGTGTGACGGTCCACTGGTAGAGAGCCTTCATACTTGATTTTGACCAAAGTCCTTCGATGTATAAAAGCAGAGGTTTATTTTGGGAGTTAAAGAATACCTTTGAAACTCTGCAGCTCTCGTTGTCTGTGACTCTCCGCCAAGAAAATGACTCTCTGCTATTCAGTGAAAAGAAAAAATAATTTTCTTAAAGCATTAAAATAGTTTCCGGCTTTTAAGCAACTCCATGAAAGCCAAAAACAACTTCTTAAAAAAAAACGCTTTTGAAAATTGCTTTAATGTTGTATAACAAAACCATATCCCCTTTTGATCTCCAGGTCATGCTTAATGTCTGTGCAAATCCTTTTGACTTAAAGAGACAAGAGCTAACCGCAGTGTAAAAATCAGTTTTGTTTTATTCAATCTGTCCTCAGGGACGACGACGACGAGGACGAGGACGGGGAGAATGCGGCCCAGCGGCAGAACAACAAGTCCATGTTGGCCTACTTCAGTGCATCGGCTGGAGGGAACGACCAAAACCCGACACGCCAGACCCACCGCTTCTTCACCGAGCGCAGGCTGAAGAGCCTCGACACACTGTGACGACAACACAGTAAAGGACATGTGCACACTCTGTGAGGTTTCGCTACAGACGTGGACTTTGATGAAACATTAGACATTTTGAGTTTGTATCACCAATGCAGACGTACACAAATATCTTTATTTGTCCTGTTTGTACCGTTTAAAAAAAAAAACTTTATAAAACTCATGTTTCGCCTTCGTAAGAGCCCTTGTTTTAAAGTTCTACACAATACAAGAAAGAAAAAGGCATTGTTGTGGAATGTGTTGCAATATTGAACGCTAACACTGCCCTCTGGTGGCGATATGACAAAATACACCAGGGTTTGAAAAGACAAACAAATACAAACGTATCATCAAAGATATGAAAACCACTCGGCACAGCTTGTTCCACTAACACTGAGGTCATAGGCTCCGAGTACTGCATAAAGACCATAGCTTATAATGTATGCGTTATCCTGTTTATCGTATGGTTCCTGAGTTTTGGTGGATAAAATAAGGAATACAAACATGCATTATTTGAATTTTTTTTTTTTGTCATTTAAACAAAAGGAAAGAAAGTTGTCAAATGTTGACTAAAACAACCATACATGATTTAAGCACTGCCTAAATAAGATATAGTTTTAAATTATGATTCACATCAACTGTCTAATCAAAGATTAAACGGGCTGTCCTCGAACATCGAGATTCTTAGTGGAAACACTCGACTAATCCATTTACTAGTCTTGTATTTACCAGAGATGTGCTCATAAGATTCTTGGTGATAAAGTCATTTGGCATGAAAAAGTATTTTTTTTTTAAATGACTAAGACCAAAATGACTCATCAGTCTCTAAGAGGCCTCAAACTTACCGGTTATATTCTGAGAAAGCACCAAAACTATTTTTGAGGTTCAGTACCCAGCCCTCGTAGCTTTTCTGTTAATTAAATAATGAGTACAGTTTTGTGTTTTTATCTTTCATTGTATTCTGTCTTAACCAGATCGATGGAACTTAAAAGAGAAGATCACATTTGAAAAGCTCTCCCTGAACCACCGGCAGCAGACATCTTTAAGATTTTCTTATTTTCTATTCTTTACGGTTTAACATCTTAGATGTTGAGCCTAAAGACTACGAGTACGAGGTAAACAGGAGGATGAGGTGTGACGGTATTACTGCAGACTTCCCCTCTTTAAATACAGCAGTATAATCTGTATAATGACCCAACAAAGTGCATTTGACGTCGCATAGATTGATCTTGAGACGTTTGCCAAATGCTCCTCTTCTCAGAAATGGCTGTCTCCTGTTGTTGTTCTGTCTCACGTCCTCTGAGAGCTTCCTTCTCTTCTGACTCCCGGCTAACTCTTGAACACACTTGAACTTGGCGTATGACATTGCACATGTTGCTATACAGGAGCACAAAAGGCAGCTGTCTAAGAATGGGTGCCCATGTCATCAGAAAACATAAATACGTCACTGACTTGCCGAGCTTAACAAAAAGTTCAAATAAATAAAGTCATATCCATCCGTCTGCCGTCGCTAGTTCTCGTTGGGTTTGTGCCGGGACTCTTGGATCTTCTTCCCGCAGTTCATCGCTAGAGTGGAGAGCCCAAACGTGGACAGGATCATGATCGAGCTCCTTACGAAATGAGACGACGCTCCTCTGGAGGTCGTCCTCAGGACTCTCCTGCGGAAAGTCTCTCTGCCGAAGGCTGTGGTGGCCATCGCTGTCTGGGCCGCGGGCTCCATGGTTCTAGCGGTTTCCTGGGCGTACGGCGGCTGAAGGCGGCTAGTTCCTGGGAGGCCAGATGCTGGGTCTGCTTCAGCCTCAGCAGGAGGTGTCTGGGTCTTTCCTTCCTGACCAACACGTGGAAGGGCTTGATCTGTTGTGTTCGGTCCGATTCCTTCCCGCATTTATAACCTCACGGCGCCCCTCCTCTAATCCCTCTTAGTAGCCTGGTCTAATACTACGTCAATGGGATTTAAATAGTCGGCACAGGCCTGGAGAGGATCAAGTGGACAAGCTATTTCTGTCCATTAGATCACCGTTGCCGTTCTTTCATGGTGGATGAATGGAGTTGTTTCTGGGATTGAAGCTTGCAAACGTGTGAATATGTGTGAATATATAAGTAGAAAAGGGCATGAACAATGAAACTCAGTGAGACAGTCATGATGGTCATTCCTGCACGCCTTCATGTGTTGCTTTCAATGCTAAACAAATGCTGCAAATATTTTTCTTCACAATAACCACAACGGAAAAGAAGCTCTTCGCTCCTCTAATATGTTCTGTGTGCACTTTGCACTTTTGTTTGCATCACAAAATAACTTGAATTAAAAAATAAAAAGATGAAATATCTCCCAAAGCAAGTGTTTACAAAAGCGTTTTGTTAACCAAAAGAAAAAGCCTGGTTTTAGCAGACGATAACGACCAGCGATGCACAGGAGGTGATGCAGATTAGAACCTGCTAATGTTTGGCAGCTAGTTTGCTTTTCCGTTGATTATGGACTGTGACTGATAGCGGAAGAGCTGCCAGATGAGTCACTGTAGACGGTTGTCCACGATGACTGTACTGCTCCTTCTCGTAGATGAGATAAGAGAGCAGAGCTGTGGAGAGGCTGAAGAGAAGATCAATCAAACATCCTGAGAACATCTGATTAGGAAACAGTACAGGACAATTATTGCTGTCTACAGTCAGGGGACATAGTTTGTCATTAAGGACTTTCATTTTTATTTATAAAAGTTTATATTGTATATCTAAATCAGTTATTATCAAAGTGTGTCTGTGAAACTATTATTATAAAATTGTTTTATCATTAAACGTTGCATATACACGGATGGAGACCAATAAAACAAACATGTGTCCGTTACTCCCACGCACGTTAGCTTTGTGCCAATAGAAACTGATTTGATTGTGACACGCAGCAATAAGTTTATAATTGTAATAATGTTTCGATATGAAAATTATTGAATTATGTTACTTCCCTAACTATTTACTGAAATAACTTACTTACTTGAAAAATGCAACTCACCTAGACTACATACTGTGTACTTCTTCTTCTGAGGAAAACTTAGCAGTGTTTTATTTCAATGACATTTACTTGACAGAGCAATGTTACTGGTAACGTTGCAGATTCAGACAAAAAATCTAATATTTGCATTATTTTTTCATTGTGCATTATTTTTCATTAGACTTTCCAGCATCATGTTAGAATTCAAAGCTCCACCTTGAACAGACATGAAGCCAATTTAACTACCGGTAGATGTGCTGATGATGCCTCTCTTGCCTCTCTTGCACTTGACGAACACATTTTAATGCAGGACGTGCAGTATGAATGGTTTTACTATTAATAGTTAATAGTTTTACTATAGAAACATTTTGTACGTCTACATGCTGATACCAACATTCCCAGGTAGAGAAATGGTGAAAAGTAAAGCAACGCGTTGTTGTCTGGAGACCTCCAAACACTAAATCAGGCCCTGAAGAACACACCGGGGTCACGGTCAGAAACATTGAAATACACTCAGCGGAGGTCTTTTCCAAATAACCATATTAGTGACTTATAAAGTAGAGCATGGATTTAATTAGAGGAGCTATTTTGCTGGTGGTAACGTTATTAGCGGTATAAGTCTTACGCTGGGGAAATAACATCTCAATGGGTGAAATACTCAAACATTTAGCATATCCAAACTGCACCAAATTCGTCAAAAGCACTCCCTTGGGTCCCCAGCAGCACATCCACCAAATGTGAAGTACATCAGATGATGGTGTTTCTCATTATTAACACAGACT
Source organism: Lycodopsis pacificus (assembly GCA_028022725.1). Taxonomy (NCBI): domain Eukaryota; kingdom Metazoa; phylum Chordata; class Actinopteri; order Perciformes; family Zoarcidae; genus Lycodopsis; species Lycodopsis pacificus. Next base: position 8,870,719 of record CM051693.1, read on the forward strand.
GGAGCTGAAACGATGAGAAGAAATTAAGCTGCAACAATTTTGATAACAGATTCATCGTATAAACCATTTACTATGCAAAAATGCAAAACCTCTTCTGATTAAAGCTTCTTAAATATGGGTGTGTAATTTGCTCATTTTCTCTATACATCGCTGTATGTAAAATATATTTTCACCTTTGACTCTGGAGATGTGGGTGAACGGTTTTCATTATTTTTCTACATTTTATACTCCAAACAAGATTTAAACAATTGAACATTTTAAAAATCTACCTAATCACAAACTATCATATGATTTAACTATATTTGATCTATCAGCTCTATTTTTGTATCTGTATTATCTATGAATACAAGTGTGTTAAATGCCTTGAAACCAGCAAATCATTTAGTTTTTCTGTGTAGCAAAATGCTGTGTGAAAACCGAAATGACATAAGAACTTAGTGACATTTCCATCCATCTACTGAAAAAGAATTGTCAGTTTGTACCGTCAGCTGTGGTTAGTGACAGTTTTCAGCACCGAGGACAGCTCCTCTTCACTGTGACCCGGCTCACATGGGTCGGCAGGTCTCCAATCCCTGAGGTCGTCTCTTTAATTGGGCTAATTGGATTGCCCCGGCTCTTTTCCGCTAATGACACGGAAAGCTTTCATGAATGAATGTGTGGCGGTGATACAGAGAGTCAGAGAAAGGTACAAGGAATGAATAGAAGTGCAATGTTGGAGTTTTGTGCTCTGATATAACCAATGGTTTTCCGTTTAATCACACTTGTATTCTTTAACTTGTGTATACAAATCCAAACAAAAGGGCCCAAATACAGGGTGTTCAAGCTGAATGAGGTTATTATTGATATCAGGACTAGTATGTAGGTTAGAAATGCAAAAAATGATGTGCAAATAGCAAAGACATGACACTGTGGATTTGATTTTGTTTAAAAGTTCCTCTTCAAAATTAATTCCTGTGTGTATGGGACCATCAGCTAATGTCACAAGACAAAATACACATGTGTGTGCTACTTTTAATTGTTCAGTTTAAAACACTGTAATAGATGAACTTGTAGTTAAAAAGGAATTTTGCCCATGCATTATGTTCTGTGCAGTAGAAAATCACAGACGACCTGCGCCTCTTATTAAACTAATCGGATGACACAATGCATTTTGCAAATGTCATCATCTGCGTGGGCGACCTTTTGAGGATTTCTTCATTAGACTGCAGAAATTTCCGCTTGGCATTTCATGCCGGCGCCGTCAGTGATTCTTTAACATGAAATTTTCCTGGGTACAGATTTACAGATCATTCAGCGATTTCCTCATAAGTCATCACTTTTATAATTCGTTGTGTGTCATATATTCCCACGACCTCTGGTCCAAATGGAGCGGTCTGATCTCAAGCTCCTTCTTATCTGAATGAATGAATGAATTTTATTTATAGAGCGCTTTTCACAGACAGTAATATCACAAAGTGCTTAAACAGAGCAGACATTTAAAAGCATAAAAAACACAATGTGACCCTAGGGTCAATAAATTATCTACACAGAGAAAATAAAAAAATAAAAAAAATAATAAAATAAAATAAAATAATAAAAAATAAAATAGAATAAAAATGTAAAACATATTTTAAGAGCAGGTCTAGGACATGGGTTTACTTTTACACAAACGCCAGCCTAAACAGGTGTGCCTTTGTAGAGCAGGAGTATAAGTGTAGCAGAGTTAATGATTCCACTTGCCATCACTGGCCATTATTTGCAAATGTAATTTAAGTTATTACCAATCCATACCATTTTTCATATTATTTCCTCCTTTATTTCTGTCAATACCATTTACAATGTATTATCATTAGTTTCCTACTAGTGTGACGAGTGTGTTGTGTGTCACGTGAGCGCCCTCTGCTGGGCCCCTGCAGACTTGAGTGGTGCGCCCCGTTTTCTGCTGCACGTTGTCTCTGTGGTCGGTTGATCTGTCACAAGCTCCGTTGTAGTATCTAAATAAATTGATTTTTGTTCGTAGAATTGTGTTTCCTACAGGTTACGTGTTAAAGAGGATTGATAATTTCTATAGCAAATTCTTTATAGTGTAATTTGTGCTAATTTGTTAAGTTCACCACAGTCTGTAACTTGCTAGTTTAATGAGAAATCTCCGTGGAGTAACATGCTAACTAACAGGTAGCTAAAATAATTGTTTCTTTGCTTTGGCAGTTCCCAGAGCTTGTTGCAGTGAGGTGGGCTGTGAGAACCCTAATGTGATTCTGTTTTATTCATATTGGTGTTATATACTTTCTTTCTCGTCTCTTTCAGGTACCAGGAATATGGGACACCCTGCATATTCCAGGAGAGGGGAAGAAAAAAGTATGGACCACACCTAAAAGCTCGTAATTCAACAGAAACCAAATGTACCATCTCATTAATGACAAAACTGTTTTATGATTTATCAAGAAAAAATGTTGTTTATCATCCGGCCAGCAAATAAGTTATAGTCAACAACTGCTACTGTGTAAAGGGAATACTGCTGTTAAAACGCACCTTATTTGTTTAAAGTGTTTGCAAACCAAATGTTATTGCACTTTTGTACTTTTAAAATAAAAGTGCGCAATACACTACTTTTGAATTCATTATTGAACTTTGCACATAATGCGATTAATCGCGATTAAAAATTGTAATCGTTGCCCAGCACTTGGACATTGTATATGTGTGTATATGTATATGTGTGTGTGTATATATGTATATATGTGTGTGTGTGTGTGTGTGTATATATGTGTGAATGAAATAAAATAAAGTTATTGATAAATACATTGTTTATTTTATTTACAAGAACTATAAATGATTGAAAAGTAGTTATTTAACATAGCAACTGATTGAATTATTAACTGATTATTAATTTAGAAAACAATGTTATGAAAAAGAACTATGAATGAATTATTTAATATATGATTCAAAAACTGATTAAATAAAAATAAATAAATAAATAAAACCGTTGCAATATATACTATATATATATATATATATAAAGGGGGGATCTCTAGATCAGACCATCACATTATGGAGACTGCTCGGTTCAGCCCTTGTGGTCCTCAAAGGACGCAGACGACGTAGAGCGAGAAGGATGGGTCCAAGGGATGCAGCCGCTGGATTGAGACATATTTCTCATGTGTTGGCTCTTCTTCATTGGAATATCAGATCCTTTCCACATGGTGTCCCTATTGCCTCGAAATGAAAACTGTGAAGGTGTCACTCAGCTGATAACCGTGATTTCACTGTATTACATCTTTTCAGCATTACTGATGGTTGCTTGTATTTCTTCCGTATTAATTTTAGTATGCAGCATCCTCTATGTTTTATTGGAGCATATATTCCAACATTCAAAGGTTCGGTGTGGACGAGGACCAGAGCAATGCCAGCAAAATGCACTTACATAAAAGTTGCCCCTAATGTGACAAACATGTTGTACAGCCAATGACATGATTTAACTAAAACAGTCATGTGTGTCGTTACACACGCTCAAAGCTTAAAGTTAGAGACATTGTTGGTATTTTACTGGAAGCAATTGTGAAACTGTAAACTGTATTGGACAAGAAATTCTCCAATAGTGATTACATATCCGAGAAGATGTAAAAATGAGAAGACATTGTAACAAGACTCTGTGAAAGAGCCTGTGCTCATTGGAAAGAACCCGCTCAAGTTACATTTGTGACCTCATGATGGCGCCAGATGAAAGAATCAGGGGATCGACCAAAAGCACAATGAATGGGTACAGAATCACATGTAAATCCGTCCAACATACATCTGTGGAGACATTTCAGAATACCCCCCCCCCCTCAAACCCGGAAATGATAAAGTAATTCTTCTTCAAATGTCAACCTGCTGGTGGATTAGTTTTGATTTTCCCTCATGCCAGAAAGAAACAAAGCATCACCAGTGAAGGAAGCTCAACACAGTGATCCACATCCAGTAGCCTACACACATGAATAAAAGTAGAAAGAACAAAATACATTCAAATTAGGCAAATTTAACAGTTCAAACAGGAAGGTAATCCAGGCCCTTTAGAACAAGTAACCGAGAGGAAGGGAATCGTAAAAAGCCTTTATTTTAGAATCATTTTTAAACAGCCAACATGTTTCGACCACTGTCGCCCTCCTTCAGGGCATTTAGCAAACAAACAAAATGGGTGTGGCTGCACCTATATAGTAGTATAGTAGCAGCAACCAATGGGAGGCAATCACATGGCCTGGATAATAACATATCAGGTGAAACAAATGGAAAATAATCAAAACACAAAATAAATGATATATTGTAAATAGGTAGCCGACCCATAAATAGGTTTTAGCATGGAAGCCATAGAGAGAAAAGAAAACATTATTCTGTATTCTGTCTCTCCCTTGACCACATGTTCAATGTGCCCTCTATTTGCAACAGTTACCTTAAACGTTCCATTAGCAACCCATTAGGCTCATATATGGCTAATTGGATGGCTAACGTGGTTAGCATTAGACTCATCACAAATCTACAATCACAAAACAGCCACAATAAAAGAAAAAACAGCACCAACAGATCATGCTCCAAAAAGGGAATTTGGAGAGAAGATGCCAGCTGATATTTGCGTGGTCACAGATGCAGACAACAAGGAGACGTAACTGTCAGTTAAACTGAAGAAACAGATTGTTCAACCCAAACCAACGGCTGGTGGTGTAACAGATAGCCCTGTACGTTATGCTCTGAAGTTTCACAAAGATCGAAACCTTCTGGTCGGTTCGCACTGGAGAAACCTCACGATGAGTCATCTGACAAACTTCACATGGAAACCTTTGTGATTAAAAGCTTTTTGATGTATAATATATATATATACACTATATAATACATGCCAGAGGGAAATGGCTTTCTATCTTCACAACGAGGACCGAAAGCCACTGAACCAATCAAGCTGCACATACATTATCTCCTCCTCTTGGTCTGCTTCCCCTCTTCCCTCCGTCTTTGTTATGTATGTATGATGAGGCAGCCCGGAGACCGTCGATCCTATGGTGTTTTATTTAAAGGAGCTCCTCTTTCCCAGACTGGGCTTTTAGCTGTAGTCTGTGACCCAGTTCTACACAGACGGCGCCAGGAACGAGGAGAAGGTGACAGCAGAGAGAGACGACGTGTTTTGAGGAGACGGATTTTGCAGGATAAGAAGAGTGAATGGATGAATGAGGATGACAATGGTAGATGATTAGGATTAAAAAGGGCAGAGTTCAGGGAAGAAAGATCGGGAGTTGTGTGCAAATGATCCAACATAAGGAAATTGTTGACTCATACACGGTTGTCTAACTGCAGAAAAAGAATAGTTTTGTAGTGGTTATTGTACGATATAGACCTTTTCACAGCAGACATTTTGACTTCTCACAGCAAGTACAGTTGTGATTTCCGGGTCTTGGTATTGTGCATGCACTCAGTGGCACTCAGTCATCATTAATATTAATTCCAGCCGTGCTTCACCTACTTCGGCAAGTCCAAGGGTTCATGGAGTGTGAACCAGGGCTACTCAGATAGTGTACTGAATGTAACGCCATTGTGTTAGATCACTGAAATAAGTACACAGGAATGTTTCCTCCCGCCCCTGTATTTGGCTGCAATGGATATAATATACCAACACATCAACACACTATTATGACGTTGAGATTAAATAGTTGGTCGCTTAATCGATTAGTCCACTGGTTCTGAAGCTGGTGGGGCCCAAAGGAATGATGGAGAACTCTCTGCTGATTCTAAAGCTTTTTGTTATGCTAGCAAAGCTAATTTGCTAACCTTTGCCCAATATAGTTAGGCATGACAAAAAAAAGAGTTTAAGAGTCATTGGATCAATCAGTCACAGAAAATGTGAACGTGAATCTGCAACTATATTGATAGGCAGTCCAATCCAAATTAATTTTGTTAGTTACATTTAAAGAACAGTTGACCAAAGTGCAGTATCATGAAAGTAAAGAAAAAAGCCATACAAAGACAAAAGTAAAAAAACACAAGATATGCTTAAAAGATGATAATATAGTTTAATTAATTTTGAATGCAAAAGAAATCACCTCTAATGTGAATATTTTCTGGCTTTCTTAGGCCGGCTATTAGACTGGATCATATCGGGGTTTTTCGGGGGTTTTATGTTATTTTATAAATTCTCTGCATGTCCTAAAAGCACCTCTGGCTGATGTGATTTATAGGGGGAAAACTTTCACTTAAAAGTACCGCCTACATGAATGCCGACTCCTTTTACACACACACACACACACACACACACACACACACACACACACACACACACACACACACACACACACACACACACACACACACAGTGAGAGCAGATGTGAATGCAGGGGGGGGGGGCACTTTCAGTCTATGAAGAGATGTGAGGTGACGTGGCTCTTGTGAGACGGGCTCACCAGGACGGGAAATGGGATTGTGCAAGCGTCAGGCACGTCCCAGCCCTGCCAAGCTTCTTAGCTGCAGAGAGCTGACCCCATGTGACCTCCCTCAGGGCATCATTTGAAAGAAAGGGTGACATCATTTTTGAGAGCTTTTTTTTTTTTTTTTTGCACAGAGCAGTAAGAAAAAGTCTTTGTCTGTTAAATCTGTTCCTCGCAAGATTTCTACACTGCTGCCTCTTCCTCCCCCCCACACCCTCAAATCTCACAGCACCTAATGAACAAGAAAGATGTAAAATTCATGGGGGTTCATTCATTATTTAATATTAATAAGAAAAGCAGCATAGGCTAAATGTGCTGCAGAAGTCAGACAAGCTGGTAACTGGGTCACTCCCCAGAAACCTCAATTTCCACCTGCTGACGCCAACGTACATTCAGCCCGGGTCCCAGTTTATTTGAATGTTTTAGTATTAAATTATCTTTTAAAAACACCAATGCTGACATGATTGAATTTACATTTTATATGTATACATTTTACCTTTGTCTCTTGCTGACCTTACCCAAATTACCTAGTCTCTGTACGACTGCAGTAGGAGCTGTGTCCGTATTGTCCTCCGCCAGGGCTGCCCTTTGTCACCTGTCCTGTTCGTGTCTTTTCAGGGACAGGATATTTTTTCTTGCTTTCTTTCTTGTGAGACTGTTTAACAGTGAAACACCATCTTGACAAAGCCAGCACATTGTTTGAACACAATGACAGACTTTGACCTGTTTCAGTAGAGTCTGTGATTTCTGTGGTGACTTTCCCTTCAGTATTGATTTAGGATTACATATTGACCAGTGGCGGGCTGTGTATTTTATACCTGGGCCTTCAGGGCTGTCCTACTACAGTTGAACCACCTCCTAATAACCTCATTATGACGCCAGCATGACGGGATGCTTCGTCATTAACGGGCAATGCATAGAGTCAAAATCAATGTAATTAACACGATGACAAGAACAAACTCACAAGAACCAGTCACACATATTTATATGACAACAAAGCAGGTAGAATAACATAAAACCCAAATAACACGATTCAACAGGCCTCTGCACATTCCAGCAAAACTGCGGCGCTAAAACACGCATTCCACCGCACACTAAAGAGCACCATTCAAATATTATTCACATCAGAGGGAACAATAGTAACCATATCATAAAATATGACATGATAGAAAATCTAACACAGTAGTAACGCTACTGCAGATGTAAAAACAAAACCACTTCATTCATCAAAGCTGCTGTTCACTTAAAGACAAAGTCCATCCTCCTTTCTTTGTTAACAGAGAGTTTAATCCCATGGTTGTACAGTACATCGGTGCGGTTCAGTTCCAGCAAGAGGTCCTTGCTGGATTCATGGATGCCAGTGAAGACAGTCGAGCCTCCCCAGTTCTATTTCTTGAATACGCTTCAATGCGTTTGAGGGCTGGAAATGTCCGCTCGACAGAGGCAGCAGATATTGGGATCGTCACCGCCAAACATGCCAAAACGCTAAAAATGTAATGTCACGTAAAAACGTCTTATATCTTTAAACTTTAACTCTTACTACTACAAAGTTCTGCTTGCTAGTTTCACAACAGTCATGCTAGCCCACTGACCAATCAAGCCGCATGTTAATGCTGACGTAGTTGTAGGCCAGCTAGAAGGCTCTGACATGTCAAAGAATACGCCCACCATGTCAAACTAAAGATCGGATTGGTTGAAGACTATGACAATCAACAATATCCTTCCCATTTACTTAAACTGCAAAGGGATTCACTTGTAAGTCTGCAGGCCTTGGGCCTCTCTTTTTACCTATACAGCATTGGGGTGAAATCTCATTGGATAAAAACAAGCTGTGCTGGAATCAGCGCAACAGAGGAAGACAGTAGCTATGCAATGAGATAATAAGCTAAAGTGAAAAATATTTAGAATACATGTAGTGTAGTTATGAAGAATTATTAAATCATAAAATAGCTATAACTTTGTGATTCTATCTCGGCCAGCAGAGAAGGCTTTGCTGGCCCCGACGGCCCACCACTGATTATTGACAATACATCAGCGGGGACAGGACGGTTCAGTCTGAATGAATATCAGACCAGCAGGAAAACATGCAGTTTCAGTTAATGTGTCAACAGCGCACATGATCTCTCTCTTTAAAATCTCCATGGTAGAGGATTTGTTTCCAGCCCAGCGTTCATTCATTAACAGTGGGATCAGGGATGCAAGTAACTGAAGGGTGAGGAGCTGTGAAACGTTATGTATCAGTGAATCCCGTGTGTGACAGGTGTGCACGTTGAATAATGCATAACGCTTGCTGCCATTTTTCATTGGAGCAGCAAGGGAAGTGTGACGGCAGGCTGCGTCGACTGTTAACTCAAACACATGTACGGCGAACGGGCCGACGAGACGGCACAAAACACATCGAGCCAAAACGCTTCGGCTTTCAAGTAACAAATGAACTCTCTATGCAAACGGTCTGCGGAGGTGCTGGGTCATGTTGGGTTGGGCCACAGGTTAGCTGGAGGGTGCTGCGTGTGAATCTCAACCTACTGTTTGATGATGCATTTTGTCTGTTCCAAGTAGAAGTGGGCCATGTGGATAAAAAGTTCTGTATTTCATATCATGATATTGATATACTGTATGTATGTTTGGGCAGCATTATTATTTGATTATTGGGTTTAATTATTTATTCAGTACAGTGAAAATACCCTGATCCAACTTCCCAAATTTGTGAGAATGTGCTGCTTTTCTCTGTTTCATATCATATCTTTGGGTTGATCAGACAAAACATGCAATTTGAAGGCATCATCTTTTTTGGATATTGTGATGTGGCATTTTTCACTATTTTTAAACATTTTACCGAACAACAAACAATGAATCACAAAAATAGTTGTTTGATTAATCAATAATGAAAATACTAGTTACAGCTCTAATGTTGATATCATTCATTTTGTATAATTCTTTTTTAATCATATTTAAGTAGGGTTCATTCTCGTGATTGTGATGTCAGGAAGGCCTTGAGGGAATTTCTTAAAATTTGGCACAAACATCCACTTGGAATTATGGATGACCTGATTAGAATTTGGTGGTCAAAGGTCACTGTGAAAATGACTCAAGAATAAATCCGCTAATTATGATGATAATGATGAAGTGATGACATTTTGTATCCAAAAGGACAAAGGTTAACTTTACTGTGACATCATAACATTCTGGCCATTATTCAATCAACGCCATAGCTCAGGAACAGAAGGGGGAGATTGTGATTGTGATCTTGGGTGCCCACCTTGAAAACTGTGGTGATTGTGTAGATCGTATGCCGGGTTGTAGATGTGTGTGTGTGTGGAGCATTTACCTTTTAGATTTTGAACCGTATACCTTCGTTGCAGCAACATCTGTATTTGAAGCTTTGTCTCAGAATCTGCTTTATTCGCCAAACATGTGAACACACACAAGGAATTTGACAAGAACAACAGAGCCCAAGACAGTTTTATCCAAGAGGAACAACTCCCAGGCTCTGATTTTGTCCTTTTCTCTGCAACGAGCTGCTGATCTGCCACAGCTCGTCGTCAGAGGGGGTGAGAAGGAAGACTTCTCCAACATGGCTTTGATTCTGTCTCTCGACACTGCCTCCACACTGTCCAGCTCCAACCTGACCTGCTGACCTCCATCTGTAAAAAATAGAAGTGAATGAAGACAGCTTGAGTCTCACTGGAGATTATTCACTGGTATCATGATATCGTAAATGGTAAATGTACTTGTATAGCGCTTTTCTTGTCTTCCGACCACTCCAAGCGCTTTAACACATGTCAGTCACACACTGACAGGGGCGACCATACGCGGTGCCCATCAGGACTAACATTCATACAACATTCACATACTGTAGGCAGAGCTGCGGGAGCAACTTGGGGTTAAGTGTCTTGCCCAAGGACACATCGACATGGACTAGTCATGGATCCTCTGATTGAAGGATGCTCATGTTCTACCAATGAGCCACAGTCGCCCCATAATAGTGATAACTTCCATTTCCCCCCACAAAAGTACCTTTTATTAAGTCTTCACTATATATATTGTATCAGTCTGGACAGACTGGCTGATAATCATCATATTGAAAAAGTGTAGTAATGTTTATTTTTTTAAATGATGATTAATCGATCGCTCGTTAAGCATGTCCTATACCGCCCAGCACTAGGAATGTGTGCAAATGTTGTAATTATTTTTCATAACTTGCCTTCGAATTTCTTTTTCTTTTGGGACTGATGCAACTAATGTGTGTACAGATCATTGACCTCTTTGGGAGAAAATATCTGAAAGACCACGTCCGTGGCTTGCACGCCAGCCTCCTTGGTCGCTGAAGGGTTAAACGTGGTTTGGTAGTAGGAAGTGGGTGGTAAAAGAGCTGAGGATGGAGCGAAGCCTGTGCGGCGACCACAGAGCGCTTTCCTCGAGAAAATCAATGTTTCACCGGAGGAGAGCAGAGTGAGCGCATCGGGTATTTGCGAGAATCCACGGGGGACGAAAGAAACGGACCAAATCCCTCCACCGGAGGACGAAAACGTGAAGCGGTCCGTTTGCCGATGTGCGTGTTTTCACCAGAGGGACGTAGAGAGTCGCCACACATCCTCATCGATCTCGCTTTTTTTTAGTTGTTGTTGTTGAATGCTCAGAAGCTCTGACGTCGCGCGGATGTGCGGTATTATCGAGATTCATAATCGTGCAATAATGTGCAATGTGCATGCAATGAACTCCGTGTGCATGCATGGACCGGTGCCTTCTCAGCAGCACAGGATGGGGTTTGAATGTGGTTTGGCTGCCCGGGGACTCCACTAATAACATGCAGCGGATTTCTGCAGCTAGTTGACCCGACAGAGGATTGTTGTGAGAGAGGATTTTTTTGTTTGGATGACAATAGACGCGTGGATTGATTTTTAGCTGCTATTTAGTAATTGTAAGAGTTTTTTTGGCTGCTGTTGTTTTTGGACTGTGATTCGCAGTAGATGTGTTGGGGGGGGGGGGGGGGGGGGGTAGGGGTGAACGATGTGTGCAAACTTGTTTGCCTCATCTGTGGTGTGATAAGCTTCGGGTTGACAGTCTGGGCTGTTTTCTTCTCTGTCTCTCAGCAGGACTTCACTTCATGCAGTGCACGCGGATCCCACCGTGCAGCCGCGTGCTTATTCAGCAAGTTCCCACCACTGAGTTTGTCAGCGCAAGGGAATGAGGGCCGGGGGTCAAGCAGATGTGCCACTTTTGTTTCATATACATACGTTGACAGTGATATTTGATATGTTGCGTTTGTAAGAGAGACTATTTGTCGTTCGCTGTTGTTTTGCTGCACTGAACATAATTTCATCCTTATAGAATTAGCGTGTTTACCTGCGTCTCCCCGGTAAAATGACGTTAAGGGCAGCCGACAATCTGCCGAGCGTTGCGGTTTAATAGTAAACAGGCTCTCGCTGAAAGCCACGCGAGAGTTGAGGGGATTGGGGCTTCTTTTCACACACTCTGTCACCTGGAAACCACAGGAGCCCACGAGAACCCTCCGCACAGGTGTGAATCCGGACACGCGCCATGGATGATTCAGGGATCATCCGTAGACGGAGGCTGCAGGTGAAACCTTTTTTTTATTGTTTATACCACCAGCAAAAATGAAATGTATGGATGCTGTAGAACATGTTTAATTATTAATACTGGGAATTAGCCGTTGAAGGAAAGCCAGTGTGATGTATGGTGGTTGTTTGTTCATACTTAAAATGTATTTGTGTATTCATTTAATCACATTTTAATCTATGGATGTTTCCAAAGAGATCCCCAACCATATGCCCTTGAGTGACTTCATAAAAGTAGTATGAAAAGGCATACAGCCATAAAAACCACAACATGGAAGGTGTGGAGTCAGTTGATAGTCAGCATAAAACAGCACCATTTCAGACAGGAGTGGAAACCCCTCTGTCACAGTATTTATTATACATGATATCGTCACATTTCTGAAAAATCAATTGAGAAAACTGTTCATGGATTCAAAAGAGTCGACTGTTGTGGCAAAAAACAAACAATATCGGATAAATGTGATTCATCATCACAGTGCAACAATCCGGCTCACTGATTTGCAACTTTGTCCACAATGGCCGAATACACAGAGATTTTAAAGGGCTAGCGATCTATAAACAGTATGGCAAAATCTTTGACCGGAGACAAACTTTCTTCACATATTGTCCCAATAAAGTTTTGGAATACAGTAACACCGATAAGTGTTTTACATTCACAACATGTCGTCTATTAACCAGTCTGAGTATGTGGAGTAGATTGTTCTGTTACATCTGCATGATGTACTCGTCACTTAACCCACATCTTGTACGATGTGACAAACACCGGAGGGCTCTGGTAGAAGCTTCCGGCGAGGCTTTCCTCCGTGTGGCGGCCGCTTGCGTGAAATTAATTAAAGCGAGGCAGGCACAGCTTACTATGCAGGGCCCATTGTCTGCCAGTCCGTCTCTGCTTCCTGCTGAATTCATTGACAGTAAAAGTACTCCGCTGCACATAGCGCCAAGATGCTCCGCTCCAGATGACTGCTCATGGTTTATAAAAGATGTAGACAAGCGACGTTGGAAGATTTCTTGTGAAAATGTTGTTTGGTTGGCAGAACGTGGCAGTGAAACTGCCAGGCTGGGAGTTCCCACTGCTACAGGTGCTGGGCTCCTGCTGTAAGGCCTGTGGATTAGATCAGACTCTAATTTAATGATTTTATGATAAACGCATGTCTTTGATTGAGTGTGATAGGGACATTTACATTCTAAGTAATACAAGACCATCTGCTATCTCTACCTCCAGCTCTTCTTTTGTTGATCTGTACTATTCAGACTAAAATGTTTGATCATTGTTGTTAGAGTGCAGGGAGAGATACAGTCAGTTTGCAATCATTAACAGCTAAGAAAAACATTTGGGGAACGGTCTAGAACAAGTGACATTTTTAGCATTTTTACTTAAAGAGGTTTGACTTTAAAGTCAGGGTGGGTTATCTTGAGAAACTGGGACGAGTACGCTAGATTTTGAAAATGATCTCTCTTTTCCATTTTGGGGCGACTGTGGCGCACTGGGTTAAGAGGTCGTCTGGGAACCGGAAGGTCAACGGTTCGATCCCCGACTGGGACGTGTCACGTGTCGAAGTGTACCTGAGCAATACACTGCTCCCCTGGCGCCTGTCATTGGCAGCCCACTGCTCCCTATATACAGGGATGGGTCAAATGCAGAGACAAATTTCCCCCATAAAGATAGTATACATTCTATTCTATTCTATTCTATTTTCCAGCTAAAGTAGCTAGCAGCACTAGCTCCAAAGGTCGCCAAATCTAGCAAGAAAGTCGCCAAGTCGGCGACTCTGACATCCCTCCAAAGCCACTCCCCCAAAATGACCGTAATGACCGTAAACAGCAAACATGGCTATTGTCAGAGCATTTGAGAAAGGTGAATGCTGTCAGGATGTGATGAGAATTTCAACAAAAATAACAAAAATGTTTTTGAGGGGGATTACCATCCCTGCCCTTTAGCAGCTTAAAATAATCAATAATATTCCAATTATCAAAATTGTTGCCGATTAATGTTTTAAATCGTTCTTTAATGTTTTAAATCGATCGGTAATGTTTTAAATCGATCGAAGAGTCGCTATTCTATGGCCTGTTAGAAGAAATGAGGGAACTTGCCCATTGTCCGCCAAACAATCCAGAATTCAGACATTCAATTCAAAATAATGAAAGACTTAAGAAAAGCAACACATATTCACATTTGAGAGACTTGAGCCAGAGAGTATTTGCAATTTTTGCTTGTTTTCAAACTACCGTACACAAATGCAACGCCTATATTGTTTCGGCTGGACTATAAATAAGCTTCTATTGAGTTATTACACATTATTGCTCAAATCAGGCACATGTCACATGTGACATATGTCGTTTTTGTGTGCTGTGGGCTTTGTTATCTTAAAAAATAAAGTTGTCCTTTTAATTTAAATCTTTTCTCAGAAATAAATTGTAGCTGAAATTGAAACAATGAAATTGAGAGCAGGGGGCAGGGGGACAGCAGATAACTTGATGTGAACGTAAATGTAATGCACACACAGTAAGACAGACACACACACACACACACACACACACACACACACACACACACACACACAGAGACACACACTTAGCCCAAGATGGACTTTGTACCCAACTAACATATTTAACAAGGAGCACACAGACACACATTCAAGAAGATGACTGGTGAGTCTACCTTCTGAGATTTCAGTCAGAGTGCATGTTAATGTGTGTGAGTGTGTGTCAATCCATTCAGTGGCCCCACTAAGCATCTTGTGTGTGCTTGTTTGTGCATAACATCCAACATATGTCCGCCTCAAAACGCCTCCCACCCCCCTGCTTTCCATTTCCATCGAAGTGGTCGATATCCATATCTCAGACGGAGGAGGTCTAAATGCCGAGGATGTGGCGCAGTTGTCGGGCCCATTAGCAGGACTAATGGTGGCCTAACAGCCCCGCGTGCCCCTCGGGGAGGAAGACCAACCACCAGCAGCAGGGCGGGTTGAAAGGGGCAGCAGCGGAGACCTGAGGCGGGCCACAGCTGTGGGCTACAGAACACCCCACTTAAGTGCTCTTACAATATCTGGATCCCTTTACTGCCTGGATCTACTTTCACAGTGGAGAGAGAGGATAGTGTGTGTGTGTGTGTGTGTGTGTGTGTGTGTGTGTGTGTGTGTGTGTGTGTGTGTGTGTGTGTGTTTCACACGGATTACTTCATGAGTGTGGACACTGGAAATAATTAGGGAAAAACAAAGGTAGACCTTGAGATCAGTTGGTTTGCTCAATATTGAAACCTATTAGTATCACATGAATACAATCTTGCTGAAACGACTGATGCTGCTGTTCTCCTTGGGAGGACTCGGTCTCTCTCACGGCCACTTGCAGTCTCTAGTATCCTGATTGATCCATCCTGCCGTCACCCTGAAGCCACAAAGTCTTCCTCTTCTCTCCGTCTCGCTCTCGACTGTCTCCCTGGCTTCCCGCAACACACTTCTCTGTTATTTATTTACCACTCAGTTCTCCCTCATCACCTCGTTCATCCACCCATCTTTCTGTACGTTTCTCCCCTCCCTCCTCACGTTCCCTCTCTCATTCTGGCAGATCCCCGCCACACGCCTGGCACACCGTTTTGAGGGCGTGCCATTTGGCGTGGGGGCTGTCATTGTCGTTAAACAGGAAATAAATCACATTATGAAATAGTACATTCATTTAGCAGATGTTTCTGTCCAAAGCGAATGACATTTTTCTCCCCAATATACTTGCAGACCTTATTCTCTTCATGATCCTTTCTGTCTTCTTTCTCGTCATTTTACACTGGTGTCAATTATACTTATTAATTAATACTTATCATTTAAGTAATTACTCTATTGTTCATATATGTTTATTTTATACTCTCTTGCTTTTTCCTCATTTTGTAGTTGTAATCTTTGATTAATCTCTAGCACAAGAATTTCCTTCGGGATTAATAAAATTCTGTCATATTTTATCTTAATGAAGAAGTCAAACATGAAATGTTCACATTAGATTATTACACATCCAAAACATTTCAATCATCGCAGAATAATGAACTTTGCTGCCACAGGTCCCCATTTTGTTTGATGACAGGCATAACGAAAATAAACTGAAGTGGTAGCGATCTGTGGCAGCAGCCAGCACATTGTATTTGGCTGTGACTGTAGGAGCGCGCCTGTCACTGAGATGAGTCACCTTCATCTCGAGTGAAGACGATCCTGACGTCCCGAGCGGTCGTAGGTGTGTGTGGAGCGTACTTACACTTAACCCATATGCTCACAAACACACTCGCAAACCAACACGAGTCATACGACATGTCTCACCCCTCTCTGTTGTAGGAGTACGGAGTGCACCACACACACACACACACACACACACACACACAAGCATAATTTGTCCAATATTTAGTTCCGGGCAGTGTGCCCGTTTCCAATATGCTAAGCACAAGGGATAAGAGTGTGATCACTGCAGAAGATCCAGCTCTCCTGTGCCAAGTCCTGTCAGTCACCGCCGTGCCCACCACTTTGTTCCGCCTCGCCACGTCCGTCTGATGTCAGTATTATTCAGGAAGGCTAGGTTTTGTATCGAGAGAGCAAAGTGTACACCAAAGCAGCAGATCTGGGCCAGAATA
The DNA here is from genome assembly GCA_028022725.1 of Lycodopsis pacificus. Taxonomy (NCBI): domain Eukaryota; kingdom Metazoa; phylum Chordata; class Actinopteri; order Perciformes; family Zoarcidae; genus Lycodopsis; species Lycodopsis pacificus. The sequence goes on from CM051693.1 coordinate 8,887,326, forward strand.
GATTTGGGAACGGCTTCAAATATCTGAGCTACTTCATAACTGGGCTTGAATTATCATGCCAGATGCCTATAAAGCACAAAAGCTGGAGCCCAACTTAGTCCACCAAACAGACAAAAATGAATGAAAGTAAGTTTTAAACTGTCCTGCATATCAAGAAAGTAAAATAGATTAAGAGATGTTCAATGGGACGTTCTTTTAGACCTTAGTGTATTGACCAGCCATCTCAAAGCTTTTAAGTAAAACTATTAAAGGGAATAATACACAGTGTGACATTTGCCTCGCAATCTGCTCTCAGTTTTGGCAGCAGAAGAAGAACAGAAGCCTCGTGACTCTGCCCGGAGCAGCAGCAGCATATTAACATTTTCTTTTCTTTGCTTTCCAGTTGGCCTTCGGTTTCTCTTTGGGTTGATATACCCCCCCCCAACCCCTTAAAAAAATATGGACACCCTCTCTTCACTTTTGAACATCAAAATAACATGCAGCGGCCAAATGACAATTTGAATAATTTGCAGTCACTTGAAGCTTGCAGGTTGTATAGAATTGATTATATGTGCTAAGAAGCACCAAAACCACTTAATTAATGTCTCTTCTTGCACCCTCATAGTGCAACTTTATCAGATCACAACATTTTCCTACTTTAGATTTTTTTTCACCGATTGATTCTTCAGTAAAACAGCAGAAATTCAAAACTTCCATTACAGTATAAGCGACCTTTTGTGTGTGTGTGTGAGTGTGTATGTGTGTGTGTTTCTTTTTGCCTTTTCATCATAGACAGAACGCATACATGCAGAAATAAAAACTAAAAACAAAAACATTGAATAAAAATAAAAATAGGAAATGTTTTTCTAATCACGTATGATGATCATCCAGGCCTGTGACCACTAATATATATCTGCCATGTGCTTTTCTCACACTTAATAACACAGCATACACTCCCAGCTTTACTTATCTGTCTTCTGCATGTCATGAGGCTTTTCTGAAATGTCCAACAAGGAAAATCTCTTCTTCACATAAAATGTATGAATATTAATGACTCGATGAGATATAAATGTAAACGTGATTCAGAGGAAATAGAGATGTTGATCACGCGGTTTGTTTTGGATTGTAGCTGCACTCTGAGGTATAAACGTCACCCACATTTCAAACGTTGTAATTTACAGACACTCGGCACTAACGATTTATGAATAAAACATCAGTTTGCTTCATGTGCTCACAGGTTTATTGCAAAATTAAGGATTAATATAAGTCCCAAAACTGGCTTTTACATCTATTATTGTCTGGCATGATATTGATAACACACTGTCAAAAAACAACAGGGCCGAATCTCCCGTTTCATTAGAAATGAGCAGCTGTGTCACCTCACAATCAGTCTTATAAAAGAATTGAATACCTTTTTAAAGATTTGGCCGCCTTATTTGGATTATATGGAAGAGTTGCCTGTGTAAATCTCTAATCTTTGAACTGCACTCTTGCTGCATTCTGATCTCCGATCTACTAAGTTACTCAATACTGTCTGAAAGCGTCCTTACTGTCATTTTTTCAGATTCACCTGAAGCAAAGTGTGAATTACTGAGAACTTTCTGAGGTTGTCATGGCCACTCGGAATTGAGCATATTGTTCAAAGAAATGCTGGAGTAACATGGCAACAACACGCAGCCATCTGTTGGACAGAGACAGTGAGAGGGAGCAGGTGTTGGGGTTTTATCCATTGGCCAGCCCTATCACCGCACACACACACACACACACACACACACACACACACACACACACACACACACACACACACACACACACACACACACACACACACACACACACACACACACACACATAAGACTCCTGCGGGGCTCTCTCTCTGAGTAACCCTGGCCGAGCTCACTTCCTGTTGATGATGTAATTCATTAGCTGTCCCAGAAAGAGCTCACTATGATGGGTGATGTCACTCACATTGAAAAAAAGGGATTAGTCTCCTCTGACCTGAGAAGATCGATCCCACTCTCATGTCTTTACATTAAATATGAAGCTACTGACAGCAGCCGGTTAGCTTAGCTTAGCATAAAGACTGAAGGCAGGGGGAAGCAGCTAGCCTTTATCCGCCCAAAGATTCAAGAATATGTCCCTAAAGTTCACTAATTAGCACGTCATATCTTGTTGGTTTATTCGGTCAACAAACAGAAATGTAAAAACAGCAGTTTGTAGCTTTAGGGGACTTAAGTAGTCCTAAGTCTCTCTTAGCTAACACCGGCAAGATCTCCAGGCAAGCGGAGAAGCTGCACCGAGGTGCTGGGCGAGCAGAAAAACTTAATTGAGAAATGTATTAAGAAATCATAAACAGCACATATTAAAAAAACAAGATACAACGTATTGAATAGCATTATTTTTTAACATTTGGAGCCAGCCTAGCTGTCTTTATGCTAAGCTAAGCTAAGCGAATCGACGCCTGGATTTAGCTCCATACTTAACACACAGACATGAGTGGTATCAATCTTCTCATCTAACTCACGGAAATAAAGCAGATAAGTATATTTACAATAATGTAGAATGTTCCTTTAATGTGTGCAGAGTTCTTTTTATGTATTCATGTGATTACTGCACTACTGCTGCTCTCATTGTACACTGCACTTGTTCAATCCCCAGTAGGGATAATTATGATCACGATTCCTTCAACTTATCTTTAGAAAACTGGATCTGACTCATTACAATGTGCATTTGCGGCTTTTCTTCTGCTCGTTGGCTCCTCGTAGTCGTATATACAGACGTATATCGGTGCCTCACAGTGCTGGAAAGTAAATGGGTGCAAGCTTGTTTGGAGATTGTTTGGAGACGAGAGCTCCAGCTGTCAAGTCATGTTTCATCAGCTCGGCTTTGTTTGGGTTTCGTAATGCTTGTGTACTTGTACAAACACAAAGAGATGGACTGAGAGAGAAAGAGACAGAGAGAAATTTAACAGAATGAAAAACCAATTACAGCCTCTTATTTTTCCTCTCACGTTTGTGTTTATTGTTTTTCCGTTTGACCCCAGTGTGGTTCGTTCCTTTCATTTCAGCGACATGGCTCTGTGTCAATAAGCCTTCCCCGAGTGAAAAGACACAGATGATAATATATTTTGAGTGGAGCCACTGGGCTGTAGAAAATAGCTTGATAAGCAGCGGGTCAGCACGGGCTGACAATCGAAATTGACGGTAACCTGATCTTTTCTCATCCGAGTGTTGAACGGACTCAAATTGGGAATAGATGGGCAACAAGCGCCTCACAGATTCCTCCCAGTAGATCCTAATCACGTCAGAGTCCTTGCTGTTGTGTCCCAACGTCGTAAATATAGCAGCAACATGTTTTAAATCAACTTTGGCTCCACTCAACCTGGTGGTTCCTGAAGTCTCCGAGCACTTAGGAGGGATCGGCTTTCAAACTGCGCTCCACTCGCACCAGACATTATCAGAGAAATCACAATACCGGCTGTGGACGAATCCCAGCACACCGGTATTTTATTGTGATTTACCAGTTGTACCTCCTTTCAGGTTTTTCTGCGTGGGACGCCAGCATTATGTGCTAATGGTGATGCTGAGGTCGAACTTAAAGATGCATGGTTTTTAGTTGGCTCCAAGCAAAGTGGTGACTGTGGAGGTGAGACTGCTGTCTCGATTGTTTTACGATTCAATATAAATGTTCTTTTGCAAACAAATCTGTCAAGGTTTGATGGCCTAGCAGCAATTATTTAGGAAGCAAATGTCAAAATGTAATATAAGACATTTCAAACGGTCGGTATCAATGTATGTTTGGGAGAAGTTAAACCAGAGGGATCACAAGACTATTGTGTTTACATTTTCAGACTGTCCTGTAATGTGTGTGACACTCTGAATGCTTTCACTTCTTTAATAATCTGTGACGAGGCGGCAGAAGTACAAATTGCTACATTTTGAGGGTTCATATAAGCGAGAAAAAAAAGATAGGGCACCATTGGGTTAAAACAACTTTGTTGAAAAAAAAAAATTAAATACATAAACTTCTCAAATATCCAACGTGTTGATGTGTGACTTCTTCATAATTTTTTCTGTACAAATCCATTGATGCTGAGTACAAGCTGACGTGTATCAGTCCAAGGTTGAATGAATCTGATTCATACACAGCCTCCTGTCTATATGCTAAAAAACAACAGAGTGCTTTATGGGTAGTTAAAACAACCACAGTGAAATATACGAGGAGATTAAAAAAAAGGAAACAGATGAGACAAAAACTTGAGTCATTATAACGTCTTTTTCATTAAATAATGTATCGTTATAATTAGTGTAATTATATTTTTTATTATTATGCTAATTCATATTTCCTCGCCACACTAACAGTTTATTACAATCTTTTCCACAGTCCTGTAAACGGTGATTGCATGATGTGTGAAACTCATCAGGCTGATTTATCTTCTCCCCCTCTTCTCTTCTTCTCTCTTGCTTTCTCTTTCTCACCAGAAGGATTTACCTCTGCCGCGCAAAAGTAGCAAGTAAGTTGACATTCACGCATGTTTCTTCCTCTGTGTGTGTCTCTGGATAGATTTGCATGTTGTTGAGACATTTGGTGGATGTCATACAATTGTATTACAAGTCTGGGAATGTCATTAATTCTCTGGAAAACTGAGACAAATTATACATTTAATGGGATTTAATGAGGTAGTTTTGAGGTAATTTTGCATTGTTTTACTGCTGTTCTACATTGTATGGCCCACATGTTTTCTGAGCTGAGAGACAAAACACAAACCAAGAAGGAATGCCTTCTTTCGGTGCTTGGAATCCTTACCGCTTTGTTAAAGGAAGTCGCGGCGACATGGTGGTATTCTGCTTTCAGACGGCAGCGTGTTCGACACTCCGTCGACACAATCTGTTGCACCCGTGAGCTGTGATGGATGAAAGTTCAGCAGCAGGAGAGCGGCGCTGTGACCTCAGCGCCCTGCGTGGTCGCGGAGAGGTTGGGAAGGGAGAATGGAACAGTACATGATGTCGAGTGCAGATAGTGAATGACGGACATCTTATTTGTTGTTTTATTACAATTTTATGATTTATCGAAGGTATCGTAATGCAACAGTCATATGCCCTGTATGTACATTGAAACTGGTGTCAAAGAGATTTCTTCTTTGAGTGATTTCAATGTCAGCGACGTGGGACTCAATTCACAGTTCTCGTGCTGTGACAAAAATTACTTCCGGAGTTTAGCTGAAGCTGATTTGAAGCTTCAACAGTCTGAGTTAGACAAAAAATTGAAAAGACTCTGTCCATGGTGCTGAAATGAAACTCACCACTCTTTCTTTCACCGGCACACCGTGTTTTACTCAGAAATATGACATACGGACTGATCTTTTTCACACAGAGGCTGAAGGGACATTTCTTCCTCGCGTTTTTTTCTGGCAGCGTTTTGTTTGCTTCATATTAATTAATGTTTGCGTCTTGATAAAATCCTCTCTTCTGCTGAGATAGAGGTGATGTTTCTCATCTACTCTTAAAGTTGGATTCGAAAAAGCTGTAGCTGGCTGCAGCTAAAAGCACTTCACAAATCAGGCAGAATTTGGAAAAGTGTCTTATGTCATCTCTAAAGGCTGTCTGGAAATGCCTTTGAACATGGAGGGAAGGGGGGTGGGGGGGGGGGCAATTTTCCACAAAATGCTTACACTTTGCCATCACCATTTCGAGTGTTGAAATCCTTGAAATCTCTCTGAAATTGCTGTAGTCCAGAGCCATACTTATTTATTTTTTTACTTTCGACTTGGCCGCTCTTGTTGTGTGCGAGCAGAATGTGAATCTGTTTATCATGTAAACTGCTATTGCTGCACTGAGGGAGCAGGCAGTTGTAAATGTGAAGCATGGATTTAATTCCCCGTACTGAGCTGCACTTTTTAATTATTGAACTTCATCTTTTATCTGTGTGTGTAGCTGTCTGTTTAATATTCTGTATGTATTTTACCCTGCATAGTCACTGTCTGGCAGCAGTAGCCCGATGATGCTAGCTTATACATGCCTGGTGTATTTAATGTCTTTCTGCATCCACGTGTAATTACAATTTACCGCCTCACTCTGTTCGGCCACATGCATTTGTGTGTGTGTGTGTGTGTCAGTGATCTGGTGTGCAGCATGCATGTGTGTCCCTGACTGCTGCCACGAGGTGTGTTTTGTCCCTGACCTCTGACCTCCGTGTGGCAGATGTCACATGAAGGAGACACTGGAGCTTGAGGCTCACGGTCAGCTTTCTCAGTAGTCCCCCCCCCCATGGGTCTTTCTCCACACATCTTCCTGTGGGTGGAGCTGGAGTATTAGACTATGGGTGTAATGATGGGGCGTTTATTGCAGAGTGAGAATAAAGTGAGGTGAAGGACAAACAGGCTACCAGATATCTGAAAACACTGAGAGGTTAAATATGCTTCAGAAGAGACGGAGAGAGAAAAAAAACTCCCACATTACACTCAAAAACAAACACACCACGTCTTCCATATGATATCATGCTGCCCATCCCTGTCTGTGACCCCCCACTGTGTTTCAGTGATATCATCACTCTCTTCCTCCCCCCCTCCCCCGTCTCTCCTCGCCCATGTATATTTTATCCAGCCAGACTCCCACATTAGAGACGGCATCCATTATTGAATTACTCCCCTCAGCACTACTGTGCAACTGTCACCCCACGTCAGCTTTAACATTTGGTGGATTTGTTTCAAAGTGAGGGACACACACACACACACACACACACACACACACACACACACACACACACACACACACACACACACAGAAATGACATCTCTCTTGGCTGGGCATTGCAGAGCAGCTTCTGTGATATCTAGGGCAAATAGACGATGCCAGAGCTCATCCAATATGGCATTTTACAAAGAAAAAAATAGAACTGCATCTTTAAAAGGATGCTGACGTCATTCTATATCCGTTCCTACCGAAGATGTAAATCTTTAAAAAAGCATTGCAGAAATATAGTTTAATCCTGAAAAGTCTCAGTAATTTCCTAAAGCAGCTGCAGCTTTAAGCAAACATCACTTGAACAGGAGTAAATAGTGCATACTTTGGGATCTATTTTCAGCTGCGGATTAATACATATTTCCGCCTCTAGTGAATATTTACAGCAAAAGAACGGTGTTTGTGGGATTGACTTAAAATTAAGTCCAGTTCTGGTGTTCAAGGAAGATGTCACCCAGTGTAACCGTGTGGTTTATCAATGCGTTTACAAAGGGGCGGACCCATTATTTATTCATTAAAAAAATAATCATTTTTAAATCGTTATGTAGCAACCCAGCGGTGTTCCTATGAATTCAATTCCAAACGCACGTTCTCGTGTTAAAATGCTAGTATTATTATTTACTCAAGTTTGAGTAAGATTTGCTCAAAACTAAAATGCCCAGCTCTTTAGGGAAACTATTTAGCATTTTTACTGAAGGAAAAAATGGAAGATATACATCTTCAGTATAGCAGAGGGCCTTTAAACACAGAGGGCGTCACGGATAAACGGCACCAAAATGTGAAATACTTGCCTACAAAATTTGTGCATGAAATATTTTCATTCCTGCAGTGATGGGAATTTGCACCAGAGACACTTTTTCAGTAAAAGGTTCAAATAGATGCAAGCTGAGGACAAACTGGGATCCATTGACCGAGAGCAGTCTGAGCTAAAGTGTTGTGTAGCCTAAGCTACTGACAGCTATGTTTGAGTTTCCGTTTAAGGAAGTGCTCTGAGTGAATTTGAGTTATCTCTGGCATACAGTTACACAGTGTATATGTTTAGGGCTTTTATTGTGAAAGGTGAGAATGGGAAAGAGCTGCCTTTGTCAAGAGTAATACAATTTGCTGTCTTGGTTTAGACTCCGGGGCCGTTGTTGTACACTATAGTGTACGTTTTGAATATGTCGGTTTCTCACAACGTGATTGGTTGATGCCTTTATTTGCGATGCGAAAGCTCAGAAAGATCAACCTCAAAAAATTATTTTTCACCACATAGTATTCGCGTTCTACGTATTCATGACAAAAACAATAGTTAAAATAATAATAATGATGTATTAATTAATTACACAAAAAAACACCCTCTGTGTGTAAAGCATGGGGAAGTCAGAAAGCAACGAGGCAGTAATGCATTGTTGGTTTTGGTCTTTTCATGGGATTTATTGACAATAACAAAAACATCGATTTTTGCCAGCCTTATCCTTTAATAGCTTTTGGGCACAGAGGAATAAAATCTATCAGACTTTGTTAGTAGGATCATGAATCCGTTGGCTCTGGTCTTTTCGGTGGATTTGTTATAAGATAAATATAGAATAACATCATCATTATCCCTTAATGGTATTGTTTTTTTTATGATGTAAGTGCCAGCGGTAACATACATAAAAAAACACACTCGCATGTGAAAACCATTGACCGTCTTCCTTGTCATTCACATTAGTCGTCAGATCGTCTCTCCACCTCTGATTGGCTTTCACTCTCTCTCTCTCTCATTCATACTGTGCATATACCTGTACTGACCCCCCTCCCCTTTCCATCTCTCTCTCACTCTCTCTCTCACTCTCTCTCTCACTGCCACCCTCCCCCCTCGCTCTGTCGCTCCACACTTCCTGACTTGGCACGATACCCTTGAGAGCCCCACAATCCTCTCTCCGTCTGAGAGGGATGCTCACCAGCCGGTCCCCTCTCTCCACGTCTTCCTCTTCCCTCCTCTCTCTCTCTCTCTCGCTCTCTCTCCGTCTTCAATCCTCTTGTTTTCTCTGTCTGTGACATGGCTGACATTTCCAAATCTTTCTAATCATTTTCTCCCCTCTCTTTCTCTCTCTCTCTCTCTCTCTCTCTTTCTCTCTTGCATACACTCTTGCATGCAAACTCGTCTCGGCGAGACAGCGGTGAGTGTGTGTGTGTGTTCAACTGGCCAGAGGAGGCTGACATGCCGGCGTGGAGTGTAATCGCTGCCTCTTGACTGCCTCTGTGTGTGTGTGTGTGTGTGTGTGTGTGTGTGTGTGTGTGTGTGTGTGTGAGGCTCAGCTGCTCTCATGATCATCTGCCAACACAGCCTCTGCTGCTAGCAACATGTTTCGACGCACAAAAAGGTAAATGACAACCATCTGTCTCCGTGCAGTCTTTGTGACCGGTGTGGTGCCCCGCTGTTGTTGGTGTGTGTCGATTTAGTCGGAGGAGGCTGCTGTGTTTTTCTGCGATGTTTCCGTTGTCCCTGCCAGCTCTCGTGCTGTCTCGCAGTTGTCTCGCTGTCTCCATTTAGCGCCAGCAATATGGTGTGTGTGCGTTTGATGTCTTCACATGCATAAGTGTTCATGCAATTCTGTTGTTTTGTTGCTATGGTCTGCTTTTACGGTTTGCATCTGAGCTTCTGAAGTACATAGAGGTTTGATAATATGTTTGCATGTGTGTGTGTGTGTGTGTGTGTGTATTTATTTATATCCACATGTGCACAAGGATTTAGTCTGCTTTAGATTATGGCTCTCTCTTTCACACACACACACACACACACACGAACACACACACACACACACACACACACACATACACACACACACATACACACACACACACACACACACACCTTGGACCAGCAGTCTGTGTGCCTGATAGCATTATGAAGTGAAGGTATTATTGTCAGTGTCCAGGGAGTGCTTGTGTACCGGAGAGCCAACAGTGGGCAGTGCTGGATTGCTGTCTGCTTGGCACAAGTCCTCACTCTTCTTCTCCCTTCCTCTTCACCTCCTTCTCTCTCATCTGTCTTCTCTCTGTCCTTCATTTACTGCCCCTAACGTCACCTATATGTTCATCTTGGCCTCTCCTCACTAACATTTTTCTCTTTACTGTTTTCCCAAGCTCTTCCCTGTGACTCCAGTCGTTTCTTGCTCTTAATCTCATTCACCTCTCTCCTCTCCTCTCCTTTCATCCTATCATCTCCTTTCCGCTCCTCTCTTTCTTGTCCTTTCTTCTCCTTTCATCTCATCTCCTTTCTCATCCTCTCTTCTTCTCTCCTCTCCTCTCTCATCCTCTCCTCTCTCATCCTCTCCTCTCCTCTCTCTAGTCCTCTCCTCTCTCATCCTCTCTTCTCCTCTCCTCTCTCATCCTCTCTTCTCCTCTCCTCTCATCCTCTCGTCTCCTCTCTAGTCGTCTCCTCTCCCATGATGGACAATCTGCACAGACCCTTTAGCCCCTCCCGCGGTGCTTCATTTTTGCTGTCTTCATCTCATCTGATCACGAGGGGATTAGTCTGAGTCGTCCCCGTTGCTCCGACTGTGCGGGGAATGAACAGCAGGATATTCTGTATATGAACAAGAATAAAGCCTCCCTCTCTCTGACTGTTGGCCACCATGCAGAGCGAATGTGTTTACGAGACAGAACATGTGTATTTAAGGGGTGTGTTTGCCGTCGCCTTGTAAGAGCTGAGCATGTCTGTATGTTTGCGCGTGCCACAAAATTGTTTATGAGTACGTATCAGCACAGTATCATACTCATGTTTCTTCAATAGAATAAAAAGGAAAGTTTCCATTTCTCAAACCAAGGTATTAGAAAAAGTATTATTTGTGTGTGTACTGAAACTCTAGTGTGGAAACATTTTCCAAAAATATAGCTCTAATTTTCAAATATAATTTCTCCTGCATATTTCTTTCATTCTACTTATTGTTTCTCCTGCTTTCTGTCTCACTCTGTATTGAGTGTGTGTGTGTGTGTCTGCATAGTTTCATGAGTGCGTGTGTGTTTTCTTGGCTGGCTGTAGCAATTAAGAGGGATACTGCTTTGTGCCCACTCCCAAACAGATTGAGCGAAAGGAGGACAGTAAAAACGAGTGAGTGAGAGTGAGAGAACACGAGACAGAGCTGCAGGAAGAACAGAGCGGGGTGGGATGAAAGGCAGAGCGGCAGGTAGAGGCCGAGCCTACTTTTAGGAGCAGCCCAGCGGGGTTAACTGAGCCCATGACGATAAACTCTCCCCATCTACTTCCTTCCCTTTCACTTGAAGGTGAACTTTTGGTTTTTGTTGTTTCGGCTTTTGAGCTCGTGACGGGGAGACGGAGCGTTCAGGGACTGAGGCTGGATGACAAACAAGTGAAGGCAGGTCATAATGTTGATCTCACTCACACACGGTGGATATGCTACAGTATTATCACGCTCACGTGTGTACATGATGCACAGTGCAAATGATCCCACTCGTAAACAACACACAGGACATGTGCACTCTCTCCTGCACTGTATTGATGATTATAATTACACTACAGTGAATATATTTCAGTTGCACAAAAACAACCCTCACCTCGCTACAGCAGTTTCATTTTTGCACACATCTGCCGTCTTTGTGGCAGGTAATGGAGGCTATTCTAAGCTTGACTACTTCAGCAAAGACTATGATGATGGACCTAACAGCTCATAAGTATAGCTAGGTACCACAATCATCTACTGTGGCATCAACCAATCAACCACTGTTACAATGAAGCACACACTCAGTGTTGTTATGGCTTTTAGAGGTTACTGCATGAAGGAGCTCTCTCTGCAAATTGTTCCCCCTTGAGGTTAAAACAGGAACATGCTTACCTGCATCCTTGCAGCACCAGATGCACAACGGATGGAGGTTCAGTGACAGACAGTTGCATTGCCTGTCTGTTCTGTTTTTAACGAAGGAGCCTGGCTTGGTGTTGCACAGCGAAAGAAGGCGTATAGAAAAGGAAAAACTCCTTTCCGTGCTGTCGTCCTGTTGTTGGTTCCATGACAGCGCCATCTGTTACTGGCTGGTGTTCAGGCTGGCCTTAACCAAAACACACAGACTGTTTGTGCTTTGTCTTGGAGGTTGCGCTGACATGATAACACAACATCTCATATTCAGGCGTGAGTTGGAACACAGCTTGGCAACATGGATGGCATACGAAATAAATTGGTCGTATTCCAGTTACATTGAAATCTGCTTCGAGGTAATATTTAAGCTGTGCATTCAGGTGTATGTCCTTATTGGTACCACTTTATGGTGAGGGTAGTCTACATGAATTATCATGACTTCAAGAAAAACATGAATTCATTCATGTAATACTTCATTAACTATCTCATGCATGACTAGATTAAATAATGCAACAATAAACATGTTTGTGTCTTAAAAGTTGTTCAATGAGACTAATAACTTAGAGAGCTTATTACTTCTGGCAATTGCATTTAGGGTTCAAAAATCATAAAAGTGGTGTTCATTTGTGAAGATTGTCTTACTGAACAAAACGCGTAATTATCATAAACTTGTGTTCACCACAGAAATGAACTTCTGTCATTATTTTAAATCCAATGGCTTCTTTATGAAGGGAACCAGTGCGATGCAAACCTCCGGGGTTGGCCGACAAAAATAGGTCGTCACTGCAGCACTCTATTGTTCTTGCATTAAGTCATGTATGAGATACTGTTGATTTGTGAACATTACTGATAGATATTGAATTGTCATGAATGAATTCATGATAATTCATGTACCCCTATCATGAAGTGTTTCTCAGGACCGGTTTAACTATTAACTATCTGATGGAATGATGCAACACAGTGTCGTCCGATATTGCTAATGTGAGCGTAAAGAATGTCTTTGAATATTTATTCCTAACATGCAGAATTATTGAAAAGGACATTATGACTATATTTTAAATATTCTATTTAAGAAGAAAATTGTTACCAGTGTTGTATTAGGGCGGCTGTGCTCAGAGGTTTTGAAGCTGAAAATCTTTATTTATTATGTGGCACACATCTGCTCACGTCATTTGTGTTTAATTAGGATTAAAATCGATCTTTTAGGATTAAAATCAATCTTTTAATCCTGATCAGAAGTTCGGCTGTTCGATCCCCGGCTGCTCCAGTCCATGTCGATGTGTCCTTGGGCAAAACACTTAACCTCAAATACTATGCCTTTGGTGTATGTGAGGGGTATGAATGAGTAAGTTAGTCCTGATGGGCAGGTAGCATGGCATATACACATTTGAAGACATCATAACGTTATAATTTACCTTCGCGCAATACAAATTGTTTACTGAACAGAGCCTGAACGCATCATAATGTGACTGAACGGAACCTTTGTTCATTAGCGATGCTGCCACCGTCAATTTAAACACAGATTGTTTGTTTACAATGTAACATGATCAGAGGTTGGCGAGTATAAAAGCATGAATGCCGATGTACTGATTGCATATTCTACTGAATATTGGCGGATAACGATCGTCAGTAAAACTTTATTTCACACTGTGATGGTTAACATTAAACTGAATAATTAATCGAGGGGGGGGGGATCAGAACGGATCACAGATCGACCATGGTCTGTTACACCAATACAAACAATAAACAAGACAGTAATCTGAAGATTTATCAACATTGAAAACAATCGGTTGTTGCAGCTAATGCACCGGTGGGAAATTGCAGAAATTATGAAAATAATGTTGCCACTCTGCAGGTAAAACATACTTGTTGTCATTATGAAACACAAATTCTGACCTTCTATCCCTGATGTCACTGTCGTGTTAAGTCATTACAACGCTCTAAATCAAAGTTTACTCCATGCAAACCACACGGTAACTGATCATCCGTATACACTTGAAGCATTTAGCTGTCCTTGTTTAAAACCATTAGTGTCAGTTTAAAGTCGAGTAGTATTACGCCAGACCTTATATTGAGTTAAGCATCCTGCCGCCATCTCCATTCTCACTTCCCTTTAAGGCGGCCTTGCTTTGTTGTGAATCCATATTAATTATCCTTCATCAGATTAAATCATTTTTAATGTCTATTAGACATGCTGCGAGACTCCCCCACTCATGCAAATGAGTGCTGCTCACCGAGGGAAGTGTTTCCTTCCGTATCATGAGGTGATGGCTGCTGATCATTTGCTGTGTAGAAAGGTCACGGCGGGAACAAAGTGAAATGTCAGGATCGTGGTGATTCAGAGCAGCTCTCAGGTCTCGGTTACAACGGACAAACAGGAAACGCAAAACAGGAGAACTGATGGCGACACGTGCAGAAGGATCCGGATAGGTCTTTGTGCTGCCACAACGTTCCTGACGTGTCACTCTGCCTGAGGATGCACTTTCACACCTTTTAGAGGACATCTGACAACGCCTCCGAGTGCAGAGGAGTGATGTGATGTCTGGATGTTTATTGGGTCCTGTTGTCTATGATTTAAGTGCAGGTGTTTCAGACCAGTGCATCTCTGGATACCATGTTATTGCAATTCAATTTGTTGCAATGTAACTTGTTTTAAGCTTCATGTTTGTCGGAGGAATGTCATTCAGACACATTCTATATCGTCATCAAACCAAAACCAAGACCAAAACCAGATCATGAAACTAAAATACATCCCAGACTGTATTCTCACAGGTAAGTGAAAAATACAAGTGACAAATTCATCTCAAATCAATGTCCACTTACTCGCCTTTTCTGGGCTTTCTGGGCGGAATCATCATCATAAGTGTAAAGGGCCAGTACCCTGACAGAACTACTGTCTCGTTATAAAGATGACCTTTGGCGCTGTGATGACACCCGAGGCAGCACCACTAACTGATGAAGTCTGTTGATAGTGGTTAAAGAAGCTCAGAGAAATGTAATACCGTAGTTGGATCTTGATTTCAGATGAAGTACAGTCAAGAACCAACTTCTGTTTGCAAATAAAAAAAACATATCACAGATGAGACGGACCTTCAGTTAGCAGCTGTATCAACATAAACTACAGTACCGGGGGTCACAACAGACTGGTGGTGGCCTCTAGTCTCCCTGCCGGCAGGGAGTGAGGCGAGGGGACCGTTCCCACAGCCCGCTGTTTATCTCATTTTCCTCATAATCATGGTGTAATTAGCATGATAGCTATAGCCAGCCGCTAAATAACTCCAATTGAACAACTTAATGCTTCATCCACTCACTATTGTCACAGCGTAGGAAAGCTCATAGTTCCATATAGCATCCAATAAAAAGGACACGTCAAGGCAACGAGTAACAGCCAATCACAGAGAAGTTGACCCTGCGTCAGGTTTTTGACATTCGGAAGGAAGTGTGCGCGATTTCATCAAAAAGCAGGTTGGAAAAACGCCAGACTTCAGTGACAACTTTGTTATTTATTAGTCAACCACTTGCTCACTGAACGTCAGCCAACATTTATTATCCACCCAACGGGTCGGTAATTTAGCTGCTTAGTCTGCCAGCCAACTTTTTATGCAGTCACACAACAAGCTCACTTATCCGCTCATTACATAATCAGTCACAACAAAACACACTGCCTTTTTTATTCATTTATCCTATTGCAAACTGAGAATTGCACCTTAGTGACTGCATGAATTGCCGTTATTTTTCTAACATGCTGAAATGACTGGGTGACTCAGTGAATATTTTTTTTCCTGTCACCTTCATTCTCTGTCTTTCTCTTTTCCACTTCATTATTTTACTACATTTTGTTTCTGTCTTGCACAGGCCGTGGTTGTTGTCTTTTTTTGGTCGTCTTTACTCAGCTTGGCCGCTCTTTCATGGGGGATGACAGCAAAAGCCTCTATTTATGTCTCTTTGTGCAACATTGCATAGCAACAAGAGAGCCATGTGACTAACCCGCGGCAACCCCAAACACCAAGACGGTCCTGTTGCATGTTCTCCTGGTTGTTTATCTGCTCTCCTGGCCTCTTTTTTTCTTTTTTTCACATCACCTGTCACTCAATCATCTATCTGAATGCCTCATGTGTGAACAATCTGCCCATGTAGCTTGATTGAGTTTGCGAGCCCTCTAGATCCTGGTGGATGTTTCAAACTCTGGCAGTAAGAATATTGGATGTTGTGTAATAGGATGCACTAACATGGAAACAGCCTGTCTAGAAAGCTTTTAAAAAAAAAGATGCCCATCCATTTCCCTCCCATTTCCCACAGTTGTAAACATGCACTCACTCAGGCTGTCACCTGACAGGAAGTGAGCTTGGACAGATCGATGCTGGTACCATCAGGAGCGTCTGGTGTCCTGTGAGTCAGCACTTATAGAGCAGAAGATGACACTACTGACTGACAGACAGAAAACACACACACTCACACACAGAGTTAATAATCTGCTGGTAAAACATATTAAGCATACACGAGCGCTCACTCACACCTGTCACCGACTCACATGTGCATGCAAATGGGTAAACACTTGTGGTCCGACACACACAACGTACAGTAGACACACACTGCGTCCATAACATCCCACACCAGACAGTTAAACGTCCTCTCGTGATGTGCTTCATTCTGAATCGTCTCATTCCTTTTCATTGATTGTGCATGAATGCGGAGCCGTTCTGTTTGAATGGCTGCCGTGTTGTTATCGGTGGCCGTCCGCTACAATGAATGTGCTAAGATTTAATATACACCCGTCAGAGGCCTTTTTGTTTGTGGACAGAGCTTCACAGGAGGAGAGGAGCAGAGAGGGCATAGAGAAGCCATTTAGGAAGTAATTACCAAAGAGCCAAAGAAGCATGATAAAATTAGATACTGCTGCTCACAAATGAGAACACATATAATGGAAGATTGGGAGTTGGTGATAGAGGTTTTCAATTAAAACACGATCATGAGTAAGCATGGCATCGTAAAAACATCAATCAGCTAAGTCCCCACTGTGATTCTTTTCTTTTTAGCTCCCTTCCTTCTTCTTCAGTGGTTTTATCAAATTACCTGTCAAGGCTCAGAACAGAATGCAGTGTTTCTTTTCACGTTCAGTGTCCACAGGTCAAGTAGTTATTGTGTACAAGAATAGCAAATGCTAAACATTGCAAACGTTATACCGGCTAAAAAGCAGCATATCAGCATTGCCAGCCCAAGTGGCGACCTCGGTGCTGAAAAATTACGCAATGCAAAATGCCAAAAATTGCAGTTCCTCAAATGGCCACTTGAGGCTGGCTCCAACAATGAGTCAATCCCCATCGACCTACATGTTAAAATGACTTTACAGCAGAAATAAACATGTTTACAGGTACGAACTGTACTGGTACGCAAAACAGTTTTGTCTCTATAGCTAATATCCGAAAATTGTACGGAGGGTGAACTCAGCCGTTTAAATTATATTAAGGCATTAAAGTCGGCACGAGTAAGGGCGTGGCCGCTTTGAGTGACAGGTGAGTGCCGTCTCAGGTCGCTAGCTGTCTGCTCTGCTGCATCACGCCTACCCGCCTCAGCCCTACCGACCATCCACTTTGCCAATTTTTTGGATAAGCCGACTTTCAGCTTCACAACCACTCTTCAGAAACCTGTGAGCGACGTCCCTGATACAGTCTACAGTGCAGCCTCAAACAGCATTACAGTTATCAAGTTTACTGCAGAGATCTGCGTGCACGGTGACTTTGCTTCAAAGATGTCTAACAGTGCTTCCATCACAGTTTACAAACCTTGAGTTGAGTGCACATGTACTTTTATTACCAACATCACAGATGTGCTCCTTTCTGTTTCACCTCTGGTCTTGCCAAACTGTTGGCATGTTTACAACTTTTCTCGTGTTTCTTGCTCCATCTTTATTGTAGCAGTGTTGTTGTGTTCAGTAAACAGCAATTACCTCGGTGAGGACAACAAAACACCTTTATTGTGATTAACCGGCCTACTTTGTATTACTGATTACAGGCACTTGTTCCATCCCAACTCATTACTTATAAACTGACAGAGTGCATCAGTGCCAGGCAAGCATGGACTGTGTAGCTTTAATGACCTGTGTCCAAGTCTTATGGTTTGCATTACTTTTATTGCTGTAACGAGTGTCGACAGTCGGGCACAGTTTTGGGGTGTTTGCAACAATGTGCGTTCTGTGTGTGTGTGTGTGCGTGTGTGAGAGACTAATGGCCTGGTGCCAGCCAACGGCCTGCAGGCCAATAATTGCTCGTCAAAGCTTCTGCACGAGTCATTGCCACAGATTTAACCTTTGACCCCCCCCCCCCCTGCTGGGGGGGGGGGGGTGACAGCGTCGCAGCCAGTGACAGCTTGGGTTTCATTATTGGGTGGAGGGAGACGCACACTGGGGTTGTTGGCTGTCACATCTGTGTGTTTGTGGCTTCTCTGTTGTTTTCCTTTGACGTTGTCTTTTTATGTTATCCTCTGAACACTGGTGTGTGACCATGCAACCCTGTCTGCTACAAAATACCTTTCATGTACGGCCAATTTGCATTTGAATCGCAATTACTGCCTGGACCATAGAGAAGAGACTTGGGTTCACGTCCTTCTTCTCATGTGTTGTTATGTTTAAGCTACTACAACATGCGGTTGAAGCAGTATGAATGTGCTTTTTGTTGGCGAGCAGAACAAACTGTAAACTAGACATTGACATATTATATAACAAGGTTTTATTATTTATTGTTTAGTTGTCATTGCTTATGCATTAACAAACATTTGCTTATTTACACATCCATCAGATTTAGCCCAACTTTCGCATTCATTTAGAGTCATGTTTCCAGTCACCTGATGAAGTCCGATATTCTCTTTTTGCTCTGTTTTTGGTCTCCACCAACTCCTGAGGGAAATATTAGGCTCCCTAGCTGCCAAATGCTCCGCTATCTTCACCAGCTAGTCCCTAACTGTGTCCGTCTGCTGTTAGTGCCGGTAGTGTACGGTGAGTTGATGAGGTTTTGAGTAAAAAAAACCCAAAAAATCAACTGGAAGAATCTCTGCCTAAAGCGTTACGGTATACGTACACAGCTGTGAGGAAAGATTGTGATTTTTAAACAATCACAGCCTCTCAGCTTGTGCTTCAAGTCAGCAAAGACTTGTTGAATGTTTATGTTCACAAGCTTTTCTTTGAATTGGCAAAACATAACCATAAAAATAATAATGCTGTGGTTGCCAGGAGCAGGTTTTATAGGATGAAAGACGTTGACATCGAACATTTTGGACACACATTGATTAGGGTACATTTGCCAACTGTGTTGGCAGTGAACAGTTAGTGGATGTAACATTAACGTTTCTCATTATGTTGATGAACAAACAGAATCTAGTTTGTTTGTTTGTTTCTCAGCGTCCTCGTTCCTCTTGTCCTCTCTCTTGTCACTGCTTGTCATGGAGGTGTTTCTTGAAACCAGCTAAATGCAAAAACAAACAAAAAAGGAGAAAAAACAAAAATAATATGTAATTTGCACCTTTTGACGGACTCCAACACACGGCGGACACTATCACACTTCGTCTCTCTCACATATTAAAAGTTGTTTCACTTCATCATCAGCTCTGATGTCCGTCAACAGAGGCCCACACAATAGCAGCACGCACCGTTGACCCCAATGAATCATACTCTCTCTGACTGACAGCGCCACTGCTCCTCTGTCACACTCACAGATTGAGCCTGCATGATGGATTACACAATGGATTATGATGGATTATAAAACTGGCATTCACGTTCAAACACACAAACAGTCGTTGGCTCGGCCGCAATCAACAAACACCGACTCACGGTGTTGTGGTTGACTGCAGGGTGAGATCATGTTTTGTGGAATCACTGGCCTCAGATCAGAGCTGACGCAGTCCGATGCTCACCTTCATCGTGTCATTTGTTTAACACCAGAGTCTCACTGTGAGCTCTGGTGAAAATGGGGGAAAAAAAGGGAAACAGTTGGAGATGTCACTGTTTGCTTCTTGTGAGTGTGACTCTAAATGGGTTGCCACGGTAACTCACATTCCCCCTCACATCCTCGTCCCTCTTCATCTTTCTTCTCCTTCTTCTCGGGTCAATTTATTATGGATGGGCATTATAATTTGTTCTTGATTAACCTAATTGGATCTGAATGGGCTTGAATATTTTAAAGGAATTGCTCGTTTTCAGCAAAGCTTCGGCTTTCTGTTCAACATTCATTTATGCGCAAGTGGGTGACTGAATGAATCCAAACATCACCAGCTGGCTGACAGCAGAGGAGGGCGGTGGATGATGTAGTGCAGGCTTGTTTGGCTGTAAACCGACAAGGTGTTTGTGTTTGACCGCGAAAACTAGAGACAGCTTCAGATTTATGATTCAAAGACAGCAATGTGCAGCATACTAACTGTCTCTATCTTTCTCTTACACACACACACACACACGCACACACACACACACACACACACACACACACACACACACACACACACACATACACACACACCTTCTTAACCAGATTGAGGCAGGATGAGCCCAGGCTGCATGACCATTACCGTGACAGAGCGATTTAAAGTCCCATTTACACACACACACACACACACACACACACACACACACACACACACACACACACACACACACACACACACACACACACACACACACACACACACACACACACACACACCACTCGCTTATCTTCTTTGCTTTTCCAGTCGAGTGAATCTGCAGCATGTTAGTCATAATTCCTTACAGCCACCTATAGCTCCCGTCCTGTAACCTTCACTCACTGCCAGCGCTGTGACGGCTAATTATGTGGCCGGGATTTCAGGGCAAGGATTAATGGGAACTCCTCCTTAAAATGTTGCCCTGCCTTTCTGATGATTTCACTCTTTATTCTAAGAGTTATACGGACAAAGTACAACAAAGTATTGCCAGTTTCTTAGATAATAGATCTTTATATGTATTATGTTATTGTATTGTAACGTAGCTGCATATGTATGTATATATATTCATGTTTGTATGCATATACATATGTATGTATGTTTGTATGTATTTGTATGAATACGTGTACATGTGTGTTTATCTATATACTTGTATGTACATATATATATTGCTGGTGATGAATATGTGGCTGCCTACTGG
Source organism: Lycodopsis pacificus (assembly GCA_028022725.1). Taxonomy (NCBI): domain Eukaryota; kingdom Metazoa; phylum Chordata; class Actinopteri; order Perciformes; family Zoarcidae; genus Lycodopsis; species Lycodopsis pacificus. Next base: position 8,908,028 of record CM051693.1, read on the forward strand.
AGTATAGAGTAAGGAGCAGCACTCCTATTTAACCTTTTTCTTTTTTACAGTACAAAATGCTTTGGGCAAGATGCCCTTTTACAGCATTCATTTAAGATAACAGTGTTATAAAACACAGTCGCTGCAAGAGACTTCTGGCTTTGTGGGAAGATTAGATTGCTTTGCCCGAGTGGGTTTTCATTCTGTTATTGTGTTTTAATAGTTTAGTCGACTCTATTACCCTAAAAAGGGGAGTTAGAGCGGAAGAACGAGTTTCAATTATTCATTATTCGGAGAGTTAATTTCCAGGAAGGATAAAAGCAGAAAGAGAACAAAGACATGAAGGAGAAATGGATGAGTGAGGAGCTATCAAACAATGGAGATTCATTGAGAATGAAAATAATAAGAAAAAGTCAGAGAAACTAGGCAGGTAGGAATGAATCCCTTGCGCTGTAATCTGCGCTTTGAAGCATTATAGACACTCCACCTAAAAGTGAATCACCGGTGGAGTCGAGCTGCTGTAGATGTGATGAATCATGAATCAAAAGCTAAGAATATGTGCTGGAGTGAAGCTCGACTAGCGTATGCTCAAGTGATTCAGCTTTTGATTGAGGACGCGCGGCGATGCAAATGTGGCTGCAGGTTAAGGAGCGAGGGAAACGAGGGATAATTGCGAGCACGAATCAAATAAAAAGTATGACACAGAAAGGAAATCAGAGGAATATACTGTCTCTTTACTTTTTTTTGTCTCGACCTTTTGTTCCTTCCCCCCTTCTCCTCTCCCCGAGAGCTGTAGCGGAGGATGGTGTTAAGTCACTTCCAGCCCTCCATCCAAAAGCTAATGCATTTCCCTTAAATATTTCAATATGTTCCACCTCTGTTCTGCGAGGTGGAACACAAGCACTCCCTCAGCTGGCGCCCGCAGAGACGCACTGCCACCGATAAAATCCTGCCAAGGGGTTTTGATGTAGAAACGACTGCTGGAGACTCGCATCAAAAAGAAGGAGAGGTGAGGGGAGGATGTGGGAGGATATAGATTATTGATCGAGGGACAATACATCAAATAACCCAACGTGCTTTTGTGCGTCTGTGGTCTACACAGCACTTCCTGCACAGAGGTAGAGCAGCGTGCTGGCTGATGCAACACAGAGCAAGCTGGTGTTGCTCGTCAGTTGTGGTCCTGATCTGTGAAATCTGCTCTGACAGGCACTCCGGTGAATCACACAGACGAGCACGAAAAGGCCTGTGAGCAAAGAACAGCAATCCGCACACGAAAAGCAACACCTGAAACGTCCCGCTTCACGAGCTGTTGTGTAAGACAGTAAACCGCGTGCATCTTGCCTTTGTGAAATCGCTCCACAACACATCCAGCGGCGGCAGCAGGAGCAGCGGTGGTGGTTGAAGCCTTTATGGTTCAATGATTTCAGGCCTTCATTATGGTCCGTACCTGCCCTCCCTGGTTCTTTTCTTCCTCTCAGTCTGTCTCTCCATCCCTCCATCGCCTCATCACTACTGCCATTATATTTCATGGCAGCTGCCGTCATTCCGGCTCGACCGAGAGGAAATCAAAAAAAAATCCTTGTTGCTTTGTTGCTCTCCCCTGCGGGTGGGCGGATCAATAAAGTCCTGTATTATGGCCTGCCACACGCACACACACACTCACACACACACTCACACACACACACACACAGGAGACATACTATACTCAAGATATAAAAGCATACACACATACTGTACTGTAGCTATACATTTACTCAAGGTGACAAGTAAGCAAACAGCCTCAGTGTCTTTATTAACCTGGGGGTCACTCAGTGGTGTGTGTGTGTGTGTGTGTGTGTGTGTGTGTGTGTGTGTGTGTGTGTGTGTGTGTGTGTGTGTGTGTGTGTGTGTGTGTGTGTGTGTGTGTGTGTGTGTGTGTCAGCTATCATCTGACAGGAGAATTTAATGAAGACAAGTATTGACGTGCTCTTTGTTCTTGTTTGTGTTGAAGTTGCAGAACCAGTAACAGGAAAAGCCTCATCCTGACCAGCACGTCACCCACCCTGCCACGGCCGCACTCTCCACTGCCTGGACACATAGGTCAGTGTGTGAAAGTTGACATGACACAGTGCAGCATTAAACAGCATATTAGGCCCATTATATTCTGTTTTTTTTAACGAGATATTGGGGGCACTATAGAGAGACTCACATGCACTAATATGCAAGCGCACGGCCAGCTGTGTAAACAATGCGCAGCGAGGAAGAGTGACTTCATTCTCTGCTCAGGTAGACATTACTCTACTACGTCTTTACATAGCAAATAGTTGTTACCAGAGTCTCAGCTCACAGTCGCCAGTTGTCATAGTAACGCAGTACGCTTTGTGGCATGTGAGTGTTCAAGGTGCACAGCAATGACAAGTACAGACAATCACAGCAAGCAATGGATGGACAGGTTTCTCGTTGTAAACAGAGCTCTGACAAATGCAGTGTGAGACAAAAGAATCATGACGGCGAGGTGCCGTGTTTTTAAAAATGTTTTGGCACCACTGCAGTAGAGGTCAGCAAGAAGCTGAACGATTTTCAGCTGCTGTTAAATTGCTCTTTGAAGGGACAGTTCACCCCAAAATCTACATTTTCTTTTCCTGCTCACAACAATGTGGATTATCTTAAGTAACCGGGTCATGATTTCTTGAAAGAGACATTAATGTAGAGTTTTTTTATCATACATTTTTTTGGCGCTTTGAGCACCACAAACCAGATGCCATATAGTCCCACTATGTTGGAGAGGATGCATCTCTACGGCTGATCTCTCCAAAACTAGGCAACTCATACCAAAACAATCTAGATTGATAAATAGCACTACAGGTAAGAGGATGAATATGATTTTTTTGCATTTGGGGTGAACTGTCAATTTAGCTTAACGTTTAATTTATCAAAAGAGTAATTTAATCGTGTAGGTCAAATACACTTGTTACTGTACTAGTTTTCAGTGTCTCTGGTAGAGACTCAGTGTACAGAGATGAACATTTGAGGGCCCACCCTTATACTCTTGATAAAATGACCTTTGGCTTATTATCCTGCCCAATAACACACAGTGTATGTTTTCTGCTCTGCTCTGTCCATATGTATTTCAACAGGAAGCAGTCCGCTGGACAGCCCGCGCAACTTCTCACCGAGTGGACCTGCCCACTTTTCCTTCGCCTCCTCTCGCAGGTTGGCATCCCTCCTTTATTCACACAATAAGTCACACATGCAACGGTACAAGAGCAGCGCGAAGTAGCCGAGGGAAATTGGTATATAGGATTATTTTTACCCTCACGCACACACAGAAAACACTCTTCAGGGAACACACCCACTCTCACACACACACACAAACACAAAAGTGGGCTGACAGCAGACCCAGATGAATGAGGCGAGGTGCCAGAATTTTGCCCAAATGTGTGTCCCTCATCACTCACTCAGAGGAAGTGTCAGACGTGGCTGGAGGAGGCCGGAGGGGAGAGAGGAATAAAAGGGAACAAAAGTGTAATTGGATAGAAAGGAAGTGAAGGTGGTGGGATTGCTTCAGTATAACTGTGTTGTTTGGCGGGACTAAAATAGAAACCGATATTGGAGTTCAACCCTTTTCCACTTTTATATGTTTTCTCCTCAGGGCTGATGGTCGTAGATGGTCCTTGGCTTCGCTGCCTTCTTCCGGATATGGCACCAATACACCCAGTTCAACGGTACGTTTGAGAGGACGAAGAAGGCCACTCACGCTCCTATGCAATCATTTCATGTTTCTTTCATTTCGCAGCATTTTGGCACATCTTGTCTCCTTGAGGATAAAAGACAGTGATCATTAGTAGAGCAGGTTGTTGGTTTGATTCCTGTCGAAATGTCCTTGAGCAAGACACTGAACCCCAGATTGTTCCCAGAGTTCGTGACTGTAACAGAAAGTGAGTCCCTTTGTACAAAACCATCTGCCAAATCAATGTAACATTTTAAGAGCCTGCAAGTGTGTGAGTTTTCTTGAAGTTCTCTCTTTAGGAGGTTACCAACATAACTCTCTACAGCACAGACGTGGCAGCAGCAGTCTGTCCTTCATCTGTTGTGCATTGATACCGCTGCAGACACTGCACCTTCTGCTTTCTCAAATGAAGGATGGAGCTGACTAAGTGTGTCCTTGTAACACTAAACTTGTGGTTATCAAACTGGACACCAGAGTGTACACGCTTAGAAAGTAGGGTTCCAAACGGGTTCTTCATGAGGAGTTGAGGTTCTACCCAGAGCTTCGGAAGAACCCTTTTTTTGAAGAAAGGGTTTTTCAAGGGTTCTTTTAAAGAAATAGGGTTCCGTTAAGGACCCTTTTCACCCAAAGGACCCCTTTTTGAAGAAAGAGTTCTTGAAAAATTGTTGAAAGCATAGCTGTTTAAAGAGAACATCCACTCATACACCCTCAAAATATGAATGTGAACCATGATTGTTGTGGGTCGGTGCACCACATCAGCCCCCAGTTTTTTGGGGTTCTAGATGAAACCCTTGGAATATAAAAGGGTTCTTGGTAGAATCCCATGGGTGGGTTCTAGGTTAAACCATTGGAATATAAAAGGGTTCTTGATAGAACCCTTAGAAGGTGGAAATGTTCTGGTTAGAGCCTCCAGAGAAGTTTCTGGGTGGAAACATTACATCACAGAAGGGTTCTCTGTAGAACTTCGCACGAGGGGGTTCTGGTTGGAACCTTTCACAGATGGTTCTAGGTGTTACCCTTTGTTAGGTTATAGGTAAAACCCTCTGATAGCCCTCTCCATAGCATGACAAAAGAAAAACCCATGAAGCTCAAACACTGCACTTTCTTTCATTTCCACTTTTTCCAGAGAAAACAGGAGAAAAGGAACTCTAAAGTGTGGGATCTGCCTTTTTTCTCTTGATAATTTAGCTGCGTAGTCATGAAATCAACACCCCAAAATGTATGTGAAGTCTTACTTTATCTATTGCCAAAGTGATGAGTTGTTTTTTTTTCTTTGCATGAATATGGATCTCTCTCAAATAATGTATTTGCATATATTTCCACGCATTAACTCAGTGCGTGCGATTCTGCTTGTAAATGTATGTTCTAAAGTTGCATGTTCCACTTTGGTCTCGCTCCGCTTTGAAACAATTACACGCCACACTTGCGGCTAAATGCCATGCATACACACAGACACGCCCCTGTGCGTGTGTCTTTCACCTTGTACTCGCTGCTCTGAGTCTCAGACGATTATTTCAAAGCATTTTATCGCTGAAGAACATGCTTCACATGTAAACACGAAACTAAAAATAGCGCATCAGTTGCTAAGATATGATGGACCTGATTTTTTGTATCGGGCTTTCTGGGAATGTGGAGCAGGGATAATGGAAATGAAATGCAACCAATTTCTCCCCTGTTGCAGTAACTATTTCTCCCTCCATCACTTTATCTCCAGAGAAGCAGAGATGGATGGTAAAGAGGGACAGCAGAGACAAATAAAAGAGAGTGTAGGTGGAAGTGAAACGTGTTTTGAAGCAAACAGAGGGACAAAAAAACAACCAATGTTCACTTTTGTCTGAGTGAAGCACAAGAGACTACTCAGAGAAATGAACTCTGCCAAGGCCCATTTGGTAAATAGTCCATTTGAGAAATGGACCTTAATGTGTATGCCGCTCAGGTGGAGGCGGTGTTGACTCCTAATCCAACCCCTGTACACTCCTGTCGCTTCCTCTGCGTCTTTGCTGCTCTTCACACATCATTTCTTTCATTGACTTCCTCCCAACGCACCTCCTCACAGCGGCGCATACAGAGAGGCGTACAGTACACTGCAGGCGACTCATTGATCTCCTTTTACCGGCAGATGAGTCCGAAGATGGTTTCTCGGGTCTCACCGTACTCCTCTCCACCTCCATCGCTCCTCGTCCCCTCCATCCCGTCAGCATTCAGCGCTCTGCTGGTTCTTACACGGGCCATTACTCGTTTGATTAGTCACAGCAGGACCCTTGCATACTGAACAGGTCAGATGAAAGGAGGAGATGCGTGTGTGAGTGTGTGTGTGGAGGAGTTGCTTAGATGAAGAGGTAGATCAGAACCAAATTTATGCAGGAAAGTAGAGGTAACACACGGATAGAAGATGGAGGAAGTACGGAGAATGAAAAGTTACAGGTGAAGAAAACAGTCGAATGTCTGCACATCACGGTACAAATTTTTCTTTTGCTGGAAATCTGCAGCTGATTGAGCTGCTTTGACTCTGCTTCAGCACAGTTTTATACCAGGACAGATGCAACTGTCACATCGCTCACAAGTTCAGATATTCAGCATCTAGTTAAAAATCAGCTAATATGTGTGAGCGCTAGGTCTGATAAACAAGGGAACAACCTTTGTCAGTCATCAGAAAGGCGTTTCTTATATATTGGTGTCTTTAGGAAAAAGAGGTCTTTCAACAACAAACACGTTTTGCTCAAGTAACATGTGACACTGAAAATTCCTGAGTGCTGTGAAGAAGCTATATTTTGACGTGTATACAGTTTATTTCGGTTACATAATTTCCACTTTGCCAAAAACAATTAGGCCTGAACATTTATTCAAAAAACAACAGGTTGCTGCTATAGAAATGGGTCCGTTTACAAAAAAGTACCGAATACAGTTTTGATGCTACAAACTGTTTATTATAGGGGAAGACATTCAGAGACTCATTTTACATTCTGTTCTGCCATGTGGGAGGAAATATGAAAAAGTGAAAGTGCTAGAAATGGTCACTTTACACTCTTTTTATTTTATATGTGCAAATATAAACTATAGCCATCAAAACTGTTGAAGCTGACTCACAGGTGATCCAGCCACCATCGTCAGGAAACTGACTTCAGATAATGATGATGATGATGATTCTCTAAAAGCAAATTTCCTCCATTCCTATTTCCTCTCATGCTTTCCACGTATCTCTCTTCACGTCTTCAGTCAGAGTGACTGAGACGCAACTGGTTTGCAATTAAGTAAATGGAGATGAATGAATGAATGAATTTTATTTATATTGCGCTTTTCACAGACATAATGTCACAAAGTGCTTAACAGAGCAGACATTTAAAAGCATAAAAAACACAATGTGACCCTAGGGTCGATAAATTATATACACAGAGAAAAATAAAAAATAAAATAAAAAAAATAATAAATAAAAATGTAAAACATATTTTAAGAGCAGGTCTAGGACATGGGTTTAGTTTTTACACAAACGCCAGCCTAAAAAGGTGGGTTTTGAGCTGGTTCTTAAAAGATGCACCCTGTGACGGCACGAAGGAGCGAGACAGATGACAACCCTCCCATCCAGTGGCATTTACCTCAGTCTCCCTACCTTCTGTGTCCCCAGGGAGCTTCTTCATTGATTATTAATTGATTGACCGGACGGCCTTCACAACATGCTTTTCTGCAGCTTGGAAGTGGCAAAGACCTGAATGGAGTTTCTAATGGATTTTTACAGCAGAAATCGTTGTGTGTCCAACGCCAACCATGGTGTCCCATTGGGAGACATGTTCATTAAAGCCTGCCATTGATCCAGGCTGTTTTTTTGCCCCTCCTGCACTGAAGAAAAAGTTTTCTGTTTAAAGCCGTATAGTGCCATTAACCCCCCACAGAGGCAGCAGTCAACTTTTAGGTGGAGTGACTCTTTCATTCCCTGCAGTCTTTTTGCTCTGGTGTTCAGTCCACATTATTCTGTTTTGCCCTCCTACACCAACTCCTTCTGGATATTTTTCTTTTTTCTCCACCTCTCTCTCTTTTCCTTCCTTGTTCTTTTAAGTGAGTTGCTTTTTTGTTTCAGTTCTTTCCACCCACACCTTGTGCTTTCTTCTTCTTCTTTTTCTTCTCTTATTGTCACCACATCGATTAAGGTGCTCTTGCCACTTGGTAATTTTGATGTCCTCCTCTCCATCACCGGCTACGTTATTTGTAAACTATTTCTGTTGCAGCAGAAGCTTTTTAAAGCGATGTAACAAAGAGCGGTGCGCAATTTAACCATGTCTCTTTTCCATGTCTCTCTCCAGTCATCCAGCTCATCCCAGGAGCGTCTGCACCAGCTGCCCTTCCAGCCGACCATGGACGAGCTGCACTTCCTGTCCAAGCACTTTGGCAGCACCGAGAGCATCACGGACGACGATGGGGGCCGTCGCTCGCCGCACGTCCGCCCTCGCTCTCGAAGCCTCAGGTGAGAGCACGGCAGGTCATGGGCAAAAGAGAGTGAATGAAGAAGAGCAACTTGGCGTCTAGCCAAGTTTTTATACACGCAATTCCTCCCTGAGAGATATAAAGAATATGACACTGGCTTCTTCTAGTAGCAGGATGTAGCCCCCAGTCGCTGACTCAACAAAAACATAATAATGCTGTGACATTTCTCTCCAGATGCAAAACACTCACGATTCATAGGGTTGTTTTCTGACGACAGAAGATGGTGCCAACATTGTCCAAAGGAGATTGTTTGGTGAAGAAAAATAAACACGGGCAATTCAAATTCATCATGCCAAGCTCACATGAAAGGACATTAGGCTACCCTTTAAGATTATGAACAGGAAAATTACTGTGCGGGAACAACTTCAATCTTCCGTGAAGTGATTCAGAGGGCTCTCTATCATTTATTTAGAGCGCAGGCCTTTGTCTTGTATAATTCACCTGTTATTGTCTATGCTCTATTATGGATTTGTCAGTGCTGTTGGATGCTTCATTTTCTGCAGCTGCCATTTAATGCGAGTAGAGACTCCGTTTTTAACTCTTTATTTCATTTCGACAATATTTATCTTCATCCTGTGATTCATAAATGAGGCTAATTGAAAATACAAACATATTTCCTGCTCATGTAAATCTACACATATTGTACATTAGTGCATACTACTTTCTTCTGATTTCTCATCTTTCAGTTTATTATCATATCTTAGCAAACAATAGAGGAAGTTTTCAGATCCTTTTACTAAGTGCCACACTATAAAATACTCCATTACGAGTAGAAGTACTGCATTCAACAAAATGTACTAGTAGGCTATGTAAAAGTACATAATTGTAGCACGATGTACTTGAAGTATCCAAAGTATATATTCTATTATATTTGAGTATTACTTATGCGTAAGCTGCATTTTCATGGTGGAATACATCAATGTGGAGCCAATATTAAATAGTTATTGAAGAGTAAGTTTGATGATATTCAGTATTTTTGCCAATAAATTCCATGAAAATTCCAAAACCTATAATGAACCGACCGTACTAACGTAGAGTTAAGCATTATCTGCGTTGCATTAAAGCAGGAGGCTGAATTAGCAAGCAAGCTAACTAGCTAGCTGTACGTTAGTATTCCACCATGCTTTAATGCTACATTCGTTGTACAAAAATGAGAAGAGAAGTTGTCAACCTTCTGGCGAAAGCAATGTGGTTTCCTACGCTATGTCAAGAGTGTGTGGATGAAGCAATAACTTTTCTTTTTAAAGGTTTTTTTATCATTAACTCTGGCTCCCTACATTACTACTCCACTACTCGATTAAGTCGTCACTGCAAAACTTCAAAAAGTCGGTTTAGCTTACACTGCAGTGAGCTAACTACAACAGTCGCAGTGGCAATGGAGGTACACATAAAAATGGCCGCCGCCATGACCATCCTGCTACGTTGATTTAAACGGGAATGTCCGCTCTACTCCTACTCTATTTCTATTTTTCCACCACTCTTATTAAATCAGTATCAGTTCACCCTCCAGGTCTTTGAGCCTCTCCAGAGTGCAGCAGTTTCTCTATTAGCAGAAGTTTCTGGTGTACGCTGCCTCCAACCACACCTATTATAGCCTCCCCTCTGGCTGCAACATACCCCCACTGCATACAACTCCTCACTACTTATCAGTATTCGGTTTTCATATTAAGCTCCTCAGCAGCCGCTGCCCTAGATAATCTCTGTCTTCTGAGATCAGTTTACAGAATGCCTTCATTGTGTACCTTGACATGCCTCATTATTTCTATTCATATCACATATTTTCTGCGAAGCTAAACCGTGTTTGCCCACTAGAAATCTTTTTTACAATATGCTTTTGTGAATTCAGCACTGTTTGAGTTTTTGGGGCTTTTTTTTATCAGCCACATGTTGATTTTGTGTGTCGGAACGTGTACATGTTAATATATTTATGCCTTTTCTGACGTCAGTACCCCATGCAGTACACCGGATCCATTAGAGAAACTGAGTGTGCTGAATTTCAGATCACTGGATTAGCATAATGCCCAGACAGGATGGACATGAGGGTGAATTATTGAATTAGTGAATTATTCCTTCATTCAAGTGAAAAACACAGAATTGCGTCTCTGATTTTCTCCGTCAGTGCTGTTTATTACTCTCCTGCTCTGTGTGTTTGTCTCTCTTCAGCCCGGGGCGCTCTCCATCCTGCTATGACAATGAAATAGTGATGATGAACCATGTCTACAAGGAGCGCTTCCCCAAGGTCAGCCTCACACAAACAAATACACAAAGTGTAACCTGTGCATCCATGCACACCTCAAATACGCACACAGACAATATGCATGCAGTCAGTGTCCCACTTCTTTTGCTGAATGACGCTGAATGACATTTAAAACTTTTGGTAGATTTTTGTTTTGTTTCTAGAGCGACTCACATGTCATGTTCATTATTTGTAACGGCAGGATTCAGACCTTTTGTCCAGAACAACAAGTAAACAACGCTAACAATCATTTGCCAGAACCGAGGACGGCTCCAGGCGAAAATCTGACAGCACTTGCTCGCTGATGTAGGAAGCGTAGTGGTGGGGTGTTGTGTGCTAGGTGAAGATCAGAAAGGCTGCTGCATATTGGAATAGTTGGAGGGATGTGACCTCCTGCAAAATGATACAAGCTCACAAGACATCGCTGTCTAATCTGGAGATGTCTAATGCCCACAGCAACGCTAGGGTAGTTCCCAAACTTATTTTCCGGGGACCCACTTTTTAAAAATACCAAACCACTGTGACCCAGTTCACAACAGGCCTTATCTATAAATTGTTAAAAGAGCGAATTTCTGCATAAATTAACTTTCCTGATCGTTTTTTCTTGTCATTTCCACAACAGGTAAACCAGACATTTTGAAATGAAAAATGTTAAATTAAAACGTCATTTAAAAACGACAAATATCAACATTGTTTTGTTGAAAACATATACACATGTTGAATACTTTATAAATTAATACACTGAGGTGAAGTTAACAGACTGTTTTTTTTTTCTCATCAGTAAAATAAACAGAATGAGACGCTAGCCCTCCCATACAAGATTCAATGTCATAAGCTACGATTATCAGAACAATACGAACATTCATGTGGCTCAAAGGTGCACTGCAGATATGAACCTTGAATAGAAGACGATGGGAGAGATTTATATGGCGACCCTCATAAAATCTCGTGTGACCCTCCTGAGGGTCGCGACCCAGTCTTTTGAAATGACTGATGTATCCCATATAACTGAAGTGTTGCGGTTTTTACTCTCGACCACGGGACCTTTTGTTGTACGTCATACATCCTGATCCTGCTGTACAAAGCTGTCATCTCTTTATTTGTTGTTACTATCAAAGAGGCTTACCTAGATTTTATTTTGCCGCTCTCTGTGAGCCGTTGACACTGCAGTGTGTGAAAACTCCTGGAGGCCGTCTACGTTTGAGATGCTCGACCTAACCTATGAGTCACTGATCATCAGCAAAAAAATCAATTAGATCACGTATCTTGCTCCGGGGCCCAGTATGTAAGCAAACCATAAGCTCACCTCCTTGAAGCAGCCTGCGTGCGTTATATGCTGAGAAATAAACACACGACTCGATGTCTGAGAGAAAAGAGTATTTTCTATGAAGACGGAAATGTGTGTCAGGAAATGTACGTCACTTGCACGTACACACACACACACACACATATTCACAGTAATGCATTGTGAAGCAGTGCTAACAACGCTTCCCACACACAATTGCACACTTGAAAGGACTGAGAATAAAGGCTCAACATTGCTGCATTCTTGCCGCCATTATAAGGAGGTTAATTAGCAGTTGAATATCAGAAATAGGTGTTTATATCCATCAATTGACAGCTGTACAACACACACAAACATGACGTACAGTAGTCAAGGTATTGTAACCGCGAGGATGTCCTAATCAGAGCGCATCAGAGATGTGATTGTGCTTGACGGCTGACGCATCAGCCTGCGATGACAGGTGGCGAGATACAACCGCCGAAAAAACCTTTCGGTACTGGCACCATGATAGCGACTGACTGTTCACCGCCATCTTGCATTCACTTAGGCCACGGCTCAGATGGAGGAGAGGCTGGCAGAGTTCATCCAGAACTACTGCCCAGAGAGTGAGCTGCCACTGGCCGACGGCGTCCTCAGCTTCATCCACCACCAGGTAGCCGAGCTGTCCAGGGACTGCCTGACCAAGTCACGCGAGGGTCTCATCACCAGCGTCTACTTCTGTGAGCTGCAGGAGAACCTGGAGAAGCTGCTGAATGACGTGAGTCGTGCAAGTGGAGAGGAACGTCAACCATAATCGAAACACCAGCGCATGTCTAACTGACCCCGACCTATCTCTCTGTCTTCCTGTCTCTGCCTCGCTCTCAGGCCTACGAGCGCTCCGAGAGTTCGGAGCTCACCTTCATCATCGAGCTGGTGAAAAAGCTCTTCATCATCATATCTCGTCCAGCCAGGCTCCTCGAGTGTTTGGTGAGTCAACATCTCACCATTGTGCCCTAGACCTTTGCTGCAAAAGAAAAAATAAACAAGTAAATAAAGATAAAGTTGAGAATATTTTCATAATAAAAGGGAAAAAACTGTGTACATGTAACACAACTGTTGCGGCCTTTCAAACTATATTATGTACACGTACATTTCAGTCCACCGTTTCAGCTGCTAGAACAAAAAGATGTTAACCCACCTTGTTTATTCAAGAGTGATTCATATCGTAATTTGTTTTGCAGAGCTGCCTTCAGAAGAACTTGAATAGATTTTAGTTTCTTGTACTCAGACACAAGAAAGTACAATAGACCATAAAGCAGGGTATGCTTTAGGGTGTGGCTACTTGTGATTGACAGGTCGATACCAAGGCGTTGTCTGGTCTGGGTATTGTCTGTGTTTTCATCTTAGAGCTTTAACCCTTTCACAGTGTGTTTTCAGTTCATCAAAGTTAACTGTAACATTTGTGTCGCCTGAAAACGTCATGGTCAGCGTTCGGTTGTACTTGGCTCCACCCTCTCGTGTCACTTCTGGTTGCAAAAAACCAAGATGGCAATGGCCAAAATGACGAACTGAAGACCTCAAAACCGCTGCAAACAAACCCTTTTACAAGTCTTTGGTATGATTTCTCATTTCGTTGATTTAACACAGTACCAGAGTTGTACTCTCTACCTCCTTTTTGCACTTGTGTTGCATATTTACTACGACCCCTTTCATTCAGAAATGACTGCTAATGTACACCTGCTAAATGTAGATTCACCGTCAGCATACATTGATACATTAGATTTGAATGTATGAATGTAGCGTATTTTGCAGTGGAGGTCATTGTTTTGTTACGGCTGTGTCATCAGACACACTGCACTTCTCCGTAGCTGCAGAAGAGTATGAGCTCATCGCCGCAGGATATTTTTCAACTTTACTCAGAACTGTAAAATATTCTTTCCACCCCCGCTTCTTTGTCGATCTTCTCTGTGGCACATCAAACCAGCTGGGAGACAGCGCCGTGTCCTTGACATGCTGATCCATACAGAACACAACTCACTTCAACTAACCAAGTAATAACCAGCCTCTCTGTATGCACGGGAGGCTCAGCCATACCTGGACACCAGCTCACAGATTGATGGCCTCACGTGTTCGTCTCCGGCGTGCATGGTCCCTCCTCCAACCACCCCCTGGTTCATCTTTCCGTTGCCAAGGCGACCGTCAGAGGAGGTCGATAGGGTCAGGCAGGATGCGGAGAGGACTTAAGATCCTCACCGTCCTTAGGTGAGAGAGGAGGAGACACGCACACAGATAAAACGGTGTCCGCGGGCTCCGAGTTCGTTTAGCATTCAAGTCAGCTGCAAGTTGTGATTTGGTGAAAATGTCACACAGACAATAGGCTGGTAGCTGCAGGGATATTATCCTAGAGCGGAGCAAGCTATCAGAGAGGCAGGTTAATTCCCCCACTCCGTGCTCTCCCTCTCTCTCTTTTTTCTCCGGTCGAGGGGCGCAGATATGAGAGAGCAGGGGAGGAAGGAAATGATCCCAGCTGCCCCGGGCTCTGCTTTCTAATCAAAATGTTATTCCACCAACAGGAATGAAACAGAATCCCACAGGACACCACAAGAGACTGTTTCATTGGGGGGAAGAAAGCAATTTAATGTTGGGAGGTGTATTAACACTGATTGTGTTTGTTTGACAGCCCCATAGCGGTGTTTGGTCATGAATTTGTGAAAAGTAAATTCCAGTTTTGTTGGGCACACCTGGAATTACCGAAATGCATTCATGAGAAGTGACACAATTTAATATCGGTTATATCAGTCATCACATATCTGTGTTTCCGCTAACTAGGAAGTGGTTCATGGTTCATGGTTCATTACCCTGCTGTAAAAAGAATCATTATTGTGATAAAATGTGGTACGTTCTCTTGTAAAATGCTGACAACGTGTTGTTTCTGACCGATACTGGATTTTTGTAGCTGATGCAGATATTTTGGAGTATAAAAAAATAAGACAACAATAATTTGGTATCGATAATCAATGTCTCTCCGTGAGGCTTTGGGTTTTTGACTGCTGGTTGGAAAATATTGGACTCCGTGATGTGACCTTTTTTTGCGATATCCAACTAATCAATTAATTGAAAAAATAACCTCCAGATTAATTGACAATAAAAATAATCATTAGTTGCAGCCCTAAATAAGCTACAGTAGTGAGTCCAGCTTTTCTTAAAAACATTTTTGCCGCTTTCTTACTCTTCAGTTACAAATATATCATTATACTAAACAGTTTACTCACTTAAATCATGATACCATCATGACTGTGGGCAGACCATCATGAAAGTTTGATATCGTGATGAGATACCTACAAGTTACCAGTCTTACTCAGCAGTACGATCGTTTGAAAAACCTTCAGTCCCTGACAACTTTCATCTTGATCTCAAATGAAAATGTGTTTGAGAGGACTAATGCAATCTTCCCACACATCAAACGCTTCGTAGCAAGTGCTGATTTTGAAGTGGCAATCATCTGGCGTTGACAGGAGGCTGATTGGAGTTTCGTGAGTTCACTTCCAGAGATGATGTGTCTCCAGCACTGGTGTTTAAACCTACCTGAAGGTGTTAAAAACTCTGCCGTTGTGGACTTGGAAGATATTTTCTACTGCTGAAAGTTAAATAAGCAGCGATGATTTTCACTGTGCTACACACACTATATTTGACTTCTGACGGTAGATCTTCAGCTGTGACAGTTTAAGCCTTATTTATATTGAAACCTCCTATGGTACTTAAATGTTTCCCCTCCATTGATAGGAGTTCAACCCTGAAGAGTTTTACCATCTGCTGGAGGCAGCAGAGGACCACGCCAAGGAGGGACAACTGATGAAGGCGGACATCCCTCGATACATCATCAGCCAGTTGGGGCTGACCAGAGACCCGCTGGAGGGTAAGAGACAGAGAGAAAGGAAAATATATGTTCAGCGGGTTTTGTTGAACAAATGAAAACAATAATGTGTAAAGTCTTTCATTTCTTCTATATTAGACATTGGCTGGTCCCTTGTAATATTTATAGACTGAGGAATTAGTGAAATGGTCTTGCGTTGAATTCAAACAAACCACACAACACCAAAAACACTTAAAGGAATAGCTTAACATTGTGGGAAATGCATTTGTCCATTTTGTTTCCAAGAGTTAGATGAGAATGCTGACACCACTTATGACTTAAGCTTTAGCCAGGAGGTGATTAGCTTAGCTTAGCATAAAGACCGAAGGCCGTGAGAAACTCCCACTATTTCTTGACCAACTATGGCACAAGGACTTAATCACGAGATAAAAGTAATGACATCCTAAAACTTCCTCTTGTTTTTACTATAGTGTGTTTATTAGGGATCTTAAGAGGTGCTAGAAAGTGGATCTCTCAAACACAGAGCCAGGCTGGCTCTTTCCCCATGCCTCCAGTTTGAGCCGAGCTAAATCTCTCCTGGCTCGAGCTCCATACCCAGTGGACATGGAAGGAGTCCTACTCCTTCTTGGAGTCATAACTGAAGAGTCACAGACACATGAATTTTACATGAAGTGTGTCTTACACTGCCTGAGGATATTATCGCTGATGTCCATTGCAAACAAATGTCAATAATATATATATATATATATATATATATATATATATATATATATATCTTATAACACAAAAACTTGCCTGAGAATAATCACGTTTGTTTAAGTTACCTCCAGAACCAAATTAGTCCAGTGAGAGTTGTGTGTGTACATTCACGGGTACTTTGCAACTAGGAACCGCTAACAGCTAATATGGCATACTTTAAATGGTGCCAATTTGTCAAAACACAGCCCTCGGCTAACTAACTGACTCCATGGCAACGTCACATCTGTGAGATGCGAGGTGTTAGATCAGGATTATCCCCCCAAATTAATGGAAGTAAGTCATTTCTTAGAACCAATTGATTGATGTTTATTTCTGATATATGACCAGAAAAATCTTCAGGTTCCCAGCTTTCAGATGATGTACACCACTTCTATGTGGCATCTGCCCCTAAAGACCCCCCCCTCGCTTTAGAAAGACAAAAACAGGTGTACGTGGGTCTCTTAGGGTTACGCTATCGATCAGCGTTTCTGGTTGTTCAGCATCAGGATGTACGAGATGAGACTGGCCGGATCATTTGCTGGCCGGTGGCGCGGTGGCATCGGCGTCTTTCATTAATCATCATAGCTCACATTTCTTCTTCACATCTGCTCAGCCGCTCCGGATCTCACCCATCAGGAGTTGTTCCATCAGCCGATGGGTCAAATGACCCTGAATGACTCATCGCAATGAACCTCTGCCATTTTATTTCTATGGAAAATACGCACGTGCCAGGCCTTTCTCAGCTCATCTCTGCTAACAACGTGCCACTTGATATCTTGATCTTGCACTTTCTTTTGCACCTACACCGTCACGCATAGACACACACGCGCACCCACGTAACTGCTTGCACACTTTCGCACTTCCTTTTCTCGGCTCCTCACAGAGACCAGCTGACAAGATCGGTTGTTTTCAGCGTCGGAGAGAAAAACCGACAGAGTGTACGAGTGTCAGCTCAGTGACTTTTATTATACATGAAGCTAATATCCACAGAGCGGCTTCGAAAAAACACTTTGCAAAGTTAATTAGCAGTCAATTATTTCCCTGCTTCGACAAAACAGTGCTGTAATCAGTGTATTCCAGCAGCTGTCACATACAAGAGTGGAAGAACACTGGAAATTAGCCGCCAGTGCTGCTCAGGGAAGGAGAAGGTACAAAGTGAGGGGGACGGGCCGCTGAAGAAGACAAGAAAAATGAATAGGAAGATGCTATTTTAGCTTTTTCTTTCTGTGTTCTGACACATTTGTCCCTTCATCCGTTTTGTTTAAGATGTCTGAGCAGCTGCAATTTTATTTTGTTATCTGCTCACAGCAGTGTGGGAGGCCTGGTGTTTTAGCTTGAAAAATTTCAGTTTGTACACCAGGTATGCTCGTTAACATCCATGTTTCTCAACAGAAATCAGCCTCGACAGCTACGACAGTGAGGGTCCACACACTCCAGAGGCCGATGACTCGGCAGAGGTGAAGCACAAACAAACACAGACGGTTCTGTGTTCACATGTATCCACACGCAGCATGATCGCACACACACACACACACACACACACACACACACACACACACACACACACGTCAAATCATCAAAGATACAGCGACATTTGAACATTTAATTGAAACAGCCTTTGTGGTGATTTCAATTATGATTTTAAATTGTGTCACCAGGGAAAAGGGAGAACCATCAAGCCACCGAGTGAAGAAGATTTTCAGAGCATCAAGCTGATCAGCAATGGAGCTTATGGGTAAGTGATGGATTGAAACCTCATTGACTCCACATAGAAATCATATCAAGAACAAATCTTGACTTTTCCTTTGGATTTTAGTTTTGAGTTATGATACTTGAGCTGTGGTCAGTTAGAGCGGTTGTCCGCCAATCACAAGGTTGGTGGAATCATCCCTCGCCCCCGAGTCGACATGTCGAAGTGTCCTTGGGCAAGACGCTGAACCCCAAATTGCTGAGTGTGCGTTTGAATGTTTATCGCTCCTTGTATGGTAGCCTCTGCCACCAGCGTATGAATGCGTGCGTGAATGGATGAAGGCTGGCTTGTGTTGAAAAGCGCTTTGAGTGGTCGCTAAGAACATAGATGGACCGTATATTTAGCATGACACAGCAAAAAAAATCATCCTGCCACAGAGAATAACTAAAGCGCCACCAATATCCAAAGACTTTTTAAAAAGACACTTTCTGACATGTATTCAGACACCGGTCTGTAGAATAGTTTGAAGGCACTTAAAGGTCTCACCTCTGCCTCACCTTGCTTTCTTTCCTCCATACTCCACCTCGGCACCACCAGTCCCTTCAGGTTTCACTCTCGGCTCTTCTGTCTCACCTTCTCTCCAGTGCCGTCTACCTGGTGCGCCACAGGGAGATGCGTCAGCGCTTTGCCATGAAAAAGATCAACAAGCAGAATCTGATCCTGAGGAACCAGATCCAGCAGGCGTTCGTGGAGAGGGACATCCTCACCTTCGCAGAGAATCCGTTCGTCGTCACCATGTTCTGCTCCTTTGAGACGCGGAGACATCTGTGCATGGTCATGGAATATGTTGAAGGTGAGGGAATCCGATTCGGTTTGGTTGCAGACTCTTATTACACTGAGGGAGGATTTATGATTCATGAGACCACTCTTGTTCTTTTCGCCCTTCCTTTTTCTGTGTCTGGCGTGTGAGGAAATGTTAGATCGGGTTTCCGTCCTTCGCACTTCATTCATTTAGTTTTGATAAAAGTGTCGGCTGGACTCCTGAATAGCCGATAATGATTTTGTCTGCTCGCGTTCAAGAAAATGAAAGTAATATGCTGGAGACGAGACTCTTATTTCATTATCACAATGATTCTCCTCCACCATGAAAGTCGAACAAGGGCAGTAGAGGCAGGACATTGATGCAGACCTGGCAGCGGCAGCTCTCTACATTGAGGCATGATGGGTAGTTTGAGTGAATTATGTGATGACAAACATGCTTTAGGTGGATTACAAGCCAAAAAAAACAACAGGAACACTATTATTATGAATCACATAATATGATGCCATTCTGCTTCATCGGAGGATCAATTTACGTCATCCTGAAGACTTTCTGTGCTTCAGTTTGTCTGAATAGTTTTCATTCAACATTTCTCAAGCAGGAACACTGCCTTTCCTTTCTGAATTGTGACATGAATAAATCCACTCACACGCTTGAACACTAACTTGTGGTGTCTCTGTGTTCTCAGGTGGCGACTGTGCCACTTTGTTGAAGAACATCGGGGCTCTGCCTGTGGAGCTGGCGAGGATGTACTTCGCTGAGACCGTTCTAGCCCTGGAATACCTGCACAACTATGGCATCGTCCATAGAGACCTGAAACCGGACAAGTGAGTGTTTAAAGCTGCAATATCAACACATTGTTTTGGTTTTACAGCCAGCAACTTAACTGATTTGGGTCAATCTCACCTCTCTCATCAGCATTGTTTGCAACGGCCCAGCAGGGGGCGACTCCTCTGGTTGCAAAAAAAGAAGTCTGATTGTGTCGAAGTCTATGAGTAAAATGACCCTAGTTCTCACTTGATTTCTTACCTCAGTAAACATGAGTTTATGGGGGAAAAAAATCTATTAATGCTGTTCTGGAAATTCTTGTCTGGTGTCCATGAAGACAAGTCAGCATAGCTAAATAAGGAAAGGAGAACTGTTTGGCACACTCCCTTTAAATAGGACAATAGATATGAAGTATTCATGGAATCTAATGTAGCCGTCATGACACGGGTAGTGCTGGTAAAAGCCTTTGTTTTTAGGTTGAGGGGATTTAATGGACACTTAGCCTTGTGGCTACAATATGTCTGAATGCCTCGGTTGCCACTCAAAAAGGTGGCAGGCCTCAGGCCTCAGGTCAGCTCCAATGCCTGTTCTTGCTTCCGTGCACTGAGCTCGGTGAGCTCGGTTAGTGTCAGTACAGTTATGTTAGCAAACTGACGTAAAAGTAAACTGAAATACTCCCGGGATGAGGGTGCATCTCGGTCTCGATGTTAAGATTCTTTGTGCATTCGTCTGCAGCATAGCGCTCTCGCGTGTCCATACCTCCACTTAAGCACACCCCCCCCCCCCCCCCCCTTACCCCCTCCCGGCATATTCTGCAGGACCTGCTCTCAAAAACAGTAAATGTCAACCTGTGACCACGACCCAGCTTTTAAAAATAACCACATCGTCTGTTAAATATGGCTAAATGCCTGTTTTCTCTCTCCTAACAGTCTACTGATCACCTCCATGGGGCACATCAAGCTGACAGACTTTGGCTTGTCGAAGATGGGTCTAATGAGCCTCACCACCAACCTGTACGAGGGGCACATTGAAAAAGATGCCAGAGAGTTCCTGGACAAGCAGGTACGCTGCCTATAACCGAGCAGCAGTGTGTTTTGTAGGTTTTGGAACATTAATTGAAGTGCTTTATCCCCATGTAAAGTAGAAAGTCTACAGACTGACGCATGTAATTAGCGACCGTATGAACGAGGTGTTTGTAATTGTAAGAGAGGATGTTTGGTGGACGAACAGGCGACTGGCATTCGCAGCATCTTTTAGTCTCCTCCCGCCGTGTGCACCAACCTGCCAAGTCATCTGGCAGAATCAATGGTCCTCAAATGATGACACTGCGTTACAATGCTTCCTGCATATTCTGAATTAGTGAGTCATTAATCATCTCCATCACAATAACCGCTTTTAGCAATTATAGTTATTGTTTATGCTCTGAATGAAATCAGTCAGCTCTTCTGGCATGAAGCAGGCATCTGTTTATCTGCCAGGATCAAATCACATCTGCGGATGAAACAGACCAGAGATTCTGATTTTGGAGAGTGTTTCTCATTCACTCACTCGTGATGTCATGAAGTGCATGTGCACTTGTGTGTGATTATTAGAAATGAAACCTTGAGCATGTCATCAATGTGGAAGTAAATGGTTTCCATTTTACTGCCCCTAGTGTTAAAGGGTTGGTTTGTTTGACTTCAGCTGCCGCACTGAGGAAATGGATTAGATTGCATCGCTCAAAATGTGACATTTGAAAGTTTCACAGACCTTGTTGTGAAAAGTTTTCACCGTTTTTTAGTTACTAATCAGTCTAAATAAATAGGATATTGTACTGTGTCCGTATCAGGATAGACGCAGCTCCTTTCGACTTCATCGTTTTGGCACCGAGGCAGAACTCTTAGCGGCAGAGATCTCAAATTGAACCAAAACTATCTGAGGGTACATGGGAGTGGAAAAACTATTTCAAAGACAAACTATTATACAAAGCAGACCATTTTTACATGTCTTACATCATATCTGAAGGGGCCATTTAAAGAATATTTGAGGAAAATGGACAATGATGTAACTTGGACGAGTGAGATTTTGTCAAGCATCGCCAACCCATCTTTCTTTCCCTCTCCGTTCCTCTCTTTTTCTCCTTCTGTCTCCCTCGCCCCTCCATCACTCAGGTGTGTGGTACTCCAGAGTACATCGCTCCAGAGGTGATTCTCCGTCAGGGCTACGGGAAGCCGGTGGACTGGTGGGCCATGGGCATCATCCTCTATGAGTTCCTGGTGGGCTGCGTGCCTTTCTTTGGAGACACTCCGGAGGAGCTGTTTGGACAGGTCATCACAGGTAAGAAAACGGTGTTGGTTTATTTGTGAAGACACTCACAGACTGCATCAAAAGCGTCACAGAAATCTATGCTTTAATGATCAGTGAAGAGTTGTCATTCTTATTGAATAATATGCATCTCAAGCATGTGATGTAGTCGGAGCAGAGTTTTCAATACAGCACCGACATGCCGGTATTAAAGGCAATTTTGCAGTAGTTTGGACCAGCCGATGATTTGTCATTTTTAAAACTACTTCAAAAGAAGGCAATTTCTGTGTTCCTCATAACACCGACCTTTTGCTCTCTGTTTGTCGTCTCCGTCAGACAATATAGTTTGGCCAGATGGCGATGACGCCTTGCCTGAGGATGCCCAGGACCTCATCTCCGCCCTGCTGCAGACCAACCCTCTTGTGAGGTTGGGTACAGGTACTAACAGGAGTAAGGTTGAGAAAATATTAATAGTATTAATATGTATAGCATGTGGAGCCTCTATTTTTTTTCAAAATGAACAACACTTGTAGCCACCTTTCTACAATAAGTTATCAATATTTTTTATGGTTTATGTCATTAAAACCGTGCACACACAGAGCACACAATTGGCATTCATTTATTCATTACATTTCTTTGAATTTGGCACAAAATTCCACCTGGGCTCAATGTTGAACTGATTAGAATTTGGAGGTCAAAGGTCACTGTGACTTCAGAAACCACCTTTTTTGGCCAAAGCTCACAAATTCATATGCTAACTATGACAATTTCACTCAAATGTCTAATAGGATGAGACGATGAAGTGATGACATTTTGGACAGACGTGGATGTAAACTGCAACTTGACAGGTTGTCGGAGGCAAACAACCCGCAAAAAATCCAGATAATGAAAAAATCTGAAATATGTCGGGATAATTTAGGATGTCAATCCAATACTGTTTTGGCCTCAACCAACTCCTGAGGGAAATATCTGGCTCTTCAGCTGTTAAATGCTCCACTATGTTCTCCAGCTTGTTGTATTTGGGGTGAGGCCGACAGGGTGTGTTGCTTGTGCCACCAGGCGGAGCGTTTGAGGTGAAGCAGCACCCGTTCTTCACAGAGCTGGACTGGAACAGTTTGCTGAGACAGAAGGCAGAGTTCATCCCTCACCTGGAGTCAGAGGAGGACACCAGCTACTTTGACAGTAGGTTCCTCTGGGTTTATGTACCTGTAACGCACAGCTGTTGCACCAGAGGAACAATCATTTTCTGACATGGCTCCAGTCAGAAAACGGCTCGAGTCACAAATGCAGTTTGAATGTTGAACTGACAGCACATATATTTCATCTCCTCTCGCTCTTTCTTTCTCTCTCTCTCTCTTCCCTGCCAGCCCGCTCGGATCGGTATCACCACATCAATACGTACGACGAGGATGACACCAATGACGATGAGCCGGTAGAGATTAGACAGTTCTCCTCTTGTTCTCCTCGCTTCAGCAAGGTTAGACTTTGTCTCTCTTCCAGCCTCTCCTCTGTCATCTCTCTCTTACTCTCTCATTCACTGGGTTTTTCTTTTTTTTCTCGCTGGTCAACATGTTTAGTTCCTCACTTAACCCTTTTTTTCATGACATCACACTATATTATGACATATCACACTATACTATGAAATCACACCATAATATGACTCATCACACTGTACTATGACATCACACTATACAAGGGGAATTCAATTTATTATTCAGCGAGGTCCATTTAGAGAGAATTTCCTCATGCAAAGGTCCGGAGCATCACAATAAATGTCTAACTTGCGCGATGATTTAGTCACATATATATATTGAAGTAGCCGAACAGTTATATTAACGTCTGTATGCCGTAAAGTCTACAGCTCCGCCGGTTAAAATAGAAGCGCACTGTAAAAATATAATAATAAACAATTATCAATCGGTTATAAGTCCAGGGTCCAGATACAAAGGCGTCTGGGTGCGGACTCGGACTGCGGTCCGCCTATTAGTGACCCCTGTATCCACAGCTACTTGGATCCAGGGAAGGCCGAGCCCTCCCTCCCCGTCCTCTGGAGGCCTCGCTCTACAGATGTGTGTTTGATGACAATCTTTCTATGGCCAAGTCTCTTTTAATTTGGAGCTGTGACTCTCTCTCCCAGTGTGCCAGCGTGTTCTTCCCGTCACTTCTTCACTCCTCAGAAAATCAAAAGTGCCTCATTGAGGGGCTCAGTTTCAATTAAATGAGATGTTTTTGAAGTGGCGGTCGAGGGCTGTTGAGTCGCCTCTCTCAAGCAAAGCCTCTGCTGAATACATGCACACACATAATGAGGTCCGCAGTAAACGCACACATGTATTTGATTCATTCTCTTTTTTAATCTTTTATTTTATTTTTAACCAAGAAGTTTTGTACAATGTTTATATTGTTACAGTTGCAGGTCATGTTTTTACATCAGAAACCCAACCAACCCAACCCAACTACAAATACAATAGCTATATAATAATAATAGGAGAAAAGAGAATAAGTAATAGTTAATAAAATAAATACAAATAAAGCAAAATAATAATAATAATAATAATAATAGTGGGTGAATACAAAGTACTAATACCACATGGGAGCCCTGACAGTATGTCAGAAAGAGCCTCCAATTCTTCAAATTTCTTATCAGGTCCATGTACAGTGTAGCAGGCCATTATGTTCTCAAGCCATTGATAATGTGTGGCTGGGGCAGCTTCTCTCCATCTCAGTAAAGCTGCACGTCCAGCTGTAAGCGTGGCAAAAACCAGCGCAGATTCAATATGATTTATTGATGTAGAGCTGCAATGATTAGTTAAATAATGCATGATAGAAAATTATTACATTTTGAAGTAAAAAAGGACAGAAATTCCCAGGTTTCAGCTTTTCGATTCACAAAAGACACATATGCAGTAGTAGCCTACTGCCTAAGACCTGCAAACAGACTTTTGATGTGTAAAATAGGAGTTCCCCACTGGTCAGAAATACAGGTTTATTTTCAAAGCATTCTTTATCCTAATACACCACAAACTGCATCTTGGTTCCTTGCACAGCTCTGTACATCTCATCCCTATTTCCCCAGAGCTATAAATAACTGCTGACAGCCCAAATCAAGATTGATCTGACTGTGTCCCCCTGCAGGTGTACAGCAGCATGGAGCATCTGTCTCAGCTGGAGCACAAAGCTTCCAACTCCGTGTCCCGTCGGGAGCACAAGGGCCCGCGGGATGACAAGGTGACCAAGAGAGAGAGCCTGGGCAGCTTCAGCATGAGAGACAAGAGCTGGAGGACCGGATCCCCGGAGATGTGAGTGGTGGGCGTTCTCGAATGTTGGGTTGTAGAGGCATGTGGGCAATGAGGGGGGGGGCCTGCTCTGTATACTTCAGATATGACTCAGGGTGTTCACAAAGTGCTTCCCTGAAACTACCCCAGTGTGCCTGAATTACTTTTGCTTTCTATCTCACTGACACCAGTTATGACACTTCTTTAAAAAGAACTCTGTGCGAGAGTTCACACTCGTTTTTAGTCAACAACAGGCTACAGATCCCACCTTTTGCACAGTTTGGAAAAGTGGAAGTGGATGACTGGTTTATATGACTCACACAATATGTCTCTGATGTGTCTCTTTTTTCATGATTTGTTGATGAATATGCAAATGTAGCTGCTGTTCTCAGTCAAATCCACTGTGTAACTTCCCAATTAAAATACACAAAAGGATCATTACTGGTAAATCTAAAGCTATTGGTCACAGAGGTGGTTTAATGTGGCTGTATTTGAACCCTCGATAGTTAACTGAGAGTTATTATCTGTATGACTCGAATAGTGATGTTACACATTACCTTGAATGAAGGCTTTCAGTTTTTCAGCCCTTTTAAATAAAAAATGTACTCTGGCCCTGAGATCTAGATTCATTAAACATAATTGTGCTCTGTTGCTTTTGCTTGTCGTGCTTTGCGGCACCTCACAAAAAGTCCAGGCTTCATATTATTAATACATTTCCAACTGGGCGCACACAGCAGAGGCTGATTGCCATTTACTTCTCATAACTCCATTTCACCTCGATCTTTAGGAGGCATGCGTCTGGATTTCGATCTCTCTACATCCACATGTTAAACAGAATCATTCATTTATATATTCTGCATTCATAGTGCTTAGAGAATGTAATAAGGTGAAGGTGGCACATCACTTTTTACCTTTCATATTGGATCTTCTGTCTCCCATATCAAGTAAGAATTATCAGCAGCTCACCAGCTATGATTACTTTTTGGCTACAGCTCATTAAATGTATTCATTTCTTTAATTAAAGGAGCTTGTAAACCAAGAAAAGTTATTTTTACATTCAGTGTTACTCACCAAAACGCAGGGTGTGTATCCTTGAGCAAAGCCATTGCACATCCATGTTTAATAGCGAGCAGTCTTCTTGTGGCACATTGCAGAATATCTCTGCGCGCTAGATTAGATAACATTAGATTCAACTTTATTTTCACTGCTCAGTTCAGGTTCTGATACAACGAATTGCAGTTTAGCATCCAACACAAAGTGCAAAAAAGCTGCTTGGAGCAGAGTAATGTACATGCGGTAATATAAATAATGCATATAATGGACAGGGCTCGATATGAATCTGCTGGATATATACAGTATGAAGAGTATGGACAATGTGAGAGGACTATGTTGCGATTTAGTGTGCAAAGGAGTGTCACCCCGGTGCAGAGGGGAAGAAGTTGTTCCTGAGCCTGCTGGTCCTGGATCTGGTCTGTTTCTGGGGATTGAGATTTAAAAAAAAAACTCAACAAGTTGATCATGGTGACTTTTTATTAACGGGATAATCATGAATATTCGAACATTGAATTGTATTGCATTCACTTTTCATCCAGCCCCATCATCAGGTCGAAATGTGTGCAATACTTTGATTAATGACAAAATACCTCAAAACTAACAACATTCCCATCAGCCTCAGCTGCACCTTGTTTGGTGCTAATTAGCAAATGTTGGCATGCTAACATGCTTCATGGTAAGTATTACACCTGTTAAACATCAGCATGTTAGCATCGCCATTAGAACATGTTAGCATGCCGACATTAGCAGCTAGACTAGACTCTAGACTCCGAGCCTTGTTGGATGATGGATTCTTACAGAGAAGACACTTTTTGTCTTTTCTTTGTCCTTCTTCTTGTAGGAAGCGCCTGTCTTGTTCAGAGTCCCTCTACATGGAGGGGGATGCGAGCCCTCCTCTTGGCGCTCGCCGACGCTTCTCAGCACTGATGGACACGCATCGTTTTGCCTCACCGCTAGACGGTGAGCCAGACTTCCTGTCCCGCCAGGCACCCATGAAGGTCCGGGGAACCTCACTGGACGGGACCAGTGTCCCCTCACCGAGCCTCCTGGAGCAGAGGAACGGTCTGAAGGAGATCAACGGAGCAGGTGTGTTAGCAGGGGGATGGAGATAACAAAGTAGCCTGTAATACCTCATTAGATGACTACGTCATGCTACTTTAAACTAACAAAACTATAATTTCTACATCCTCACAGACAAGTCCCCTAGACATGGAGAGACAGCGGGAGTTACCACGGCCCCGTTAACCCCAGGGCCTGCAGTAGCCGGTCGTGATGTGATGACCCCTCTGTACGACCCTCTGGGGCCCCGGGCCACCAATGACCTGGTCCTCCGCAGAGCGCGCCATCAGCATTTGTCTGGCGACAGCGAGAAACGCAACTCCAGAGCTGGAAACAAGGTCATCAAGTCAGCCTCTGCTACGGCCCTGTCTGTCATCATACCATCAGGTGAGCGCCGCGAGGAAAGAATAGAATGAAACCCTGTCGGTAATAATAGTTTCATGGCACGCTAATACGATACTTTGTTCCTCTCCAGTGGAGCAGTATGGCGGTTTCTCTCCGCTGGCAAGCCCCATGTCCCCCCACTCATTCTCCTCCAACCCCTCGTCCCGAGACTCTTCGCCCAGCAGAGACTTTTGCCCGGCAGTCAGCGTGCTGCGCTCTCCCATCACCATCCATCGCTCCGGGAAGAAGTACGGCTTCACTCTCAGGGCCATCAGGGTCTACATTGGAGACAGTGACATCTACAGCGTGCATCACATTGTTTGGGTAAGAAACTTGTAGCATGTGTGTATTGAAGTCTGTGAACTCATAAAGAAGGATGGCTTGTCCTGGGACTGAAGTTCTTCTGAAGTTAAGAAATTGTTGTTCAAATTTCACCAGTTAAATATGTTACTAATATTACTTATAAAATAAACGGAAAATAGTTCATGCTTTCCTCTAATCTAAGTCTTAATCTTAATCAAAGTAGTCGGTCTTATTTTTTGATTACTTGTCTTTCGAAATACTGTCTAAGATTCATCGAATGTTTACATGTAATTGTTTTTGCCCTGTTCTGAGCTTAAAAGTTCCGTGTAACTCTGCAGCATGTGGAGGACGGCGGCCCCGCCCAGGAAGCTGGCCTGTGTGCCGGTGACCTCATCACCCACGTCAACGGGGAGTCTGTCCACGGTCTGGTCCACACTGAAGTGGTCGAGCTCATCCTCAAGGTAGGCAGCAGTAGGCTTCTTCATTCTCAGGTGTACTGTGTGTTTGGTAATATCCATAGTTCTCTGTATTTATTTTATTTCTGCCAATAATAGGCCACTTAGTTGTCTATTTATAAGCTGTCAATTGCAAGGAAAGGCTATTTGTGTACTTAGACAACATGCTTGCAGCTCCCATGTACTGTAACTCTGAGCTTAGTGACTCTTCATCCTGTCGATAAAGGTAACATTTTCCTGGTCGGTTTTCTGTCGGTAAACAAGCTTGACAGTAGATAATTACAAGGATCGGTGTAGAAATGATTTAATGTCACTGATCTGTGTAGAGTGGAAACAAGGTGACGGTGACAACCACGCCTTTTGAGAACACCTCTATTAAAGTGGGTCCTGCCCGCAAGGCCAGCTACAAGTGTAAGATGGCCCGACGAAACAAGAGGACCATGGGAAAGGACAGCCAGGACAGGTAAGAGCTTACGCACCTTTTTTCTGCAAGTTGATTCTCATTGTAACTGGGCAAAAAAAACCATGAAAAAAGGCATCTTATATGAAATGTATTGATATAAAACGCTTACTGACATAAAATGTTTTATGTCAATCTCATTTCAAATCTAACTTTCCCTCCCTGTCTTTTCTTTGTCTGTCCGTCCGGCAGTAAGAAGTGTAGCTCCTTGTTCCGTAAGATTACAAAGCAGTCCAATCTGCTGCACACCAGCCGCAGCTTATCCTCTCTGAATCGCTCTCTGTCCTCCAGTGAGAGTCTCCCTGGCTCCCCGACTCACAGCTTGTCTGCCCGGTCCCCGACTCAGGGC
This sequence comes from Lycodopsis pacificus, assembly GCA_028022725.1. NCBI lineage: Eukaryota > Metazoa > Chordata > Actinopteri > Perciformes > Zoarcidae > Lycodopsis > Lycodopsis pacificus. The sequence goes on from CM051693.1 coordinate 8,937,200, forward strand.
TACCGCTCCACCCCCGAGCCCTCATACCTGGGTAGGACACTGGAAATAATCTACTTACAAGTGTTAAAGCAACTGGTCAATTCACGCTAGAAATATTTGTTTCAAAAAATAGAATTGGCAGGAAAACAAGCTTTAGAAGCCAAAAATTGTACAAACCCTAACAGCCCAAATTCTCTTTACTTCTAAATCAAAAGTGTGTCTGCTCCTCAGGGATTCTTTTCATTTAATTGATCTTTTCTGATCTCTGTGTTCCTTTAGGTGCCTCCTCCCAGAGCAGCTCTCCGGCCTCCAGCACTCCAAACTCCCCCGCTCCCTCTCAGCACATGAGGCCCAGCTCCCTGCACGGCCTCTCCCCGAAACTGCACCGCCAGTATCGCTCTGCCCGCTGTAAGTCTGCGGGCAACATACCCCTGTCCCCGCTCGCCCACACGCCCTCCCCCACCCAGTCCTCGCCCCCGCCGTTGCCTGGCCACACCGTGGGGAGCTCCAACACCACCCAGTCCTTTCCCGTCAAGCTCCACTCCTCACCGCCGGTGGTCCGCCCCAGGCCCAAGAGTGCTGAACCCCCTCGATCGCCTCTTCTCAAACGGGTGCAGTCGGCGGAGAAGCTGGGCTCCCCTCTGACCCAGTCCAGCTCAACAGGAGGGCTGGGCGGTCCGCTAAGGAAGCACAGCCTGGAGGTGCAGCACTCTGAGTACCGTAAGGATGCCTTCCTCTGTGAGCTCGGGCTCCAGAGCCTGCTGGAAACGGACGGGGAAAACTTGCCTCCTAATCCTCCACCCCTGCCCTCATCCTCTACAAACCCAGAAACCGGTGTCCTGAAGCCTGTGAGGAGACTAGGGAGACAGGAGTCACCGCTCAGCAGGGAAACACTGCTGGCTGGGAGGGACAGGGAAGAGAGGGAGAGGGGACGGGAGAGGGAAAAAGAGAGGGATACTGATACCGGGACAGTCCTGGAGAGATTGAGTCGCTTTGGAGCAACAGGATGCCAGTCGTCATTAACAAGAAAATCTCATAGTGAGCTGTCCTTTAGCTCACAGGCTGGCCAGAGCTCCAGACTTTGTGCAGAAACCACTAAAGCTACAAGTTCTTGCACCCCTAGCAAAACAACAGGAAGTCTAAGTGGCCAGAAGGGACCTGAAAAGATCCCTCAGAGTCCAGCAGACTTAACATCAAAACAGCAAGACCCCATGGGAGCCAAAAGTGTGTTTTCTAATATTAAAGATGTCAAGGAGCAGCTGTGGGGCAGAACTGAACCGAAGCAGGAAGGAGACAACAGGGGTAGGCCTGGTGTACCTGGTGCTGCCTTCAACAGGAGCTCTGCTTCCACTCCGGATAAGTCCATCGGCGTCAACTTGTCAGCGAAAGCCGGTCCTCTAAACATGAGCAAACCCTTTAAACCATCAGGTATGGGGGACAGCCTGAGAAAGGCTGGAGCAGAGAGCGGCGACTCAAGGACTCCAGACTTCGGCTCCAAAAGCCCCAAGCTACTAGCGCGGGTTCTCGCCCCCGTCGTCCCCCCACATGGGCAGCCGCTCTTGCTGGGCAAGGTGAGGCAAGGACTTGGGCCCGTCAACTGTTACCGGGGGACTCTTGACTGGGAGGACAAATGTCGCCTAGAAGTGGTGGAGGAGCATTCGCCTTCCCCCTCTCCCTCCCCGACGTCCGTCACCCCCTCCCTCTGCGGACCATTGCTCTGCAAGTCGCGGCCCGTCTCCCCTGGCGAAAAGACGAGCTTCGTCAGCCAGCTGACCACTGTGGCCAAAAGCGTCCTCGGGCCGATCAAGCTCGGCTCCCAGGAGGGGTCCAAGAGCAAAGAGCAGCAGACTAAGGCGGCGGAGGAGAGGCAGGGAGGGGCAGCGGGAAAGTCTGACACTCCCGCTGGAGGTCGAGTGGTTGTTGGGGCTGCAGTGGTGACCCAAAGTCCTGCTGCTTCACCGCTAGAGAGGGCTGCCATGGGAAGCAGCCAGTCGAAAATGTGACCCCATGGGGTCCCTAAATGGGACTTTAGTAAAAAAAAAAGATATGCCTTTTTTGGAAGAACAATGCAACAGAAGTCAAGCACTTCAAAACAAAGTACATTCCAGTTTTAGAGTACATGAAATGTTATCTATTGATTCCAATGATTGATTCCAACTCAAAACCAGGAGTGAAACAATCTAATGTAAAGGTGCGTTCTCTGTTGATTTTCTATTATAAAGTATTTAATAAGAGGATTCTTTAATGTAACGTGGAACACTTTACCAGATGTATATGTGTGTGGGTCTATGTGAACGCATGTCATATATGGTATGTACTGTACATGTATAACAGGTACAAGAAAGTCAAAAAGTGCTTTACCGATCAAAACATGCTGAAAACTGTGAATACCAAAATCCAGTCACTCTATTTTGTCTTTCAAACCAGCGCTTTGTTCTCTCACTGCTTTCTCAAGCAAGACAATGACGAAGTGAGTCGTGGTCACGTTGTAGTATTTGCATCAAACGAGGCAGCCGAGCCTCAGTTTGGCTTCAGCGGGTGAGCATGGGTCAGACAAAGCCGAAGCAGGCACTCTGTCAGTGGATGTCATGTCTAGCTCTGACTGTCGCAGGGGATTGTGTGTGTGTGTGTGTGTGTGTGTGTGTGTGTGTGTGTGTGTGTGTGTGTGTGTGTGTGTGTGTGTGTGTGTGTGTGTGTGTGAGAGCGTGTGAAGCCACCTTGGGTCTATTTCGTCTGCTTCTTGGAGGCTGTGTCGTCCTGCAGAGGAAAGCGTGTTTGACAGAGCTCCGGCTCAGCGCTTATCTCCCCTTTGCAGGAGGGCTGCCACAGCACCCTTTTTTTCAGCCTACACACACACACACACACACACACACACACACACACACACACACACACACACACACACACACACACACACACTCACATTGTCACAGGAGGCAGCACTGTCAGCAGGTGATTTTATTTTTTATTCATTTAAACCCGTGGTCCTACGAATTGGGATGCAAGTGTGTTTTGCGAGTGAGTTAAGAAGTGTGTGAGAACGCGCGTGTCTTTTCGTGGGGTAATTACACTCGCAGGTGACTCAGCAAGGGTCACGACGGGGAACCAAACTGGAAATAAACAGGTGGCATTTCGGATCCAGTAACAGTTACAGGCTTTGCTGAACATTCTCCGACTTTACTAACAAATCACACAGGCTCAGTGATGGTAATGTGTGTGGATATAGTATACAAAAAAAAGGGATCGTAAGCACAGAGTGAACCTGTTGTTTCGAGCCCAAACGGGGGAAAGCAGGCCGTTATGGATGTAGCATACAGTTATGTGTTTGTTTAAGGGCTCTATAGATAAGGTAGGGGTTGTGGATATGAGTACAGTATTTGTTCTCCAACTGTTTTACATTAAGTAGGCTACTTCCTGTTTTGCTGGTAGCGGTTTTACATCAGCTGGCAACATTGTTTTGGTTTGGATTTGTCTAAAACAAAGTTAAAACAATGAGCTGAAAATGGTTAAAAGCTATGCAGAGCTACAAAGTGGGAAGTTGATTTTTGTGGTCTTGGCAGATCTTTTTACATAACCAGTCGGTAATATGTATATTAAATAAACATATATTAATGCATCTTTAATGCAATACAGATTGATTTTTTCCTTTTTTAGAGGACAGCAATCCATGCTAAAATCAAACAATGTTTGAGGGTGTTCCAATGATTTGACACCCCTCATCAGAAAGTCTCATGCAGTTCACGCAACAAACCATAGTTTTCTTTCATTCAGCATCGTACTCTACTGCCCTCCAGGGGTTTAAAACATCCACTGTAAGACATGTTTCCATAACATGTTCATTAATAATCTGCTGGAGTGAGAGTTCCGACCACTAAAATACTGCAGAATGGAGGTTATTAGCCATAGGGTTACTGAATATGCATTTATGTTTATAATGACAAAAAATCTTTGCAGTAATTATCAAATGAACACTTGAAACATGAATTTATTCCTTTCCTGTTGTCGTGTTCTTCACGTGACTGTTAATTATATCTTCTGGGATAGGGATTGACATTTTTAATATAATATACTGTCTTATATATTCTACTGATAGGAAGCAGTTCTTTTATATCTTGATGTAATAAATGAGGCATCAGGTCAGCTCTGATAACCTGACTAAGAAAACTAACTGTAATGTAATCTTCTACAGATATTACGCCCACTTTCAGGCCTTTTTCCCAATCAATGGTGTCTATAGTGTTACATGTTCTTTTTTTCTTTTTGTGATTGACAGAGAGAGTAGTATAAATGCACTTTATTTGGAAATTTTGCTGGTAGTTTGTAAGTTACTTTGACGAAAAAGAAAATATAGCCTACTGTATACAGATATGTATTCTAGAAATGAAACACGAAAGTTCAAGTATAAAAACATTCCACGTTTCTCTGTTCACTGACAGTGTATTTATTTGTACCATGGGGCATTTTTGTTTGTGATAGATGTGATTCAAATGCAGACACCTGAAGTGCAGTATGTGGAATAAAAATTCTGAGATTTGTTCCAAGACTTGCCACCTCTTTCTCTTTTGTAACTATGATCTGTGATAACAATGCTGAAGCAACTCTTATATTATCACAATAAACACTTGTTTGGCTGCATGACGTGAATATATATATATATATATATATATATATATATATATATATAACATACGTTTTTCACTACAACAATTCATAATGTCCAACGTAAAAAGGCCTATTATTTTAAACCTGTGTACATAAACTCTTCATTCAACATTAATAATAGATATGAATATAAAATATACAATATTGTACAAATGTAGCACCTGTCACTCAAATCAAACATATATCGATACAAATACATATCAGTCATCTATTTACTATCATGTGATTATATTACATAACTTCAAGAGTTAATATTAGCCAATAGCACGCTGTTAATAATATATACTATAAATGATCCAATCACAGCTTCCTCACGGTGCTCACTGCAACCAATGGCGGTGTGTCAGGAAAGGACAACAGGAAGTGAATGTCCGCTGCTGTCAGCGGGAGACGCTACTGCGGCGGTCAGGAGAGCAAAGCCCCCACTATGTACTGGATTGTCTTCACTTCGGGGTGCACACTTTAGCTTGTTTGTTGAATGGAGGAACGCGTACCATACTGCTGAAAGTAACGTTTATTAATATGTGTGGTCAGTCCGTTTTGAATGCTAGGTAGCTAACACCGGGGGCTAGCGTCTTGAAATGCTAAACTTAGCTAGCTTTAGCAAGCTAGTACATTAACGTCACATTTATCTGTGAAGACAAGTCGAGTCGTGGTTGAAGACTGAGGAAGTCGTTCAAATGAGTCAAAATACCACAAGGCACCGACCATCTTAGCCGTCGTTTACAGCAGGTACGTAGTTGTTTGCTATTGTCTTTAATAAGTGAATTACCCGTAGCCTAAAGGGGAGGTGTAACATACGGTCACTTGACTATTAGACTTAAGTTAGATATTGTGTTAGGAGAACAATATCGTGGATATTATATTGCAAAATGACTGAGGATGTTGATCCTCGCGCAGGCGGTGACAGACGCATTTCTGCGCTGCAGTGAGTGATTGCTCCGGTGTTAGACAGCTTGATCTGCACTGAGACATGGTGACTGCCACCATACTCAGATGACTTTCACAGTCATTGAAAAACCCGACATGCCGGTTGTCAAATGCTAATCACATGACGTTTATTCTGCACATAACTGTTCCCGTCGGTGAAACCAGTGACTACACACAGTGCTAGTGTTCCCTGTTGAAACTGCTACTCATCAGTTTCAGACAGGGGTGGAAAAGTCACTGGTACTTTCCTGCTGTGTGCTGTGCACTGTGAAAGACTGATGAGTGAGGTATACACTGACGACGTAGCAATTATTTATGTTTTTCAGGAAGTGAGGACTTGCCTTTGGCCTACAGACTGGCTGTTGTGCCCTTTCCTTATGAGTATAAAACAAACTTATTTTGTAGCATCGAGAATGTAATCTTGATTTTGCTTTTGCCACAAAAAACTTAAGCAAGGGAGGAAGGAGGAAACCTCAGGAAGATCAACAGAGGAGGATCGTAAATGACTACATGGCGAAACAGAATTATTAGCCAGCGTTAAAAACTGCATGAGTACACGTCAAGTGTAAGTTAAAGAGTTTCAAGCAGAGTCAATAATTTAACCTCCTTTTTCTTCCCTGCCCCCATCAGTTCTGTGTTGCAATGAGGAGCACCAGCATTCAGCTCTGAGGGCTCAGAGGCATGAACTCCGTTTCCCCCAGCGCGGTGCAATACGTAGGGGGAGTGATGCAGGACGAGCTGGTGGAGAGCCAGAGGCAGCAGCCCCTGGAGCGGCAGGGCAGCTTCGGTCTCAGGCCAGCACAGACTCCAGATCCCAGTAGAGAGGCCACCGGAGAGCCTGACGAGATGGACAAACTGAAAGCCAAACTGATGTCAGCGTGGAACAGCGTCAAATACGGTTTGTACTTTAAGTACTTGACCGTGTCGGTGCCTTAATTTTGTTCATTGTCTTTGTTGCCACTTTGACAACTTCCATTGTCTCTGCTCCTCTCTCTCTAGGTTGGACTGTTAAGTCTAAAACCTCCTTCAACAAGATATCGCCGGTCACTGTCCTGGGACACTCTTATCTGCTCAACAGTGAAGGTTAGCTCTAAATACAAAAACGTCTTTTAAAAAATCTCAAGATTGATCCCTTTCTAATCAAAAGTGCTTGTCTGTAGATGCTGCGTTTCCTCTCTACACAGAGACTCCAGGTGTTGGACTGATGTGTGTTTTGGTTCACCCTTTGGTTAAACCCTTTTCCTTTGAAAGGTTGCCGGGTTCACATCAGAGAACAGGACAGCAGTTGACCTAAAAAAACAACTTTCCCCTTTGATTTCACAGTCCTGTAAACTGATGTTTCTCATGTCAGATAAACATGAGATCAAATCCATGAGCAGTTTGAATCAACAAAGTGTAAAAGTTCTCTTTCCTTTTCTCCCTCTCCCCCTCCACCCCTTCACCTCCTCCCAGATGAGGTGGAGCGGTTTCGTTCGGCTTTTGTGTCCAGGATTTGGCTGACCTACAGGAGGGAGTTCCCTCAGCTGGAGGGCTCCACCTGGACCACAGACTGCGGCTGGGGCTGTATGCTGCGCAGTGGACAGATGCTGCTGGCTCAAGGGCTCCTGGTCCATCTGATGCCCAGAGGTTTGTCTCACCGTTGTACTTTCACCCACAGGAAGTATAGCTACATTTAAAGCTGGCCAATCTTTGTTCTCTCAGTAGTGTGACACATATTACATTTTACTGTTGGAGGCAAGTACTCCTTTAAAGTGAAAGGACTTCAGTGAATACTTTTTCTCAAATGTTTACGTCCATTAACACTAGATCTGTCCTCTTTTCATCCTTTCTCTTTTATCTAATTCCTGTGTTCTTCATCTCACTATTTATATCTCCGGCAAGTTTTTTTTGACTCAGTTTCACTTATTTGTGTTTTCTGCTCCTCGCCTCTCTCCTTTTGTCCTTTTCTTTTTTTTTTTTTTTTTTTTTTTTTTTTTTTTTCTTTTTTTAATTCATACTTTCTGACCTTTACTTATCCTGATTTGTTTCTGTTTCTTTTCATTGCTGGCAGATTTTGTCTCTCTTCCACTCTCCATCATTCTGTCTGTTTTTAGAATTTCTTAATCATTGTGCCCATGCTTATTAGTTTGATATTCAAAAGATGTCTACTCTCAGATTGTTTTAATGCTGAGGACTGAAGAAAAACATTGCCCAGATGTTTTAGCCTGTCTCTACTTAGTTGCTAAGTGCAAGCCTTTTTTTGTATTCTGCAGATTGGACTTGGCCAGATGTTCAGCAGCTGACCGAAGTGGACTTTGAGGTGTTCAGACCACGTTCCCCAGCCCGGGCTGGAGGAGTCCCCATCCCCTCCTTTGGCTCTCCACGAGGGTCCAACACCCCGGAAAAGTCCCTGACGGCTGATAAGGCGCCCAAATGCAGCCAAAGGAAGAGACCGGAGTGTGTGCGGGACAGGCAGGCAGAGCCCATCCACCACAAGCTGGTCACCTGGTTCGGGGATCAGCCCCCAGCACCTTTTGGGCTTCACCAGCTTGTGGAAATTGGCAACAGTTCAGGGAAGAAGGCTGGTGACTGGTACGGCCCCTCTATAGTGGCACACATTCTAAGGTAAAGATGGCGGAAGAGGTTTTTTTTGTTTGTTTTTTACAAGCAAGGATTTAAAATGTCTTTGCATTGATTGGAGTTATGAATATTTTGTTTTTTCAGGAAAGCGGTAGCCAAAACCGCCGTGCTCCACAACCTGGCTGTATATGTGGCTCAGGATTGTACAGGTGAGATTGACACACTAGATGTTGTGAGAGTCCAGTTCAACATGTATTCCTTTTGAAGTCTTCTCCATATTTACCGTCATGGTGTTTCCGTGCTCTGCAGTGTACAAAGAGGATGTGGCGCATCTATGTGACCTGTCACTGAGCCAGACGCCCCCTGATCCCTCCAGCCAAGCCTGGAAGTCCGTCATCATACTGGTGCCTGTACGGCTGGGAGGGGAGGCCCTCAACCCGTCCTACATCGATTGTGTCAAGGTGTGAATACTCTGCGTTCACCCCACCCATCCACAGACTCCTCTCTGAGCTCACTAGAGTAATGTTTCCTAAAGAACTTTGTTGAAGAACTTGAGTTCTCTCTCACGTCTCTCAAGTCGTATTGAAAACATCCATGTTCATTTCCAGAACATCCTAAAGCTGGATTGTTGTATTGGAATCATCGGAGGCAAACCGAAGCACTCACTTTACTTCATTGGCTTCCAAGGTGAGAGCTTTTTCTTTTTGTTGAAGGAATCAAGGGATTTAAGAACAATGTTGTTATTCCGAAGAAGGAACTTGGTGTTCTTTGGAAACCTCATGGACCATAGAGGACCATAGAGCTCTCGTCTCTGCTGTTTGTCTCATGGTTGTGTCATGTCGACGTTTGGTACACTAAGGACTGTGCACAGTGAGTCAGTTGCTGTAGGGCTCGGTGTACAACAAATGACTGTAGCTATGTTATTGAGTGACTATTTATGCAACATTCAAAGCGCTTCTTTTCTGTCCTCTTGCTCTCTGTCACTTTTTCTTGAGGCGCCTCTTTCCCAAGGCAACAATCTTTGAATCGCTGATGAAGGCTCCATGACGGGGATACTTGCGTTAGCTAGTTAGCCTTACCTAACCATGAGTTAAACTGACTTAAACAATTTAAACATGGCATAGTAGAAGCACAATAATACACTTGACATTTTCACAATATTCAAAAGCTGGGAGCTGACGAAACTTCTTTTAGTTCATCCACTATTTGTTGTTTATCAGGACTCCTCTAAAGAGTTTTGTCTCAATCAATGTTCTGCTTCAGCGATTCCCTCAGTACAATCGGTAATAATAGTGCAGAGCCGGTCTCCTGCAGATGTTTGCTCATTGTGGATTCAACACCAGCTTGTTCAAAATGTAAACGTCAAATTATTTCATGTAGGATTTGTGAAGCGCTGTCTTCCTCAAAGCCGTGTAATTACAGTCCAAACTGGCCGCTGCCTGTGACCGGCTTAGACTCTGTCGACCAAGCAACCAACTCTTCCCCAAATATACTTCTTGGTAATCATTGATTTCCTCTTCCTGGAACAACGATTCTGAAAATCATCAACTATTCACACAATAGAAGAAGTGACAGCTGCTTTAGAAACCAAACCGCGTTGCAGACAATCCACATTCATACTTTTTTGTACCGCGGCTCATCGTACTACTTGATATTTGAATCTCCACTCATTCCAGGTAGTTGCAGCTTGATTCGGTATGAACAAGATCTAAGAATATTGAATCAGCAAAAATATGACTGAGCCATTCATTTGTTCCTGGTCACTTCACACTTTAATAGAGTATTTTGATTCCTCTTCCTGTCTGTTAGACGAGCAGCTGCTGTATCTGGACCCTCACTACTGCCAGCCATTGGTGGATGTCTCTCAGGTCAACTTCTCACTGGAGGTCCGTTTCATTATCTTTTATTTATTTATATATATATATAGATATATATATATATATATCTATATCTCTGTATGTCACTCTCGCCTCAGTGTGTCTGGCTTTTTATCGGATCATAATATTGAACTTCTTGGACTGTGTGACTTTCATGTTCACTAGTGTTTTGACTGTACGGGCCATTAGAGATAACATGTCCCGTCATGAATTTTGATTGACCTTTTTATTGCGTCTCCTTCTGTGACTCTCTAGTCGTTCCACTGTAGCTCTCCCAAGAAGATGCCCTTCAACCGCATGGATCCGAGCTGCACCATCGGCTTTTATGCCAAGAACAAGAAGGACTTTGAGTCTCTGTGTTCTGCTGTTAGTGTGGTGAGTTTGTACACCCTCCTGCCACTATCTGCCTCTAAATGTCATAGCATTTACTAACAGCAGAGAGAATACCATTTAACTTCCTACTGTGTTAAAGGATGGATAAGAAGAGATTGACCAAACACGGCCCTACCCAGGTCTGCTATGGATAATTGCATGATCCTATCTACTATATATTACAAAGGTGATCCCACAGGAGCTGGGGAAGCTGGAACTCACTCACTCGTCAGGCAGCATCCCTCGTTCTCTTCTGCTTGTAGTATTTTACCATGCCGTTCTAAAACAAGAACATAAACAATGTGTCCTGAATGCAAGACCCAAACCCACCGCCTCTGTCAAACTAGCTGGACGTTGGGGAGCCTTGTTATTTATTCTGTCAAAGTTCAATCAGATTCATTCACATAAACGAAGGAGGCGCCGCATCACAGAGCGATTCCACACCGAGAGAGAGAGAGATCCAGCAGCACCCACAGAGGGGCTTAAAACGCAAATAATATGCAAATAAATGTATATATTTTCATTTCTATTCATCTGTTGAAATTATTTAAACGACACTTAAAATGCAGGCTTTCTTCCTCCCACTTGTATTTATTTTATCTGTAAAAGGAAGGTTTTCTGTTTTTCTTCATTTTTAAATGTACAACACTTTGAGCTACAAAGTCTGTATGAAATGTGCGTTTCATTATTATTATAATGTCCCTGTACATCCATTGGGTTGTAACAGTTAGCAGCCGTCTATTGCTTTGACCTGAACTTGCTTTTTCCTTTTTTTTTTTTTTTTTTTTTTTTTTTTAATCTTTTGTTCATTTAATATCTTTAGATTTTTATGCTTTCTATCGAACACAAAATTAGCAATTTGAAGATGTCAACTAATTGGGAAAGTAATAGTAAGATTCATAGAGAATGAAGATAATCGGTGGTTACAGTTCTTCAACGATGTAAAAAGCACTTGATTTGACAGATATTCATGTACTCTCTTGACACGACATTCGTGGTGATTCTGAAGCATTCTGGGACATTTTTGTTGACTCGATTTTGTTGTCCTCCCAGGCTCTGTCGTCATCGAAGGAGAAGTACCCCATCTTTACCTTCGTGGAGGGCCAGGGTCAGGATTATGGACTTGAGGGTCACAGCGGCAACAACCACAGTGGACCTGCAGCCCACATTCTGCCCCCCGGCAACCTGAGCAGGAGTAACAACAGAAGAATCAGTGACGAGTTCGTCTTCCTGTAAGGCACCGAGGAGGAGGCTCTTCTCACCCGTAGGGGGCGGAAGAGGACACCTAATTTCCTTTCAAAGGGAAGGACTTGGTTCTCTTGATGGTGCAGCTGCAAGGTGGACATGACGCTTTAGTGATTTATCGCCTTTGCTGGTCAATGGAAATAAAGACTGTGTGGCTTCTGTTATCACCCTTTTTGTGTGGATGGGTATTATAAGCTAACGTAATGCGTACTGTCTGGAGCATTAGTTCACTAAGCAAAGGCAGGATTTCAAATTGGTTCATTGTTGGACATGTTCCAACTACTTGACGTATTCTTGATTCACTTCATCAGATACCCAGAAAGCCTCGATGTCGAGCATGTTTGAGCAAAATCAAGCAGGTTGTGTTTTCATCCTGGTCTGAGCTGGACTGGAAGGTGACTTGATATACCACCTGCTCAACGTCTCCATTTTTGTTTTTAGTTCTTACATTTATTTATCAGATTTATGAACATATTTTTGCGAGTGTGGTAGTTTAGCTTATCTGTTTGTCTTGAATAAGTGTACCGATGTATTTAAGAGTCTGTCGCGTTGAGGTTTCAAATTCTTCCGAGAGCGTCTTGAGCAGATGTAAATTCATTCTAGTGACAGTCTGTCCTGAGTATCACACAAATGACAAGGCCTTGGTCTCCTACATGCTTCGGCGCTCCATCATTGATCATTAAGAACAGGAAACCCTTCCAGGAATCTGCTCTGAAGAGTTACTCAAGCTCCCAGGTTGGGGGTGAAGAGACCCCTTCAGCTGGGGATGGATGTGTGTCTTTACCTGCTAAACTGTGGCTTGTGCCATGAAACAGGATGTTTAAGTTATCTGGATACATTTGCAATGTAAAACCCAGAACAGCTCTTTGTTTTCCACTTGAGTTCAGGTTCTGGGTTCTACTTCGTAAAGTTCTACAGTCGATAAGACCGGCCCAAGCTGACTGGCGTTTTTGTTGCGATGCCATTTGTGTTTAGTTTGTCCCTTTTCTACGTGAAGGCTACTACTGCAGGTTGCTCTACTACTGTTATTTGATTTATTGTCCTGATTAAACTTCATACACTGGAATCACATTTTATTTGCATCACATACTCTGAAGCGATGCACTGTTTTGTTCTCATCTGATCACTGCAGAAGAAGCACAGACTGTTCACCCTGAAACAAAATGCAATGTTTTGTCTTCACTATGTAATTCAGTGCAGTTCACTCCTGTTGATTTCACGGCACTGGAAGCTAGTCTTCCACCATTCTACATTTGAAGCTAACCTGTGACCTGGTTTCTTGCTCACTTTGAACTCACCTGTGGATGTTAAATCTTCGTAACATAAAGTTAATACACTGGTAAACTATGAACTCCTATTTGTCAGTGATGACTTTCTAACATTTGTGTTATTATTCACAGTGTGAAAGCCATCTTCAAGCGAAAGGCGCTGTGGTAAATGTTTGACAAAAACATTTTGTTCCTCAAAATACACTGACAGTGGATTGGCATAAAATGATGCATGCATACATTCATAAAAGTACAACAAAATTCAAAGACGTAATGCAATAAGAGTGTGAGAGCAAATCTGCTGTGTACAGTAAATGTTACACGGGGATGCGGCCACACTGTAAAATGTTGCTGTAGATTACATGCAGTCCATTGTTCACTAAGTAGGCACTGCAGCTTGTCATTGCTATGCAATGATGTGTTTATTTGTGGAGCATGTTATGTGAGATATGTGCCCCTCATTGGTAGATAGCAAATGTATTTTTCATTTTTCATTTGTTCTGTGAAAATCATCCTGTACAGAGAAAAAAAACATTGGTTCATGCTGCGTTAAGGCATCATAGTTTTCAACTCCTCAGAAATCTTAAAATACTTGCATTGTGTAATCAAATATTGTCGGTTAGTTGTTTATTTTATCACTTCTGTTAAAAATTTGATATTTTTATTTTATCCGAAGTAGCCTACTGCATCTTTTTGTGCTTTATCATTACTCTACTACAATAATTACTATTACTCGGTTCATACTAGTCCCCAGTGTTTCATGATTTAACAGTCGTGTACACTAATTAATGAAAAAAAATATTACAAATATAACAAAAAAAGCAATAAAGAAAATGATTTTAGCGTTTCAATTATTTTTTTAAAGGCCTTACTTAAGCATATGCAGACTCTTATCCTTATATTCTTTAAGGTGTACGTTTAAACCTATGTTTGAGTATAACTAAAGGACTCTCACACACATTGTACAGTACAGACTTTACAAAATTCAGAGCCTTACTGGAGCTGCACACGCATGCGCGCTGCCGCACATCCGTGACTAGACATTCGGTCATAGAAGCGGCGGAGGGGGCGCTCGAGCCGCGCCAACGAAACAAATCAACGCTCGAAGGCACATTACGAAGAGGGTGAGTAGACTAATTGCGTCAACCGCTGCGCCGTCTTTTTCATCCCCCGCAAATACCAACTCGGGAGCGCAGACATTCACCCGGGACTGCCTGTCCTGTTCATACGGGTAGGTCAGTCGCACAAGCACAGTCCGCCATTCCCCTTTTTCATATTTAACGAGACACCCTTTCGTGGTCGGGGGGGGGGGGGGGGGGGGTTCTCAGTAGCATCATGGGCTCATGTGCATAATTGACTGTGATTGCCCCCGTGTTCAGTTCAAGTGCAGTGGTAGATCCTGCAGCCGTAATTGCATCTGCGCGCAACGGATGATTTGCTGCAGCGCAGCGAGAGAATGGAGAGTCTTCACCTGACAGGCGTTGGATAAGATTCAACCATATCTTGCAAGGACTGTGCAGCCACAACATTTATCAGAACGGCATAGTTAAATCAGATATGCAGCCTCACTGTCCAGATGTTTCCAACAGTTCTGTCTAATCAAACCACCAAATTAATGCTAATTCAGATCAATTACTTTTGCATATTGCAAATGTGTTTAGCAAAGACCCCGCCCTCCTCCTCTCTCTCACCTCTGTCATTTCTCTCAGGTCCCTGCTGCTCACTGAGGAGCAGGAGATCCAGGGCGATGTCAACGCCAGATCCCCCCATGGGAGGCACACCTCGCCCAGGTCCTTCCCCTGGTCCGGGTCCCTCCCCCGGGGCTATGCTGGGCCCCAGCCCCGGGCCCTCCCCGGGCTCCTCTCACGGTATGATGGGCCCCAGCCCGGGCCCTCCCTCCTCTGGACACTCCCAGTCAGGGCCCTCTGGATACGGCCAGGACAACATGCACCCTCTGCACAAAGTAAGGATGTAGAGACCCCCCAACGTCTTGCTGAGACACACCACCTCTGTAATCCCAGTCCTTTGGGAAACAGACGTGGCGAGGCAGCAGTTATTTTTAAATCCATATCCAGCAAAGCGAATGTTATTTATGCATATTTAGGAGTTAAAAACATCACATTCACATAATCTGTCGACTGTGCCATGCAGCTATATGGATGTTAATTCTGCAGAAAAACATTAAAATCGATAACTGGATTTACATGGACAGATTTGCATATTATATGTATGTGACTGCACCGTCAATTTAAATTTCCATCATGGCTCCACTCCATCACAATGGGCACATGCTGACGTGGCACATTGCACCACTAATCCATATTGTAGAAAGCAATTATTACTTTTAGCCTGTAATACTTCGGAAAAACTGCAGCTGCATATTAATCCATGCATGTTAATAAAAACCCATCGTGTCAAATTGTCACTGTCATCATCTTACAACTCCTTACATTTTATATATTGTTTATTTCAATCTGCTTTTTTCCCTATTAGAACTATGTGATGTTTGCAGCTGAAACTACCAGGATGATAGTTTTGTTTCAACCCTGTTTGATTTCTCCCACAGTCCATGGAGAGCCTGCATGAGAAGGGGATGGGTGAGGAGGGCCGCTTCAGTCAGATGAAGGGACTGTCTATGAGACAGGGCGGGCACAGTGGTATGGGCCCCCCGCCCAGCCCTCTAGACCAACACTCGCAAGGTAGGCGCTACGTAGACTTAGCTTACGCAATTTCACCCTTCCCAGCATTGTGCAAGACCAGTTGTGCGGCCTGGCCGGCTCATAGGGAGTGTCTCTGTTGTAGCAGGCCATTACGAGCCGTTGTTTCAAACTCTTTAAAGTTTTTTTGTTTTTTTTTTATATCAAAACACAGCAGAGCAGCTTAGTGTAACAAAGGCACGGCTACCAGTCACGTAGCAACTTTGTGGCTTTGTCAGCAATAAGGAAGGGACAGAATTAGCACTGTGAATCAGCGTTAACAACATTATGAAACAACAGTCTGATGGGATTTGAATACTGTGAGGGAGTGACTCATTATAAGATAAGATAAGATAAGATAATCCTTTATTAGTCCCTCAGTGGGGAAATTACAGGATTACAGCGGCATTGCTCACAAGTAATAAAAAGAAGATAAAAAAATCAAGTAGTATAAATACAGTAAACAGTAAACAGTAATAAAAATATGACAGTAAAGAAGAATACAAAATATATACCAGTATATACAGGCGGGGTAAAAATGTAAAATGTAAGATAATACTTAAACGTATTGGATATTGCACGGAATATTGCACGGGATGACAGTAAAGAAGAATATTAAATATACCAGTATATACAGACGGAGTAAAATGTAAGATAATACTTAAATGTATTGGATATTGCACAGGATTGCACGGATTAGATATTGCACCAGGTGAATGAATTAAAGTGTTCAGAGTGTTCATATTCATGTTAAAGTGAATGAAAGTGTTCAGAAGTGTTCAAGTGTTCATGTTCAGTCAAATGTTCGTGTTCAAAGTGTGAGTGGTCTCCCGAGAGCAGCTTGTTGTGCAGCCTGACAGCAGCGGGGAGGAAGGACTTGCGGTACCTCTCCCTCAGACACCGGGGATGGATCAGCCGGTGACTGAAGGAGCTGTGCAGAGCTGCCAGAGTGTCCTGCATGGGGTGGGAGGCGTGGCTCATCAGGGATGAGAGCTTCGCCATCATCCTCCTGTCTCCCACCACCTCCACCGTATCCAGTGGACACCCCAGCACGCTGCTGGCCTTCCTCACCAGTTTGTCCAGTCTCCTCCTGTCAGCTGCCGCGATGCTGCTGCTCCAGAAGACCACTCCATAGAAGATGGCTGATGCCACCACGGAGTCGAAGAAGGTCTTCAGGAGTGCTCCCTGCACCCCAAAAGACCTCAGTCTCCTCAGCCTCAGTCTCCTCCATCGGGCTACGCTGCAGACTTTTGTTAAAGGGATAGTTACGACATTTTGGGAAATCAGCTTATTCCCTTTCCTGTTAAGAGTCTCGTGTCGATGCGCTAAATATGAAGCTACAGCCGGCAGCCTGTTCGCTCACCTCAGCATCAAGATTGGAAAGTTCACTAATTAACACGTCATGTCTCCTTTGTTTAATATGAACCACAAAAACATAAATTTGTGGTATTACTGGGATTTTTTATGGGAATATTTCTTGGTCAGACAAATATTTCCCTAAATGTCAAATCTGTCCTTCCAGGTTACCACTCTCCATTGGGTGGCTCTGACCACTCCAGCCCTGTCCCTTCAAATGGCCCCCCCTCTGGACCTCTTATGCCATCCTCCTCCTCCTCCTCCTCCTCTGGTGGTCCCGGCTCTGCCTCTGCACCTTTGGATGGCGATCAACACACCGTGGGTCCCAATAACCGGCCTGGCCCTCCAGGTAGCTCCGGCCCAGGTCCCAGCCCTGGACCCAGCCTGGGCCCCGGTGTCTCCAGCCTCGTTCCTGGCCTTGAACCTGGAGGCCTTCATTGCCCTGGAGGTCCTGGAGGTCCTGCAGGCCCAACTCCTTTCAACCAAAACCAGCTTCACCAACTCAGAGCCCAGATCATGGCTTATAAGATGCTGGCCCGGGGGCAGCCCCTGCCAGACCACCTCCAGATGGCTGTCCAAGGGAAGAGGCCGATGCCCGGGATGCAGCAGCAGCCCATGCCCAGCCCGGCTCCCGGAACGGGAGGCGGGCCAATAGGTGGGCCAGCAGGACCAGTACCAGTGCCTGGGCCTATGGGCTCAGGCTACAGTCGAGTTCATGGTGAGCATACACTGGAAAATGTGTGGAATACCAAGATATACTCTGTGGTCTTATGGGCAAATTATCTTTTTTTTTTCAAATTTTTTTTATTTATATTTTGTGTTCTAAATGCACCAAAAGTCTTCGAATAATTTGCACATATTTGTTTCTTTAGGAATGATGGGTCCCAACATGCCTCCTCCAGGCCCATCGGGTCCAGCTGGGATGCAGGGGCAAAACCCAAACGGACCTCCGAAGTCCTGGTCTGAAGGTATGTGGTGCTGCTGCTGCGAGAGCTTGTGAAGCCTGACTCTCACTAGTGTGAGTGATATTAGCTAGAGGAAGAGGGGCTGAGTGAAAGCTGGTAAATCCATATGAATTCCAGTTAAGACTCTTAATCCGGGTAAGAAAAGTAGTATACAGTTAAGAACAATATGTTCATATGCCAATATATGAGGCCAAGTGTGTCATCATTTAAGAATTTCTAAATAAGATGTTATGGCTTTAGCATTATGGTCACATTGTAGACCCTGGCACATTATAATGTGTTGATACAGGCTGCATCTTCTTACATTTATTCTCCCTTCCAGTATTTATCCTGATATTAATCCAAGCAAAATATTAACGATGCTTGCATTCTTCAAAATGTGACCAGATGCAGTTGGGCATCCTGGTATTTTGGGCATACTGTGTTTGACATAGTAAGTATTGGGACACACTAGATCTCTTTTCCGGTTCCGGCGCCACTCGAGTGGCTGCCTTTTACACCAGCTCCGCTCAATGCTGCTGTAATCCTGTAATTTCCCCACTGAGGGACTAATAAAGGATTATCTTATCTTATCTTATCTTATCATATTAAATAGTGTTTTATTATGGGTAATGAAACGCACAGCATGTTTATTTGCTGGCAGTCTACTTCTTCCCTGTCTTTGTTGGTGCATTAAAACGTTTCATTGGTGCCTTTATGGAATAGCGTCAAAACCAACGGCTGGTATGTGTACGCCGTCGTCCTCATGGTTGTGCACAATGCAAACAATATTCCCACTCTTAAAAACATTGCTCTATAGTGCCACCAGTGGTCAATAACTCCCCAGACTACCTTTAAGCAGAAAATACATAACTTCCTGTGCAGCAGAAGATTTTAGGTTTCAGTGTCCTCTGGTCTAAATTTAGCTTGAACCCAACCAAAAACAGAATTATAGGGAGGGACACTAAAAGAATATGTCATGAAAATAATACATTTTGTCAACCTTTCCTTCATTCCCACTCTCCACTTCCCTCCAGGTCCCATGGTGAACGCAGCAGCGCCCTCCAACGCACCCCAAAAGCTTATTCCCCCTCAGCCCACAGGTCGGCCCTCTCCTGCCCCGCCCTCAGTTCCCCCCGCCGCCTCCCCAGTAATGCCGCCACAGACTCAGTCCCCCGGCCAGCAAGCACAGCCCACTCCCATGATGCCTTACCACGCCAAGCAGAACCGCATTACCCCCATTCAGAAACCCTGCGGCCTCGACCCAATGGAGATACTGCAGGAGAGGGAGTTCAGGTACGCCAGGGGATTCACACTTTCCCCAATCTCATTTACTTTTTCTGGAGCGGAAAATGGCTGAATCTGAAGGGTTGAATGGTGACTGCACAATGTACTATAAACAGGACATTGCTGCAGAGTTTTCTTGCTGAATTTATTTTAAGCAATTCAAAACTTTTACAAAAGTTTTTTCTTGTATACTGTCTACCAGAGGTACTCAAAATCCAAAGTAAAAAAAACACACCATAAATAATTCATAGTAAAATGCAACTTAGCACTCCCTCAGGTTACAGGCTCGTATGACTCATCGTATTGCTGAACTGGAGAACCTGCCGGGCTCTCTGGCTGGTGATCTACGTACCAAAGCTACTATAGAGCTCAAAGCCCTCCGACTGCTGAACTTCCAGAGACAGGTATGCACACACCAAATGTTCACCTTCAACCGTCTCAGCATCGCATTTCTTTTGCATGTTTTCATTGCCGTCGTTGGTGTTGATGATGTTTTTGCGTATTGGTCCGTGCGCGTTAACTATCCACAGTTGCGTCAGGAGGTGGTGGTGTGCATGCGCCGCGACACAGCTCTGGAGACCGCCCTCGATGCCAAGGCCTACAAGCGAAGCAAGCGGCAGTCTCTGCGAGAGGCGCGCATCACGGAGAAACTGGAGAAACAGCAGAAGATCGAGCAAGAGCGCAAGCGCAGACAGAAACATCAGGTGGAGGACAAATACAGTCGTGATGTCACCTATGAGATTAAATGTGATCTTTTTTTTTTCATGGCTCCTCATCTGTGTTTCGTCTTCGGCGCGTGCGCTCCGTTCTCAGGAGAACCTCAACAGCATCCTGCAGCACGCCAAAGACTTCAAAGAGTACCACCGCTCCATCACGGGCAAAATGCAGAAACTGACCAAAGCGGTGGCGACGTACCATGCCAACACGGAACGGGAGCAGAAGAAAGAGAATGAGCGCATCGAGAAGGAGAGGATGAGGAGGCTCATGGTAAGGAGGAAGCACACGGGCGCAGTCACGCAAGCATGAACGTCACACACTTGCCAGTATACACATGCTCCTACACTCACTGTATGTGCGTCTATCCCCACCCCCTTTTCCAGGCTGAGGATGAGGAGGGCTATCGTAAACTGATTGACCAGAAGAAGGACAAGCGTCTGGCCTACCTGCTGCAGCAAACCGACGAGTACGTCGCCAACCTCACCGAGCTGGTACGAGCTCACAAAGCTGTGCAGGCCCTCAAGGAGAAAAAGAAGAAGAAGAAGAAGAAGAAGAAGAAAAAGAAGAAGGTATGGGGAAAACCAGGAGCTGTGATCTTTGTTTGTGATAATGAATGACTGCGGGAGTTGTATGTGAGTCTCTGTTGTGACCAGTCAGCTTCTTCTTGTCTCACAGTTGGAGATCGCTGAGGCTCAGACCGCTGCCATGGGTCCTGATGGAGAGGTGAGCAGATGCAACAGCTGTAGTGATGGCATTCAAAATAGTTGTAAATATTACTGTGTGTCTATTCCAGTAAGAAATAAGTAGTTAAAGTGGATATTAAAAGTCAATGATTTTTGCTCTTTAAATATGTCGGGTTCACAATACTGGGAATCTTTGTTGATTTGCTTTCTGTGGTCTCCATAGAGACCTCCTTTTAAACACAGCATCGACCAAACTTCACACAAAGCTTCAGCAGGGTAATGATTTTCTTTCGAGTGTTGTCATGGCAAAAAAAAGTAAAACTTGCAAGCTGTTTGCTCCCAAAATGATTTTTTTGTTCACCGTGCAAATATTTACCAGCTATATTTTCACGGTGCACAAAGCGACACAAAGAAACATCACCGTATTATATATATACCGTGATATATACATTATATAAACATCACCGTATTATATATACATATCTCAAACCAATGGCTATCTGCAACTCATGACCAATCAATGACTCAATGCCATGTGTGCATACGGGTAGAAATAATATTCATGCAGCCTACACTCTACTTAAATTGGATATTTGCTCGATACTTATTGGTTGTTAAACTCAACTTTCACACACATCAGCCACCATTTAAACCCAGACCAAGGAAACTAGCCCCGTCCTAAAGATAACTTGCTTGGTCCCCTGCAGCCTCTGGATGAGACGAGTCAGATGAGTGACCTGCCCGTGAAGGTCATCCATGTGGACAGTGGGAACATCCTGACAGGAGTGGACGCTCCTGAAGCCGGGCAGCTGGAGACCTGGCTGGAGATGAACCCCGGGTGAGACCGGCTGGAGAGAGGAAGAGTGGCTTGTGTGTGAGAATGTGTGTGTCTGTGGCTGTAGGTGCTGCAATGTCTGTCGGTCTGTTGATAGGTCTGGGCAATATATCGATATCTTGATACGAGACTAGATATCATCTTAGATTTTGGATATCGTAATATGGCATTAGTGTTGTCTTTTCCTGGTTTTAGACGATGCATTACAGTGAAGTGATGCTCTTTTCTGAACTTAGCTGTTCTGTCATTTGCCTTTACCCACTTACTCATTAAGGCCTTATTATTTATCAAAAATCTCATTGTGTAAATATGTTGTAAAAGCACCAATGGTCAACCATAACATATTGTTATTGACGTATTTGGTAAAAAATATAATATTATTATTATATAATATTATTCGATTTTTGATTTTCTCCTCATCGCCCAGCCCTATCGAAATACTGAATCTTGACAAGGGATGAATGTCCATGAAATTCAAGGTCCAGAGAGGAAAGAAATGATAAATATGTGATGACCCCTTTGACTTTTCATCTTGCACCATCAACTGGCTCGACTCTTAGTTATAACTTAGATGCTTCAGTGCTACATAACATGGTAAAGGTGCTAACTGTATGCACATTTGCATGCTAAATGAACAACTTTGCCTTCATTGTCCCCCAGGCTTCATTTGTCTTGCAGCAAAAACATGATAACTGTATGCTAGTTAGCTTAACATTACGTTGCTAAACATAAGCATGTTAACTTGAAAATATTATGATGCTAAAAGGCTAAATGTTACCTGTCAGCATGTTAATGTCTGGTTGTTGTTACCACGTATGTCAGCTTTTATGCTAACTCATGCTAGCATGCTACGTTATCAATCACTTCAAAGCACAGCTGAGCCTAACTATACCGGAAGTTCCACTCGGTCTGATAAAAATTGAGTTGTACTGAGTTGAAGTTGTCCTTCCAGTTTTCAGACAGCATAATGTTTGTTTCCTGGTATGTTATGAACGGTATAGCCTCACAGGGCTGCTAGCATGGCTTCCTTTCGCTAGTTTCTGTTATTTAATACACTTTAGGGCTTTTGTGTGTGTGATTAAACATAGACTTGTGCATGAGGATGACTTGTACAGTAATAATGTGCAGACACAGGGTCCGTTAGTTGACTTAATTTGAGTATGCCCGTATTCTGTCCAGTTATGAGGTGGCTCCTCGCTCAGACAGTGAAGACAGCGAAGAGGAGGAAGAGGAGGAGGTGGGTGGTTTTAAAAGACATGTTGACATGAAGCCAGTTTCACATTCACTGCTACCGGTCACTGACAAGCTGTCTGGCAGGAGGAAGAGGAGGAGCTTCAGCCATCAGCTACCCAGGTGGAGGAAAAGAAGAAGATTACAGACCCTGACAGCGAGGACGTGTCGGAGGTGGACGTCCGGCACATCATTGAGTGAGTACGCATTATGGAGTATCGCACTCACTTTTGTACCAGTTATGTTCTCAGGGCCAATAAAGCTGCTGTGTGTGTCCTCCGCAGAAACGCTAAGCAGGATGTGGATGACGAGTACAGCGGCGCAGCGTTCGCCCGAACCCTCCAGTCTTATTATTCAGTGGCTCACGCTGTCACAGAGAAGGTGGAGAAACAGTCCACCTTGTTAGTAAATGGACAACTCAAACAGTATCAGGTGAACACAGTCCAATGCGATCAATTACATGATAGTCACTCTCTTGCACAAAGACGTGTTTAATTTTAGGACTTGACAAGGGAGGTAAATGTTTTGCTTGACGTGTCTGTCAGATTAAAGGTCTGGAGTGGCTGGTTTCCCTCTACAACAACAACCTGAATGGGATCCTGGCGGACGAGATGGGTTTGGGAAAAACCATCCAGACCATCGCCCTCATCACGTACCTCATAGAGCACAAACGGCTCAATGGGCCCTCCCTCATCATTGTACCCCTCTCGTTAGTGTAACCTCTTCATTTTGTTCTCACTCGTCAGGGAAGTGATTTACACTACAAATAAAGAAAAAAAGGATTTTGCATTGTTCCGAATGAATTGCCGAATGACAACAGAGCTGTCTCTCATTGACAGAACTCTTTCTAACTGGGTGTATGAGTTTGACAAGTGGGCGCCGACGGTGGTGAAAGTGTCCTATAAGGTGGGTTTTTGCAGCCAAGAACGTGTGTTTCTAAAGATGCACTTATTTTTATTGTATTGTATTGCTTTTTTTGTAAAATATTGTCAATATTTTTTTTTTTATACGTCCTATATATATATGAATTTCTTTCAATATATCTGTAATTATATTTTTTTGGCTTTCAGGGGTCTCCTGCTGCCAGACGAGCATTCCTCCCCCAACTGCGCAGTGGCAAGTTCAACGTTTTACTCACCACTTACGAGTACATCATCAAGGACAAACAAGTACTGGCCAAGGTGAGAACGGATGTACAAACAAACACGAGCGGAAGGACCCGCACAAACACACCCAGGCCGTCATAGTGTCATTCCTATTTCTTAATCATTTGACTTTGCTTGAGGTTTCGATGTCTTTTTTTCGTTTGTCGTCTCCCACTCCCTAAATCCCCAAAAGTCTGAAAGTGTTTCATCCTGGCCAATCTGACCCCCCTGTGCTGCGTGTCAGTGCTTTCTCCTAGGTGCTGCCACACTGACACCGCCTGTATACCGCGTCCCCCCCACTGTCCTCTGTGGCCGTCATGCCGCTATGCTCTCATGTAGTCATATAGGCTTCCTGACTGCTCAAAGGTGGGTGTTGTAGTTCAGGCAAGAATCGCTCAAAAAGCTTTGGCTCGGGCCGGAGCCAGCGCGCCTCACGAGGACAGAGAGGACAAGAGATGTTTCCTTCTCTGTTTTTTTGTTGATTTGGATGCAGTTAAACAGTATAGCAGCAACTTTATCCAGATGTGCTCCTCCCCTCTCCTCAACCCCAACAGATTCGTTGGAAGTACATGATCGTGGATGAGGGCCACCGGATGAAGAACCATCACTGCAAGCTGACCCAGGTCCTGAACACCCACTACCTGGCCCCGCGGCGGGTCCTGCTGACGGGCACGCCGCTGCAGAACAAACTACCCGAGCTCTGGGCGTTGCTGAACTTCCTCCTGCCCACCATCTTCAAGAGCTGCATCACCTTCGAGCAGTGGTTCAACGCCCCGTTCGCCATGACCGGGGAGAAGGTGGAGAGAAGAGCTCGGTTGTAGCCGCACGTCACATTCGCTTATTTTAAGAAAAGCCTTTGACAGACGACGACAGGCACGAGGTAAAATTGCCAAATGTCTGCCCCTTTTACTCTGCAGGTGGACCTCAATGAAGAGGAGACCATCTTGATTATCCGTCGTCTCCACAAAGTACTTCGGCCCTTCCTGTTACGCAGATTAAAGAAGGAAGTGGAGGCACAGCTTCCAGAGAAGGCATGTTTCACCTAATTTAGCACACACAGCGAACTAATATACTAACACATGAGAAGAGACGAGCACATATTAGTCCAGATGATCTCCTAATGGATGTTCACTAGTATTTTTTTAAATAATATAATGATTACAATGCTGGTAAACTTCTTTCATTAGTTCCCCCTGTCTCTCCTCTCCGTCAGGTGGAATACGTGATCAAGTGTGACATGTCGTCTCTTCAGAGGGTGCTGTACAGGCACATGCAGGCGAAGGGGATCCTGCTCACTGATGGATCAGAGAAGGACAAGAAGGTGAGGACACAAACACTGTGTGGGTATTTGGCTCAGGCATCAATAGAACTCAACAACACCAAAATAACTCAGTTTTGTGTTTTAGGAAGTTGATGTGTCCCATACTGTCCGTTTACTTTCCATAATCAAAAATGTTCTCAATTTTGGAAATGACAGTTGTGAAACACGACAGCCGTGGCCGGAGGCATTGTGTTTCCCGGTTCGGTCAATTCGCGTGAAAGCAATATTTCATGAACGCCTGGCAATTTGGCAAAAAAGTCCACTTGGATTCAAGTTTCTAAAAAATTCATATGCTAATTATGAAAATTTCACACAAATGTCTTTGAGGATAAAATGATGAAGTGATGACAATTTGGACAGACATGGCTGTGAACTGCAACTTGACTGGTTTGTGGAGGTAAACAACCACAAAGTGGTAATTCTAGTTCATAATAGGCTCAACAATATGTGGCACGACATCATTTATATGATCACACCTGGAGAGTCATTGAAGGAGACGGGTCTAGTAGATTATTTGGCTTTCACTGTGAGAAAAGACTTGAATTGCTTATTTGTCATTCATAAAGATTTTTTAGGAAATGTTCAAAATGAAATATTTATTCATTTGTGCTGGTGCTGAAGTTTAATTGTCATTCTCACTTTTAAATACGTATTGCTTTAATTGAAGCCCAGAGGGAGAATCGATGACTGCCTTTGGACAACCCTTTATGAATCAATGTTGAATGAAAGAATGACGTTGGTCTGGTTGCGTTTAACAGGGTAAAGGAGGCACAAAGACCCTGATGAACACCATCATGCAGCTGAGGAAGATCTGTAACCACCCGTACATCTTCCAGCAAATAGAGGTGATGCAAACACATTTAGTCTCTCAGTTATTTCTTTCACTGTGTTCTGTGTAAATGTGTCAGGACATAAGGAGGTAGAGAGGTTTAATCCACTGCTGTGTGGTAGCTCTCTGCCATCAGTGTGAATGGGTGAATGATCGGCAACAATCTTGTAAAGTGCTTTGGATACAAGCTGCATTTACCGTGTGTAAAATCCAGAAAGCACACAAACATCCATGCAAAGAAATCTCTTTTCACACACTAGATTGACTTGGCAATTCAATAGGAAGCTCAGCGGTACAAGCTCTTAAACTGAAGCCGCATACTAAAGTGTAAATATACTTTGTGTATATGACTGAATTAAAGAATACGTTTTTGTTTGCTTTTGTAGGAATCTTTCTCTGAACATTTAGGATTCTCTGGTGGGATAGTCCAGGGGTAAGTGCTAGTTCCTCTTTAGGTCGAGATCACACACACACACACAGGCTGTAACCCTTGTAACCCACACCGCTTACCTTTACGTCAGCGCTGACCTGTATCGAGCATCGGGAAAGTTTGAGGTGTTGGATCGAATCCTGCCAAAGCTGAACGCAACAAACCACAAAGTGCTGCTCTTCTGTCAGATGACCACGCTCATGACCATCATGGAGGACTACTTTGCTTATCGCAGCTTCAAGTATCTGCGGCTGGATGGTGAGACAGTTCACTTGGAGATGGTTGTGAATTTCAAGAATAATTTTTCCCTCAAATCTTCCTGTGACACTTTGCTGCTTGTTTTTCCTTCATTTCCTTCATGTGCTCCTCTTCTCTCTTGTCCACCTCTTACATCTCAGGCACTACGAAAGCTGACGATAGAGGAATGTTGCTGAAGACATTTAATGAACCAGGGTCAGACTACTTTATCTTCCTCCTGAGCACAAGAGCTGGAGGCCTCGGCCTCAACTTGCAGTCTGCAGACACAGTGGTTATTTTTGACTCTGACTGGAACCCACATCAGGTGTGATGCACGTTTGTTTTAATTTACAAAAGACACCGTTTAATCAAAGCAACTTCAATTTGCCTTCAGATGTAGCAGAGGCTAGTGTCTGGAGGACACTTACTATACACACACAACAATAGACTTGAACACAGCAACACACAGACTTCAGGGTCAGACAATAAATGGTTACTAGTAGTCAGTTTGTTTGAGTTCAACAAGAGAATAGTGGAAACCAAAAGAAAATGAATGAATGTATTATACAACGTTTCAATTGACTTATGAGTTTCTTTTTCTTTTTTTTGCATGGATCATAGTGTATTATAATTCCCATAGTAACACATTATACTCTTTTTTTTTGTAATGCATTGTAATCACAGTTTGTTGCATTATAATGTGATTATAAGTTACTTTAAGTGGTCATTGTTTGATTTAAGTAAAGTGAAAAAAGATGAAATCTATATTCTCAAACTTAGTAAAAGTTATTTTACAATGACCACTTATAAATACATTATAATGCATTATAACAGTAATTATAATGTAACTATAGGAATTATAATACAGCCTTGCAAAAAAAGAAGAGTGAGTGACTGACCAGCAATTATGAAGCATCTGTCTTTGTCCTGCTCCAGGACCTGCAGGCTCAGGACAGAGCCCACCGCATCGGTCAGCTGAACGAGGTGCGCGTGCTGCGCCTCTGCACGATCAACAGCGTTGAGGAGAAAATCCTGGCCGCTGCCAAGTACAAACTGAACGTGGACCAAAAGGTCATTCAGGCCGGCATGTTTGACCAAAAGTCCTCCAGCCACGAGCGCAAGGCCTTCCTGCAGGCCATTCTGGAACACGAGGAGCAAGACGAGGTCGTGGGCCAGGAAGTGTGTCTACGCATTAATGTGTGTGCGTGCGTGCACCGGAAACACCGTTTCTTTTTTTAAAAGAGTGAGCTTGCTTATGCTCCGCTTGCCAATGTGTGCCTGCTGTGTTCAGGAGGAGGATGAGGTGCCCGATGACGAGACGGTCAACCAGATGATCGCCAGGAGCGAGGAGGAGTTCGACCAGTTCATGGTCAGTGTTCGGAGGCTGAATTACAGCTCATGCAGACGTAACTCCTCTCCCTACTTATTCGTTACGTTGCCCTTCTTTTCTTCGTCTCCCTC
The DNA here is from genome assembly GCA_028022725.1 of Lycodopsis pacificus. Lineage (NCBI taxonomy): Eukaryota > Metazoa > Chordata > Actinopteri > Perciformes > Zoarcidae > Lycodopsis > Lycodopsis pacificus. The sequence goes on from CM051693.1 coordinate 8,965,263, forward strand.
CCTCAGCGTATGGACATGGACCGTCGTCGCGAGGAGGCCCGTAACCCTCGGCGAAAACCTCGTCTGATGGAGGAGGACGAGCTGCCCACCTGGATCATGAAGGACGACGCCGAGGTTGAACGACTGACCTGCGAGGAGGAGGAGGAGAAGTTGTTTGGACGGGGATCTCGGCAGCGGAAGGAGGTGGACTACAGCGACTCACTGACGGAGAAGCAGTGGCTCAAGGTCAGTAGCCTCAATGGGGAAAGGGCAGAGAACCAGATGTCAAATACAAAATAAAAGCTCTTTGCTTTCTGGGGTGAAGGGTCCACTCTCCATTTTGTGGTGTCAATACCTTTGCTTTAATCTTGCAGTCTATGTTTCCCGTGCAGGCGATAGAGGAGGGCACGCTGGAGGAGATCGAGGAGGAGGTGCGTCACAAAAAGACGACACGAAAGAGGAAGCGGGACCGCGACCTGGATCTCCCCGGTCCCTCCTCTTCCTCGGGGGGACGAGGACGAGGGGACAAAGACGAGGATGGGAAGAGGCAGAGGAAGAGGGGACGACCGCCTGCTGAGAAACTCTCCCCGAACCCCCCCGTCCTCTCGAAGAAGATGAGGAAGATCGTGGACGCCGTCATCAAGTATAAAGACAGGTACCTCGCATGTTTTCTGGTGCACTTCCCTGAACATTTATAGAAACTGAAAAAAGTCCCTTTGCATTTTTCACAACCGCTCACGCACATTTCCTGAGTTGATTTTGTTCTGCCCTCACCGAAACATCGCCGATCGGACATTTAGACTGTCGTGCTTATGAATTAACCTATTAGATGTCACGCAAATGTCATCAAACACACGGACACCACTTTATACCAGTACTCAATGAAAAAAATCAGCAGTTTTTGTGATTTGGTTTTGATATATTCTTTGACAGTGTTTTATGTATGAAGATGTGCGACTATGGTTAACAGAGAAACTAATGTGAAGAGAAAAATCCCACATTTTCAGCTAGAAGCTGGCAAACAGTAGTTGATCTGAACTGTGAAGCTAAAATGAACACATTTAGTTCATAGATAAGAGTCCGTCATCTCTCACCCATAGTGTTTGAATAGAATAAATGAACGACGGGGGATTTGATATGCTGAATTCAATCAGCTTTCAGGTGTTGATAAAAGTGTTTCGTCTCATCCTGATGATGTCGTTTCCTGCAGCGCCAGTGGGCGTCAGCTGAGCGAGGTGTTCATCCAGCTGCCGTCTCGAAAAGAGCTGCCGGAGTACTACGAACTGATCCGCAAGCCTGTGGACTTCAGGAAGATCAAGGTTAATCAGAAGGAGAAAGAAAACACACACACAACAACAACAAAGAAAATGTTAAGGTCAACGGATGTGGCGTTCTCTTATATATTCAGTGTTGCACATACTGTATCTTCGCTGTAGGAGAGGATTCGGGGTCATCGCTACCGCAGTCTGGGTGACATGGAGAGAGACGTCATGCTGCTCTTCCAAAACGCTCAGACCTTCAACTTGGAGGGATCACTGGTGAGACTTACTTCACTCACGCATGCAGAAAAACAGCTGCTGTCCTCGTCTCGACTGTGTACTGTTCAGCATACGGCTCTCACTCGGTGTATGTCTGATTTTTACCCACTGCAGAAATTATTATTTGTCTTACTTTCATATCTCAGCCACTACTTGTCCTTTATTTAGGATTATTGGAGGACATTATACATGTATGCACTTGATGTTGATAGTAAACGGTTCTTTTCTACCATGTGAGCAGATATACGAAGACTCCATAGTCCTCCAGTCAGTGTTTACCAGTTTGAGGCAAAAGATCGAGAAGGAGGAGGAAAGTGAGGGAGAGGAGAGCGAGGAAGAGGAAGAGGAGCTGGAGGAAGAATCGGAGTCTGAATGTAAGCTTCCATGTCCGAGTGAAGAGAGCGGCACATGACTGTTGTTAAGTTTCAGTCTGTTGTTGTTTGGATAATGTAAGTTATCTTTTATTGTTGAATTGAGTTGTACTTGTTGTGATGTCCTTTTTCCCACTGACCCTTTATCACATGAAACACACACTAAGTTCCCCTTCAGTTTCATTGTTTTGATGACAAAATGCTTTTTTTCACGCTTGAGTTTTTATCCCGTAAACGTGTGTGTGTGTGCGTGTGTGTGTGTGTGTGTGTGTGTGTGCGTGCGTTTGTCTCCAGCTCGCTCAGTGAAAGTGAAGATCCGTCTGGGAAAGAAGGATAAGGGTGGCGATCGAGGGAAGGGACGCAGCAGACGAACAGGACGCACCAGAGCCAAACCTGTTGTCAGTGATGACGACTCCGAGGATGAGCAGGAAGAGGTAACTCCCTGTCTGTGTGTGTGTGTGACGACATTTCTTCTCCATTCTTAACTATATCTTTCTACCAACTTTATCTTATCAGATGTTATGTAGCAGACATTCTCTAGTTGTCGCTTGTATCTCTCCTCCAGGAGCGCACCCCCAGTGCCACTGACGAGGAGTCCTGAACTGTACCGTAAGGTGAGGAGAGAAGAGGGCGTGAAGGGACACCCCACCTCCTCAAGCCCTGCATTTACAGTAAATAAATCCATCCACCCCCAGTCAAATGTCACAGGACTCAAATAGAAGGGACAGTACCGTCCAAACAGGAACAGATGCATATCGACATCAAGGTGGAAACGCTACACAGACAATATCATGAAATGCACAAATGAATTGGAGTATGCACATCGCTGCATTCAACTTTTTCTGTTTCTCTGTCGGAGCCTCGGTGTGAACGAGCCTGAACACAGACGGATCACATCGGCTTTTTATCTCCGTGTGCAATGTCAGGAGCGTCTTTGGTCAGTTTTTATGAGAATGCTGTCAGTGTGCGGATTTTAAAAACACTCCTGGGAATCAGCTCGACTTAGAAAATACACTGCAAATATCATGAAGCCATGTGTAATTGCAACAATTACAACTGTAACACTTTCGTTAAAGTCCCGCTATTTACCATTTATAAGCAGTATATAAACGCAGTTAATAAATGGTTGATAACATGCTATAATGTATTTGTACGCAGCTATAAGCACATTTTCATTTTTACAGTAAATGTAATTCTCCTATGAAGACGTATTTTATATTATTACTTTTGTGTTTTACTATATTTTAGCTGACTGTAGGAGGAGTTATAGCTGTTGACAAATACATGAATGTGTATATCTGCTTACAAGTACAATATAGTGTGTTATAAACCACTTGTTCAATCTTTGTATAGTGTTTATAAATGCTTATAGTGTTGCCATTACAAGCATTCGGTAAGAGGAATGACGGTTTTGTCAGTCTGACACAACAAGACATTTCATTTCCTGTATTTATCCAGATTTTCTCCTTTTTTTGGGACAAATTGTGATCCAAAGTGAGTCCTTAACTCACCCGAGGAGTTAGAACTGGCGGGATCCAGTAAAGTGACGCAAACAACGTTGAATGTAAATGTTTTCAGACAGAGCTGTGTTTTCACCCAGCGACTACCTTCCCTTCCTCTTACCTGGACACACAGACCAGATGTTTTCACCTCTGCTTCACTGGAGGGATTTGTGTTGTAACAACAGCCAGCCAGCGTGGAGCCACTGTGATGACAGAGGTGTGTGCACATCGCATATCTGTGACCGGCGCTCACTGTTGGGAGTTGTGGATCCAGCCCGCTGCGGCCGCAGGGTGTTTCCAGACTTCTCAGAAGCTCTTTGGCAACTCACCACAGTTGACTGAGGTTTAATGGAGTTGGGTCCAGGTCACTGTAACAACCCTGCCGCTGCATATACTTCCAATGTAAGCACTTATAACTGTTGATCGTAGACTTAATGAATCATGAGGTCGTATTCCATCAATGAGTGCTGTAACTTTAATTGCTTCTCCTTCAGTTGTTGTGTGGTGATTTTAAGATTTCTGAACTGTTCAATGTACTTTGGCACTTTTTCTGTGTTTGATTTCAAGACAAAGGACCAGAGGGACAGTGGCTCCTCTCTGCTTGTGAACGCCTCACGGCTGTACGGTGTTGGATATACTGTATAGAATGTACTTTTAGGGCATAATGTCAATGCACGTGTGTACAGCTCGCCAAGTTCAGTACTGTACTTTTTTTTCGTTATGGTAGAGCGGACGACATACAACCAAAGCATCAACCTTTTTTCTCCTCTAAATTATGGGGATCTGTCTGTGTTGTGCTGTGCTCATCGTCGCTGGAACTCGAAACGTAACAATAAATCACAGTAACAGCAAATGTTTGTCGTTTGTGTGACGTAGTGCTGAATTCATAAACTGATTCGCCAGTTGACAGAAAATGAGCTTTTGGGATTTTTTTCAAGGACAAATTCCAAAAATGTGCTTGTTCCAGTTTCCAAATGATGCCAATTTGTTGTTTTTCTTTGCCTTGTGTGATAGTAAATGGAATATCTTTGAGTTTTAAACTATTAATTGAACCAAAAACAGATATTTAAAGACGTCACCTTGGGCTCTGGGATATTGTGATATCCATCTTTACCATTTTCTGACTTAATATAATCAGCAGATTAAAAAAGCACTGCTGCATTGACATTCAGTGACTCTCATCACATATTTTCACAATCTTTTGATGAGAATAAAAGCCTTGTAGCCCCCGACTAGGCTTTACATTTGAGACCCAATAAACCTTAAAACAGCTCAAACTTCAATCATTCAATCTGTTGATGTACTGCCTGTGTTTGACCACTAGGAGGAGGCCTCACACAAACACGGGTCAGTCTTGTCATTTCACTACTGCCTTGTGAAGCAGGACAACCTTTTTAATTAAACTGCTGAAACTTTCCCCCTGAACGTCCCAGGATTTAAATCTTTTCACAAAGGAAAAGTGTGACACTACAACGTAGAGTCACTTCGTTCAGATGTTGCTTTGACCTTACCCCCAACTTGTCCAATGCCTCCAACATAACATTAAATACAACATCAACATATAACCTCGACGTTCTAAAAGTTGAAAGAAGAAAAAAAAAAGACACCCGGCATTAGTTTAGGGTTGACCTCCACCACACGTGAGTGTGTTCAGCTAGCACGTGTCACATAAGAGCTATATTCCGATGAGCTTTTCTTTACTTTTCATTGTTCAAACAAGTCCGTGGCCACAGTTCCCTTAACTAGCTTCATAATGACCCTCACACTTCTGTGTTCCAGCAATACATCCACAGACTTCTCTTTATAGATTCAATAGAGGATCTTTGAAAGGAAGTTATTCTTCTTTATACTTTTTTAAATCAAGTTTTATTATCCCGTGATGCACAGACTTTGCAATGCAAATCTAGAGACGTGTACGTTCAAAAAGGCCTGAACGACTGAGGGACCTTGAGTTGTGATTACGACACACAACACCTGACGTAAGGACACTCTCTCTCTCCCACAAAAGGGTGTGTGACGTATCGAACGTGTTGACCCTAAGACACTGGATAAGAAAACATGTGTTTTAGATAAAGCAGCGCACACTCTGTCCGTCTCACCAAGTCTTTGTTGTCCGTTTGGTTGAGAGACGCTCGTTGATATCGAGTGTGTGATAAGAAGTCAAGACCCGTGAAGGCCTGCCTGCATGAAGACCAACATGCATTGAAACTGTATAATGTAGTCCTCATTTAAATCTGTGTTTTTTTATGTTTTCTGCTCTGCAAACCCTCTGTTGAGCAGCTGCTTTAGGTGATGAAGATTCTAGTATACGTGATGATGACTATGGCATAATAACATATCTGATACTTAGACTAATGGCTTTTGTATAGTTTTTTACGTACTTTTTCTATGTCCTTTATTAAATCGTGAATTGTTTGTGGCTGTTTTATCAGGCTGTTTTGTTTCTTTGGGATCACCCACACCTGCTGCCACAGAGCTTGTTTGCATATTGATTTGCATTATGTATAAATCTGCACCTACATATTGATGAATTCATTTTCTTCATACTTATAAATTGACCCACATCCAGCAGTTCACATGTGCAGAAGAACAAGATTAAGATTAGTAAGATTTCTGTCAACTGAGCAAATCCTTGCATGTTTCGCATTTATGCAGTATTTTGCAAATTACTCACGAAGAACAGGAATAAAACAAAAACATATTAATGCTGAAATCGTGTGTCTCCAAAAATGTCAACTCTCCCGGGGAAAGCCCCCTCACAAAACAGCGTCCTTGTTGTAAACGTGGTGGTAAAGGTTGGTCAGATAATACTCATAAATAATGATATAACTAATGCTTCAGTCTCAGGGTTCTGGTATTGTGAATCCTGGTTCACTGTCTCACTCTCATGGTTTACAGGGACTCTATGAACAGAACAAAGCTACCATAAATAAATTAGTAACACCTTTACTTTTGCTACGATGCCAAATCAAAACGTCTCCAGTGAAAAAGGCCTATTGTCTCTTATTAAGAGTCACAGATTGATTTTTTTCACACGAATGTATTTGTTCAATATGACTGACTTCCATCCTCTTGGGAGGAGAGAGGTGTGGGCGTGGTAACAGTGTGTGTAGTGACGCTGGGTGTAGCAGAATACATGAAATCCAGCCGCTTTTTCCACATTCCAGGAATAACTCCCACAGCTCATTCCCTGCCTCGACCAGGAGCCAGACTGAGGTCCTCCCCCATTTCTCTCTCTCTCTCTACACACACATACACACACACACACACACACACACACACACACACACACACACACACAGGATCCCCTCATGGAAATTCCCCCCCTAACTTGTACCGGGACCTTGTCCCTTGTCCTCGTAACCAAACCCGTTTCCACTTGAGAGACACTGATTACGAACTGATTAAGACCATCCATCCATCCAAACTGTGAAGTCAAAGCACACTCGTGTTTATATTGTGATCCAAACTGAGCTTTGTGTGTAAAACAGATTGTTTTCATGAGGATGCATGAAGAAAAACGTGGGGAGAACTCAGGAGAACTCACTTTTCTGAGACTCTGGAACTAGATATATTTTTCGGGTGCTACATAAATTAGCAGAAAGGGAGGGATACGATGAGATGTACTTCAATTTCACTTCCTTGGAAAATATGACAATAACTGAAATTACAGTACAGCCTATAGTCTTTCCAAGACACACTTTGCATCATTACTAACGGTGATATTTTGTCTTGCAAATGTTCTGTTTGCTTTTGATGAGGAACACAATGCAGTGACTGTGGACGCATATGAACCTGATGTTTGACATTTGAATACTAAAGGTCTAGTTAAGTACTTATGGACGATGATACGACAGCATATGTTTCACTTTTAAATGTGCTCTTCATTAAGACATGCAGATTTATGTGCTGCACTTGGTTTTACCTTTAAAAGGTTGATTCACAATGTTTTACAAGTCTGTCTTAAAACAATGCCCACATGAGGGTATGTACACTGAAACCATTTGTGATTGTTCGGCTCCACTTCTCCTGTTCATATCGGCTGATGAAAGATGTCTTCGTTATGCACTTTTAATGTACGTAAGTGAAGGGGGGTCAAAATGAAGTCCTTATTTGGACTAAAAAACTGTAACTTTGGAAGATACACACTTGACTTTGGTTAACTATTTAGCTTCAGATCAGCTTTGGAATATATGTTTTACACAAAACGAGGACTGGATTTTGTCCACATACACTCACTGTACTTACTGTGGGAAAACTAAACTAGTTGTGGGGAAGAGAGGCAGCTGCTGGGAGCCATTTGCCTCCATGTCATCTCTGAGGAAAACAAAGCTACAGTATCACCCTTCCACCCACAAACCTTCCCATGTGTGAGCACATGCTCACGTGTGGTTTCATGTAAACACAGGGTGTCTTTCTTCTCGCTTTTCTAATGTTAAATTATCACAGTGATCCCGACTGTGACTGTGGTTTGATGAATCTTAGTTTCTGCTGTGACGTCCCTAAACTGCTGCATCTTCCGGAGAGACTGCTGTCTCATCACAAAATGTTCAGTAAGATGTGAGCTGCCTTCTTAAATTCTGTCTGTCAATTTCTCCACTTCCTTTCATTCATTCTACACTTTACACACGCACACAGTTTATTTATTTAACACACTGGTTTGGGAGGAAGAGATAGGATGGAGAGGATGGAAGGACGACACACACACACACACACACACACACTCACACACACACACGCTCACCACACAGTGATACAGCATACTTTGGCTCCTCCCCCTGGCGGTGCTCATGTCCACTTTCAAACATCACACCACTCATTTAGCCCCGCCCTCCTGTCAGCCTCATAGATAATCGTTGGATGTGACTCGGACCCCACAACATTTTGCTGGCGCTCGTCTTTTTACGCACTCTTAGTCTGCCCTCTCCGTCTGACCCAGAGCCTTTTGTTTTGCGCACAGATCCTGCCGTGAACTCTTCATCTCTGCGCTCATCGTTCCTCTACTTTTAGCGGTCAAAATATGGACCTACGAGGAGGACTGGACATGTCGGGGATGTGGAGGGGACTCGTCGGGCTGTCCTCATGTTGGTGCCTGCTGATGCTGGTTCATGTTTCGCCTCAAGCAGGTAAGAAATGTGATTTCCTGGCGCGTAACCTTTTCTAGAGGGACGCACCGGTGTGGCGAAGTTGGCGAAGCTTATTTGTCGCGGTTGCACTTATAACGATCACGCATATTCCACAAATCAATATGTTATGCGTCACGAGAAATATTTTCATGGTGTCTTGTGGTATTGGGATTGTTTATATCGGCCGATTACAAATGTAAATGTTTCCGTGAGCTTCTGCGGGAGAATATGGCCGGTGTGAGGCGGATTACTTTGAGATGAGAAACATTTGGGTCATTCAGAATTTTATTTCAAATTGAATAACTGTGCTATCTACATTAAGTGTCATACATTAATAAGGAATACAGTGTGCTTTACTGTTTCGGAGTTATATGAATGAATGTACACACCGTAATTGGTTTGTTGTTCCGAACAGCCAATCAAACCCGTCCGTGCTGCCGGCCCGGTTCCGGTTTCAGGTGGGCGGAACAAACGCAGAAACAGGCGGTTTGTCAGCGAGAACTGGTGCAGCTTAAAACACCATCCTCTTTGCAGCGAGCTGGAGGAACTAGGATGCTGGAAAATCTGCATTTTTCTTTTAGCTGTACAAGTCTGTGATGATATCTGAGCTTCATATTGTGCATATTAAAGCCCCAGTCCACTTATAAGACACCACGAATTTACATACATGATGCACTTTCCACTCCGAAGCATAAAAGAAAGGACAAATGGGTTCATAGGCAAGTCAACTTCATCTTTATGGTACTTGGAAACAAATGGCACAGTTCTCTACTGGAAGAAGTAAAAGGAGAAAGAGGGAGATAACAGGCCGTATGAAAACAAGCAGAATCAAGCCTGTTGAAGAAAGTAAGAGGAAACAATATGCTTGTTTTGGCTTCTCTGAGATAAACATACTTTATTATGGGCTGTAACATGTGACACACAATAAGAAGTGATGAGTTATAGGCCACATATAAAGTATTAATACTTAATTGACATGCACTAAAGCATGTTGAAACCATCCTTAATTTGAGTCCCACGTCATCACCATTCAGTTTGGCCACAAATGGAGTATTTCAATATGCCATTTATTTTCATGGAGATAACACACTTGGGGAAGGAGGTAACCTACGGCCCCTTTAAGGCCAAAGAATATGTCGAAAATGAACCTGGCTTCAACCCCCATTCTGCCAGTAATCCCCCCGATAATCTCAACTCTGCTCCGTGAGCTTTTCAGATTCAAACTGTTCAAAGTTATTTTCTTTTTTTAGTTCATGGCACTCGCACCCATTCATCGGATCTAGGATTGTGTGTTAGGATGTTAGAGGGAAATACTCCCGCGTTTCCTTCTCTTTGGGTGTAAAGTTGGCGCCCTGGTTTGTTTAATGTATTCTCTTTGTGTTTAACATTCTCCTGAAGTGAGGCATAGCCGTGCGCAGTAGTTTTAAAAAAAAAAAGCCACAGGTCGTTGTTTTTTCCATAGGGGAGACCAAAACGTTTAGACTGCAGTGACTCACAGGGACAACACTTTCACCTATCAATCATTCAGAAAAGCCTCTGCAGCACGCTGTACAATTAGAGGTCTGCAGGGGTAAAACCCTGACATCAAGCGAATGCTGCACAGGAAATGTGCAGCAGTTTCATATACGTTTACAGACGATGACCTCATTATCAAGTATGGCACTAACTGCACAGTCTTTTAACTAAGATGGGTTGTTGGCGTATGGGAACCCAACTAAAGTCAGCCACATTACTCATTTACTAGCAGACACCTCTGAATCTGTCTTAATAAAGTACAGCTATAGGTTATTGCATAAGTGGCTTTCTCCTGGGGCATGTGCATCATGGTTATCGATTAACTGCTGGGTGTGTGTTTGAGTCAATAAACACACCTCTTTGTGAGGGTTTGTGGCGTGTGTGTTTGTGGGTGTGTATTACATGCATGTGCCATAAAAAGACAGGAATGCATTGTTAGGGGACAAAGTCGCATGTAGTCACAAAAGGGGATTGTTGTCATGCAGCGTTGTGATGACGAAGACTTGCCAAACCTCTTCTGAGTATCTGCCATTCATTCCACCAGTTTGTGCTGTCAAACAAGTATGAGTTTCTATACATTTTGGAGTGAATCGCGTGTGTGCGTGTGTGTGTGTGTGTGTGTGGTTGTACTCGAATGGCCTTACATGGTGGTGTTATGGGCGGTTTGCTGGTTGTCAGGTTCACACTGTGGGTATAAATAGCATCTGAAAGATACAGTTTCTCTGCAGAAGCAATTGATGCACTCTGCTTGACATACTGTTTACCTGAAGTACCAGAAATATGCTCAACAACACATTCAAAGTGGTCTTTTGAAGTAGATCTTAAATAAATATCGATGATTTAAAAACTGTGAAGCGGAACTTTTCACCATAGAAAGCACTTCCCAGTAAAGAATGAAAGGAAACTTCCTCTTGCTGAACATTATTCTTGACCCATATGTGGAAGCTGTAGGGGGAAAATCAAAACGCAGGCCTCGGAGACGAGGTCGGGAGTTTGGAGGTCAGTTTGGCCCACTTTTGCTTCCTCCTCTGCGACCGGAATGAATGAACGCTTCTAAAGAAGGGAAAGTGAGCGAGAGTTGCCCCTTTTTCCGTTGTGCATAGAGTCACCGCATATCTTCAGGAACAGCTGGAATGCCTGCCCCCCCATGTGTGTGAGTGTGCTTTCGTGGTTTCCCATAAGGCGTGAGCGTATGGGGTACACGGGAAGAGCCTCTCAAGATCAGCCAAAGTTTTTCCACTAATCAGTGGAACCCCGAATCGACTCAATGTTCCCAAACAATAGAGCAGATTCAGAGGAATCCTCACTTCTGTTTTTTACATTTTCAAAGCAGGAGGGCTGTGACTTTTGGTAGTGAACCCAGGATTGAGAAAGCATCCTCTCCCAGTTTCACAAGTTCCTGAACGACCATTCTGTCGTAATCCATCAGACCTGTACTCTCCCTTTTTTTTTTTTAACTGTCACCATATATTGACGCACTCAATTTGACAGACTTCCTTGTGTTTAAAGACTCCGCCTCGTCTGTGGGTCACCGTGGTAATGCTGTTTTGAGGAATGTACCAATCAGCAACTGGTGGTGTGATTGTTCGACTCCTCCCATGCTATTGTCTTAAAGCGAAAGCCTGTCATGTCCCCGGCCTCCAGGTCACAGGAGAGGCAGTGCCGAGGTGATGAAAGTCAGTTGAGCGTGAACTTCCTTCGTTGGTTTCACAAGTGCCTCGATGTCGACGCTCTCGTCGCTCTCGTCGCTTTCACTGGCGGTTTTTGTTGAGGTGTGATCGTCTCGGGGCAAAGCCTCTGAGCCCCAAGTAAACCGGGGTCAAGCTTGGAGGTCGTACCTCTTCAAACTTTCAAACCTCAAGCAGGGAAGCGAAGCCGTCGCCACTTGCGTGACAAAAAGAGGCGTGCGAGTCCTGTGCACAGAAATGTGTCAAAGCAATGAGTAACAGAGGCGTGTGTGGCTGGGTTGAAGCTGCTTTTGATCAAAGGAGATTCCTACCAAAGCAGCAACATCAAATAAAGCACATCTTTGTACATCTAATGAATATTTTTCAGTCTGTTTCTTACTCTTATTTATGATCTTTTCTTCTATTTAATATTTTTTCCTCACTCAGTCTCATTCCCCCAAAGGAAGGGCCTGGTCTGTCCATAAACGTGACATTGAAGCCGTATTACTTCATATCTTTGTTGTGATATGAGTCGGGGAACCACACAGTGTTTATTGTAATTGGGAAATCTCCTCTGAGTTAAGCAAAGAGGAAAAGGTGTGGCTTTCACAGTTCTCTGAACGTCGGTGGCCTTCAATAGTAGTTTTGTTTTGTCCCGTGTGTAATTTTCAGTGAATTATTAACCTCACAATGATACCAGTTTCTTTTGTCTTGACACGCTTGTCTTGACAAGCTCATTTTTCTACAAGGTGCTCACGTGCAGCAAAGTGTAAATTCAGCAGTAAATGCTGATAATGTCAGTAGTTTGTCCTGATGAACTCTCTTTCTTTCACTCACAGATGCAGCCTATATATGCAGCGCCACTCAGTTGATGTGTGGAAATGGGAGGTGCATCACCAGCAGGTGGATTTGTGATGGAACCGACGACTGTGGTGATGGGACCGATGAACTTCCTGCAACCTGTGGTGAGTTATTGCATCGCTGACGATGCGCGATTTTGATCTATTTAGAAAATTAAGAAAAAATAAATGAATGTAAATAGTATTGGAACTAGGGATTATTTTCACTACACTTTACCAATAATCTGCCATTGATTTACTTCATCAATTGTTTTTATTATGATCGTATATAAAAGAGCCCAAAGTGACGTCCTTAAAATGTGTGTATTATATGACCAGCAAAAAACAAAGGTTTAAAATTTTCTGTCATATACGACAAAGAAAAGCATCAAATCTGCACAACTGAGAAGCTGAAACCAGCAAATGTTGGAATTGTGCTGAAAAAATAAGAAAATAATGAATTGATTTTTCGAATTGATTTAATTGCATTTTATATTCAGTCAATTTACTGATGGATTAATCGACTAATTGTTACACAAATGAATGCAAAAAGTAAAGCACAGAACTATTATCTTCTGCTCATAACATAAAATCAGTGACGCAGAAACGCATCAATGCAGCAACACTGCACAACAATAGTTTCCATAAGAAAATGATCGTTCAGTTTTATGCTGTAGCTGCATCACAGGCCTGATCTCTTTAAAACATGAGATCATTTTCAACCGCACTTCCTGTTTCTGTCCTCAGCAACCAAAACATGTCGGCAGTCAGAGTTCAACTGCGGCGCTCCCACCAACCAGTGTATACCGGGAGCCTGGCACTGTGACGGCAGAGCCGAATGCGTCAACGGAGCCGACGAGAACAACTGCAGTAAGTTTCATGTATAATTGTTTCACACTTTTTGCTACATTTGAAATTTAGAGCGTATATCTGGGGCCTCCGCAAGGACCCGCAAGGACCCCCAACGTGGCGACGACTGAGCCAGCGGCTCTCGGCTAACTGTCCAAACAGCAGCAATAGCTAACAGTGTCATCCTGAAGGGTGAGGGGGAAACCGATGGGTGGGAGCGGCTCTTCCGCTACGATGCCCTCCGAGAGTGCAGAGCGGCCGCCATCAGCTAGCCGGTGCGGCACGCTCACACGCACTAACATGCACTTAAATGCATGTGCGGCTGGCCCGGCCATGTAAACAAAGAATGGAGACGCTCGGATATCAACACGCGCAGAGGGAGAGTGACGTCATCGACTGCTTAGGTGGACATTACCCCAAGTTAATCTTAATCTAAAAAAACTAGGTGTTTGCAGCTGTATCAATGCTTCGGATGTCGTATAAAGAATATTCAAACATCACAAACAATATCAACTTAATAGATAAAAACAATCAGAATTGTGAAAAGAAGTGACTTCCTGGTCTTGCCAACAAGAGTACAAGGGTCCGACAGAATTACATTTGTTTTTTAAAGATAAGATAAGGGAGGAGATAATAAATATTTAATTAAAAAATAGCATTTTTAAGAATGGAATCAGGTGACTAAATGTGTCCTGTGTCTGCAGATTGGAGTGTAAGTTATTTCACTTATTGCAGCAACAAAACAATTCTGATGTCCAGATGATATTTGGAAATGTAAGGTTGTTACAACAATAACTATATCCGTGTTGCTGTCGGTGTAAATTTCACATTTCACATCCATTTCTAGCCTAAACATCACATGTACTCCTCTCTTCTCCCTCTCCTGCCTCACCACAGCGGCCAAACAATGCAGCGCTGGCGAGTTTCGTTGCGCCAACGGCCAGTGCGTATCCCCCGACTTCATTTGCGACGGCGACAATGACTGCTCAGACAACTCCGATGAGGCCTCCTGCCCCAAACCCAGCTGCAGCCCTCAGTCCTTCCAGTGCAACAACTCGGTGTGCGTGCTTGCCACGTGGCGCTGCGACGGAGACAAGGACTGTGCCGACGGGTCAGACGAGTGGCCGCAAAACTGTGTGGGACAGCAGCCGGACAAGAAGGCGGCGCGCTGCGGCGCCAACGACTTCCAGTGTGCAAACGGGGAGTGTATTGACGGCAGATGGAAGTGTGACGGAGGCTTTGACTGCCAGGATAAATCGGACGAGGTCAACTGCAGTGAGTTGGCTTTCTTGGAGTGTTACAGCTTTTTTTTTTTTTTTTTTTTCATCCACCTTCCCTTCTGCAAACCTATGTTCCTCTGATAAACATCCTCCAAATCATATTTAGCTTTAACCCTAATAGGAAACAGATGAAGCCTAGTCACATAATACTGTTGCCGTTCATAGCCACCTGCTCAGTATCATCAATATTGACACAAGATCCACAACAAATCATGTCTGCGAGGATTTTCTCCTCATTCTATGTCATGTAATTATTATTTCCCATGTCTCATTTCACTGTCTCTCTCGTTCTTGTTTTCCTCCATTGCTCTTCTTCTCTAGGTCGTCCCACTTGTCGCCCAGATGAATTCCAGTGTAATGACGGCGCTTGTATCCACGGCAGCCACCAATGTGACAAAGTGCCCAACTGCAGCGACCTCAGTGATGAGATTGGCTGCCAAATAGGTGATTGTCTATTGCCGCTAATATTTTAGGAGCTGTAGAAAAAAGCGGTAATGTCTTTGCAGAGCAGTCTCATGCCAATTAGATTACGGTCGTATTCACACTCCCGTTCTTTTCCACAGAAAATGTATGCGAAGGCCCCACGAAGTTCAAGTGTCGCAGCGGGGAGTGTATCAGCATGGACAAGGTGTGCGACAAACGGACCGACTGCAGGGACCGGTCCGATGAACCTATCAGACAGTGCGGTAAGTGGCGTCTTATTTTACCAGCCAAAAATCATCAGACCAGGAAGTGCATAACATTTTGGGAATAGCTCCAGAGCTCCGGCTCCGTTGGCTGCTCGTAGAAATTTAAACAAAGTGAAACCACATCACAGCCTGGAAAATATGATCGGACCAGCAGACTCTGCTGAGTGGCCTAGACAGTTTGTGGTTTGAATGAGCGAGTTCACCGTGTATTTGAGCTCCCATTAGGAAACTGGTTGTCAGGGATACTGAGTCAGCTCTGTTGTATCTGCGTCTCCACAGACAAAAACGAGTGTTTGACTGGAAACGGTGGATGCTCCCATGCTTGCATTGACCTGAAGGCCGGCTACAACTGCTCCTGCCCTGCTGGATACAGCCTGAAGACGGACAAGAAAACCTGTGCAGGTGAGAGGACGGGAGTCTGACATTTCAAATGTTCTCTATTTTAGAGGCAGGCTGTGAGCAGCTTTAGCTGCACGACATATATCATTTGCAAACTGCTGTCTTTCAATTTGCACCTTGACCGTCTCTTCCTCCACCTGCAGACATTGATGAATGTGCTGAGGCGGACACTTGCACTCAGATCTGCGTCAACCTGCCCGGCAGCTACAAGTGTGATTGTGAAGAGGGCTACAAGATCGACCCCAGGAGCAAGACATGCAGGGCTGAATCAGGTAATGACGGAAAACCTCTCCTCGCCCAGAACCTCCTCTCAGGAGTAGCTGTCGTCTTCACGGCCTATCGATTTTTTGAGAGCTAAATTAAAAGCTTTCTTCCCTCCTCTTCCCGTGTCCCTCAGGCACCGTACCCACGCTGTACTTCACCAATAGACACGACGTGAGGAAGATGTCGGTGGACCGCAGCGAGTACGTCCTTCTGATCCACGAGCTGAAGAATGCGGTTGCTCTAGACATGGACATGCCGAACAAGATGATCTTCTGGTCCGACCTGACTCTGAAGAAAATCTACAGGTAAAATGATTTACTGTAGTTGAACTTTATCTGTTTCTGTATCAAGGTGTGCTGCACCCGAAAAGCCTGAATCTATAACTCTGTATTGCATTTTATCTCGCTCTAAAGTCAAACTCCCCACCCTTGTATGCCTCCCGACAGCTCCAAATTAGACGTGGCCGGTAACTCCTCTCACCACTCGGTGGTGATTGGCAGCGGCATTGAGGCCCCAGAAGGCATCGCGGTGGATTGGATCCATGGCAACATCTACTGGACCGACAGCGTTTTGAAGACTATCTCTGTGGCAACGACAGACGGCAGCAAGAGGAAGACCCTGATCGCACAAAACCTGCAGAAGCCAAGAGCCATCACGGTCGACCCTGTGAATAAGTAAGTGAAGGATTTCAGATTCGTGAAATTGCTGAAATTCTTTTTATTTGTTGTTTAAGTTTGGATTCAACTGGAGCGTTTAGCTGTGATGTATTATTTCTAACTATTGATTGTCCTCTATAGCTTTATGTACTGGACAGACTGGGGTCAGGAGGCCAAGATAGAGAAGAGCGGGTTGAATGGAGCGAATCGCGTTGCCTTGGTAACAGATAACATCATGTGGCCTAATGGCATCACCCTCGGTAAGCAGAATGTCACGGACGCACGAAATGGAAACGTCAGACTGTATAACGAGCACACAGTTATATCGACTGGTCGAATCTCTTGAACATGTTCTGTGTTTCCTGCTCCCTCTGGACAGACATGGTCAACCAGCGTCTGTACTGGCTGGACTCCAAGATGCACACTCTGTCCAGCATTGATGTGAACGGAGGGACACGGCACAATCTCATTTCCGGCAAGGAAAAGCTGCCGCACCCCCTCTCTTTGACTGTCTTTGAGGTAAGTGATGAAGTCGATGCGTTCATTAGAAAGTAATCCGGTTCATGCATGGTGAACTTTATCCGGCTGAAATGGTTGAGAAGTATAAAGCTGACTGTGAACTTTATTCCCTTTTTAAATTTAGATCAGTGGTGCTAATTCATTAATCCTAAGGAAACTTAAAGCAAATGATGATTTTTTTTAATTAAACAAAATAATGTTGTCAAACTGTAATACTCGAGGTGCGTTTCTCTTTTGAACAGGACAAAGTGTTTTGGACAGACATGAGCAGCAGTGCTGTTTTCAGTGCCAGCCGCCTCACCGGGAAGGACATCACTCAGCTGGCGACAGACCTGAACCAGCCAGAGGACATCGTGCTGTACCACAACCTCAAGCAGCAAAACGGTACAGACGTCACTCGACCGGACAGCTATCGCCACAAACAAACTGTTGAGGCCGTATAATGATTTCCAATGCTTCTCTGATCCACCCGTCTCTCTTGTAGGTACAAACTTGTGCAGAGAGAGTAGCAGTGAGAATGGAGGATGCGAGTTCCTGTGCCTCCCTGCCCCGCAGATCAACCAGCACTCTCCGAAATACACCTGCGCCTGTCCTGACCACGTGACCATGGGACCCGACATGAGGACATGTGTGACAGGTGTGACATGGCACTGCAAATATACTGAAATGTAACATTAAATCATGACGGTAACCCTTTTATTTATTTATTTATTTATTTATTTACTTACTCCCAGCAGCCTCAGTTGCCCCTCCTCCCGAAAACAAAACTGGTGCAGCGCTCCCGCCCAAAGCTCCCACCGAGCCTGCTGCACCACCCAGGCCGGCTGTCACCACCACTTCTACAACTACCACCAAAGAAGCCACACCTGCCTCGTCTGGCCAGCAAAGCACACAGCAGCCTGCCGCTACTGCTCAAGGTACAGGAAGGGCTTCTGGATTGTGACTGATGAAGTGATTACAAAATATCTGTCTCGAAAATTCCCATCAGAGTACGTCACTGCTCTTATTCTATGGCCACGTGGCAATGGAGAAAAAGGCAAGCTGAGTTTAAAGTGTTAGCCGAAGGATGAATGTTATTTGTTAGCATTGTGAACATGTTAGCATGCTGACTCGAGCATTTAGCTCAAAGCATCGCTGTGACTGAGTAAAGCCTCAACGAGTCCGATTTAAAGATTATGTGTTTTTAGCAAGATAACCCATAATTAATAGTTTCACCAGTGAGTTAACCGGTACCATGTAGCATAAGTATTGTTGTTAGGTTACCTGCAGTTTGATATACCTTGCACAATTATTTCAAACTGCAGTTAAACTGTTGATTTGAACTATGTATTTGGTCTCCTGACAGACACTTCCCAGCATGCATCAGAAGCGTTGCCTTTCTGGGGCCAGTGAAGTGATCAGTAAACTTAAAAGTTTCACTGCGCTTCCCATAATGCATTATGACGTTTAACGAATGTTTCAACATTAGGGGAAATACACCTATTCGCTTCCTTGCTGAGATTCACATGAGAAGATCGATGCCACTCGCATGTCTGCACAGTAAATATTAGGTCATAGCCATGACCTATGCTAAGCTTAGCTTAGCATAAAGACTGGAAACAGGGTAAAGTCTGTGACCAAAGTCAGCCTCTCAGAGCCTCTGAAGCTCTACAACTTTAGTCTATAAGGAAAACGGTTATATTGTATTTTCTGCTTTTTCAGGTAAACGATTGGCAGCCTTGCCCGAAGAATCCACTTCATCCCAGCCCATTGCTCTCTACGTCGTGTTGCCGATATGTAAGTTCCATATTTCAGCCTGTTTTTCAGTCTGTTGAATACTCACCCACACATGCAACCCTAAAAGAGCTGAAATCTGCACTCATTTTCACTACTTCGACCAGCCTTAGTGACCTTCCAATCTTGTTTTGCTCTGCAGTGGTCATGTCCCTGCTGGTCGTTGGAGCAATGATGCTATGGAGACACTGGCGTCTGAGGAACACCAACACCATCCACTTTGACAATCCAGTGTACCAGAAAACCACCGAGGATGAGATGCAAATCTGCAGGAACAGCTCTGAGGGCTACGTTTATCCTCAGGTATCTTCACTTTGATGCCAAGTCTAAATATAGTCTCTAAAAATAGACGAACTGTGTTGTTTGACAGCTTTAATTCTTCAGTCTTACTTTCTTTTGTTGCAGAGGCAAATGCTGCGCATGGACGACTTGGATGTTGCATGACGACCCAGAGATGAAGAAGACTAGCTGTATTTAAAGTGATTTTGTTTTTCTGATGCAAACATCAAGCAACAGAGGCCATGTTTTTTTTTACTGCTTCTGCTTAACCCCCCCCACATGAGCTCATTTTGTGGCTCATGTTTTTCTGACCTCAGCACTGTGCCGTCCAAGTCTGAAGAAAATACTGAAAGAAAATACTGAAAGAAAATACTGAAAGAAAAGTAGAAAAAAAAAAAAAAAAGCTCTTTAAAACTTTACTATGACTAAATGGAGCAGAACAGCAGGAAGCTATTTGTCAGACCACAAAATAACTTCAAAATGAAGGATTACTGCTTGCTTTCAGAAGATGATGTTCTTAGTCCCGGAGCCTTGACTCTTTTGAAGCTCTCTGAAAATTGTCTTAGTTTGCCACCAACACGGCCACACAGTCAGTATATTGATCAAACACACCTCACACACGTTCTACAAGTTTAACCTGAACAGCCTGACTCATTCTGTCGCTACATTCATGTGCCTTCCATCCACACTGGTAGTTCAGCAAAGCTAGTGGGACGTGCATGAATGCCTTACTGACCTCACTACCTCCCAAACCAATTTTCTGTGGCAGTTCATGCGATAGTGCTTTAGCCACACGCCGTGGCGGCCTTCTCTTCTGCTGGGTAAAGGGTTGCATCATCCATCAATGCAAACTCCATTTGAATAAGTACTATCGTGCTGTGTTTTTGTTTTGTTTTCCTTTTGTGACCCGTCTTCAAGAGTGTGGAGACTCACAGTGTGTTTACATTGTCAGTGGAAGAGCTGCTGAGTTTGCTGAAGTCAATGAAGGTAGTCAAGTAAAAACCTTATCATAACACTGTAAATAGTTCCTGTAAATATTGTGTAAAACTATCTTCAGTTCACTCTGGTGTTGCCTTTTCACATTTGTAAATTGTAATCAAGAGATGTTGTAAATATGTCAGATTCTTTTATTTATTTATGGAAAAACTTGAGAGAGGGTTTTTGAATGTAGTCATCTGACTGTAAATACAGTAATACGATATGTTAAGGACACACCACCGTGTGTTATTTTGGTTCCAGCTACGCCAGTATACCACTGTACAGCTGTTGCCTAACTTATGTTCAATCAAAACTCTGGTCAGCTGCTCAGTTATGTGTGTGTGTGTGTGTGTGTGTGTGTGTGTGTGTGTGTGTGTGTGTGTGAGAGAGACGTCCTGTACGAGTCACTACTGCAGCGTAGTGCTGCAACTTACTCAGAAATGCTTAAGAAACTGTCTTTGTCCCTTTTACGCGTTTGTTTGTTTTTCAGTGATAAATAACATAATTTATTCAGCTTTTCTGTTACTATGAATCTTTGTTTTCACTGTGAGTTTAAAGCACATACTGTAAGCAGTGTGCAAAAGCAGCAGAATGTATGTACGGACAACAGCCGTTTTGTTAATGCACATTGCTTTGTTGTTTGGTAGTGTTGGTCTTTTTCTAAATAAAAATAAAAAACTCTTTAAAAAATCTGTCTTTGTCTTTACTGAGGGTTGGTTTTACTACAGAGTTGTATGATGACTGAACTGTACTGGGACATATGAGAAAAAAACGTTCTCATCCGATCCAAGCCTGATGATTAGATTATATGAGGACGCAAGATATAAACTGATCTCAGTACTGAATGTCTTGCAGAGCTCTCCGCTGACAAAGCTGATTATCCCTGGTACAGTTGATGTCCATGAAACCCGTGTGTTGTCCTTGAAAACGCTGCCATTGCGCTCCATCTACAACACAATACAAACGCAGAGTGGATGAGTGCTTAAAACAGTTTTGAACTGAATTATTTGGTGGATAATAGTTATTAAGACAAATAATCAGTCTTTCTTTTCATTATTTTTTGTTTACGTAGCACGTTTCACTGCTCCGATTGGAAAAAAACCCAATTTGCATTTTACTATGACTTTTTTGACATGCTAAACTGACTTTGTTATGACTTTATTCAACATGGTATACTATGACTTTTATGACTGTCTGACATAATCCATGACTTTTGACAAAGTACCATCTAATTCATCTCTCCTGATCATTCAAAAACAAGTCAAAACGTTCATAGTATAGCAGCTACACTATGACTGTCCAGCGTTCACTATGATTTCCATGGCACAGTTTTCACAAAACTCCACTCAATATGACCCATTAGCAGTAATGGCATAACACTGTATATTACAAAAAAAATATTTTTGTCTATTGCTCTGCAGATTGCAGATATTTTAAATCATGCATACAACAAGTCACAACAAAAGTTTAAACTGTTGCAAATAACTCCACAAATTATCCTTTTAACATTGTTAAGCTGTCTATGTTTGCAAATCCATATTCTGCTAATACTGTATATTGCATCCCGTGTACTGTATGGTAACTATAGCCACACCCAAATCTCACCTGCACCTGAGTTTGGGAATTAGTCAGTTGATGAATTTAAGCCCTTAAACGTATCGCCATTAGACTCTCTGCTTTTGTCTAAAGGGCAGATTTGTTATCGCATGACGGGGGATTTGATGCTCTCGTGACTGGGACGACATAAACACAAATGTGTTTCCTCTCGTTTGAATCATCTGCTGGTTTCACCCGATGGTTTTAGCAGCATCCACAGCGTCTTTGCTTTTAAATCTCTTACAATGATTAAACTCTCACTATCCTACTTTCATCACTAGACTACTGTATTTCTTCAGATTACTTATTATCTGGTGGTTTACATTCTGGTCATTTTAAATGACTAAAACTGATCTGGCTTTGGGTTTGGAAAAGATGTCATGACCAGTTTTCTTTAGATCGCTGTTTTCATAACCCCTTACTGGGATTCCCACCTTCAGTCGCATTTTTTTTAACCATGTTTCCCCCATTGAATAAAGAGAAATCAACCACTTATGTAGAATTCAACACAAGTCGAGTAAGAAAGAGAGGTACACGGGTACTGTTTGAATAGTCCGGGATGGCATGACACACCGATAAAAGCAAACAACCAGCAAACATCCTCTCAGTAATCTAATATCCATCCTCCATAATTGTGTTTAATAATGGTTCCTCTCTCTAGAATGACAGCAGTGCTCAGCCCGCTACAGTGCATCAGAGAGCGGTGAGGGTGGTCACTGAGGAAGCAGTGGTGTGGCATCAGTAAGTAGCAGCCGGTAAGATACAGCCGTCCTAACAGAAAGGGAAGGTGAAACCAGGAAGAAAGAGTCATTGCAAAAAGCTGTTGAGTGATAAAGATAGAAACCGTGTATGTTGAGGTTTGGGCGACCCAGAGACTGTAGAGGAACAGGATTGTGATGCCAGAGGTCTCGGTGTGGTTTCACCTCAAGACACACATTCATTATTATTTTTTCTAAAAGTTCTGATCTGATGACTGAATGTAAAGGACTTGTTCAAATATGTTCAAAAACAATTATACTACTCAAACAATGGACATGTTTTAGCAATGCGGCCATAGACCAGAGTTTACAGAATAAAAGCATCCTTTCTTTAAAGTTACAAGAAAGCAGCTGAGGTGACTGCAGAGGAAGGGAGAAAGTCTTTCACACTGACAACAACAGTTTGAATATCTTTGAATTCAAAATCTCTCGTGACGCTCTCGTGGTTTTGCATAACAATGGTTTAGAGGTAGAAAAGAAATGAATGAAAAAGACTTTAGGACCTCGCATTGTGTGTGTGTGTGTGTGTGTGTGTGTGTGTGTGTGTGTGTGTGTGTGTGTGTGTGTGTGTGTGTGTGTGTGTGTGTGTGTGTGTGTGTGTGCGTGTGTGTGTGTGTGTGTGTGTGTGTGTGTGTGTGTGTGACAGAAAAAGGGCTGGGTTTGACGTCAGTGACAGCTTGTTTGGTATGTCGTCTTTCAGGACCTGGGATCCACATTTCCAGCGTAAAGGACGCCACGGCATCACATCTGTTGAAGGGCAAATGGTGTCTGTAGTTCTGCACATTCACTTTACTTTTGACTGTGTTTTGACATTCTTATTAAAATGCTAATTTCAACAGTCAATTGGGCCAATTGCATCTGATGCTTATGTTTCTATAGCAACAAGCAGCATCATTGTTGACAGTTTTCTATTCAGAACAAATTAGCCTGAGGCCTGTGAGGCTATAAGCAGATACACCTGAGGCTCAGGAGACAAATGACACCTGTCCCCGACTCACCACACTATTTGCATATGCTGTCACCCTATTGGCCAGCTGGCAAGCCGAAGGGTGGAGCTGCATCTCACACCACCAACACGTAGGCGAAGGGGAGTGTCCTCACAAAATTGACAACGGAAGGTGGAGGTGGAGGAGGGGGAGGATGGATATTCCCCTGTCAGGTTGCTAAACAGGGCTCCAACCGTCCTGGATGATAAGGTAACAACAGCAGCAGCCTGTCTGGCCCCTGCCTGACAACCTGAGGGCTGAACCAGCTGAACCACAGCATCTCTGGCAGGAGGATGCAACTGATACTCGTACTGTAGAATATCAAGCTGAGGCTGATCTGCTGTATCCCTGAAAGTCATGAGCAGCTCTGCTGGGTATCCAGCATCACTTCCACAACTAGCACTCGAAAGCCGTCGTCGTGGGTTCATATCGCAGGAAATCTCACTAATATCTCTTTCGATCGAAGCCGCCATGCTGAGCTCAACTGCTCTGCACCCGACAGTATCGCCCCACTTTAAACAGAAGAGCACTTAAGTGGTTCTCGGGAGACTAACCAGAGGTTACAGAGTACAGTACTGTCTTTCCCATGGCACCAATCTGTGATGGATTTAAGGTCGTCTTTGTGTTCAGATGTTTTAAGAAACCCAGTTCACCTCATCTGAGCCCATGAGGTCACCCTTATGAGCCGGGGCATGAATAGAGGTTCTCCCCCTCTCAAAGACTATACCTCTCGGCCTCCATTTTTTATTCACTGTAATAATCCTCTTGGAATAACTGTGGAGCATCAAATGTTTGCCTGTGGAATTGCAACTAACAATTATTTTCATTGTTAGTTTAATCTGCAGATCATTTTCTTGAAGTATCAAGTAATTTGAAAACCTGGAACTAAAGTGTGTTCGTCATTTTTGCTTAAAAATGATTGAAACAATCAAGCAATCGAAAAAAAAAGTTGAAAATCTTTATGAAGCAATCGACTTTTTATCATTCCATCTCCTCTGTCTTTCACCCACCTGTGCTCGGTGCAGTAGTTCATTTTAAGACTGAAACCATACTGATTGCCGGCTAATGCTCATGCCATGAGCTAACTTGAATTCCAAAGGGATGAGTGTTAGAATAATATTGAAGTCATGTGTTTAGAGGAAGGAAACCTCCTGTTTAAAGTGCGTCAAAGACAGTGTAATTCAGTTGGAGATGCAGCAAGAAAGAAAAGAAAAGTCACAGTTGTTGTTTTTCATTTTTGCTGACTTTGAAGTGTTTGCATATGTCTGTGTTGGACCTCAGCCACCATAGAGGGATCCCCTATAATCCAGATCACATGAGCCAGTGAGGGAGAGTTAACCCTACTACGGTTGAAGCTGAGGGGAATAACGGTGATGTTTACATTAAAAAAGCTCTTCTCTTAACTGCAGATTGATTTGGGCCGATGTGAGATCGACATTCAAAACCCTAAATATTTGTAGATACTAACCTCAACTGGAAAAAAAGTTATACAATGCTGACAAATTGGGAAGTGGGTGAAATGTCTTGTCTTTTTATAAACTGTGTTAAACAGAGCGACTGGTCTCCCGCAGCACAGAGTCAGTTTTGAATGTTGCTTTAGAAAGGTCTTTATGATAGCCTTACTGCTGCTCATTTCCTGTGTGAACACAACATGTGAAAGGTGTAGCTATCTCATTTACAGCTCAGAGTGCAGATAAGGAGAACCAAACCTATATGGACAAAAGGAGTGGGATATTGGAAAAGACTGATCTCCATCTGGCCCTCAGAGACACACATTCACACGCCTCTGTTGTTGTGTGTTATTCTGAGTCCTTCCTGATAAGAACCGGACGGAGGAGTATGGTCGGAGGGTGGGATCTGGGGCATAACACCACGCAGAGAGGCCCAGTGGCTGGTAATACATGGAGATCTTGTAGAACAAGTTGTATGGCTTCAGAAATACGCCGAGCATGTGGTCAGTAAGTGCTTTTGCAACCCTGAGGCCTGAGGCTGCAGGTCAGTCACTCTCAGATGAAGGTAGTGCACCTTTCACACATGATAAAACACACAATGGCCTAAAGAAAGGAGTGTAGCCCACACGTGCTGCTTGTTTTATATGTATTTCTTCTAGGTCTTTGCACAAAGGGGATCCACATTATTAAAGAGGGAATTTGAGTTAATGAAGTGCTGAAAAATAAAAACAATATTGCTGCCTGTTTTTTTAATTTTCCCTATTTCTATCAATTTGGATTGTCTTATTTCACAATAGACCATGTGGATAAACCAACTAAGGGAGTCTCTAGTGTGACAAGGACGGGATCCAGTCAAGCCCGAAGCTCCACTCTTGTGTCTGTGACGGATGAGTGTTTGTTTTTAAACTGTGCTCAATTAGTGATAATTAATTAATAAATAATTAATAATTAATAATTAATAAATTATAAATAATAAAATATCTGAAAAATGTGTACTTTCATGGTGAAAGAGATTGTATCTGCACTAACAAAGGATGTGCCTGATAAAGCACATCCAGAAAAATCCTAAATCTACTCTTTGTTCTGCAAAACTGCAAAAATGTTTGCTTCAGATACTAAGGTGATGATCCTTTAAATCACCACACTATTATTGAGTTTCCAGGTAATTTACAATACAATCCAATATATATGTATGCAACTGGGTGCCATATAGTCCCATTAGATTGGCGAGAAGGCCGACATCTCTACGGCCGAAATCTCCCAAACTTGGCAACTCACACCAAAATAATCCAGACTGATAAATAGCACAACAGGTAAGAGGAAAAAATATGTAGTTTTGATTTGGGGGTTGAACTGAGTACTTTTTCAACCAGACACGTCATCAGTTAACGTGAACCAAATAGGAGTCAGCACACACTTTCTGTCCCCGCTATGCGGTGCGTCTGGGGCGCGTCTGGGGCGCCCTCTAGCGGATAAACTGAACAGCACACCCTCCTCCTCCCTCCCCTCCCCTCCGCTCAGGTGAGCTGGTGAATGTTTCACCTGCATGTAATGACGTCGCGACACCCTGAGGAAAAAGAAACGGAGGAGTCCATGATCACCTCAGGCTGATGAATGTCTGTAGTTTTTCATGGCAACACGAACTTCAAAGCAGTGAAGACGAGAGTTGAACTTTAATCGGAGTTTGTGTGCTTTTGTAGACTAGCGCCTTCACCTGTGGGTAGAAAACACGATGTCTTCCTCCGCTATATTTGTGCTGGATCTGAAGGGGAAGGTAAGATTAATACCCGAGCTGATTGTAGACGCTGATTATTGCGTATTTTCGGCGACACAAGTTATAAACCACCGAATTTACTCCTTTTACGGGCTGTTTGGGTACCGTTTTTAACTGTTGCTTTAACTGTTAAACATTAACGGCGCTTGCCTTGTTAAATATTAATAAAGGGCCTGCGACACACTCATTCATCGGCCTTTTCCGCTTTACTTCCGGATACATGTCAGTGGAAATACACGCTGCAGCCTTGAAGGACTTCAGTGAAAGTGACCATTTGCAGCAGCTGGAGCCTTCAGTGATGGCATTTGTGTCACCATCTTTTTCTTGTTGTCGTCACAGTGCATGGCACTAACAGCCCTTTGTTTCCAGACACGGGATGTAACCTGACACACAAGTTAGTGTTACTGAGAAAGCGGAAGCATGTGGTTTCGGGTGTGTTGATTGTTCAACAAACACGTGTGACATTAAATATGACTTGATATGACAGTGAGCTGCAGGATGCTATAACTTCAGGTAGTTGTATCTTAAGCAGGTGACAGGTTTGACCCATTTTGCAACTCCATCATCCACATCCGCACCCAAGGGTCTGTAGAACAATTCTATACTGAAACAAACCCCACATATTTGATTCACTGTCACAATAGAGGAGGAAAAGCAGCAAATCGTGACAACAGAGAAGCAATTACTAGAAACTGTTTGGTGTTTTTCTTTGAAAATAATTAGGATTTTTCATTTATCAAAGTCCATTAAATTATCAACTGATCAGTTCTGGTGATGAGTTGGGAATTAAATCAATCTGGGATGATTCCTAATACCTAGAATCACCTCGTCGGTGTACTCGTGAGAAGAGTCAATCATACTAATATTGTTAATAAAACCTTTTTTTTTAGTTTCTTTTGAGACACACAAGTCAAATATTCTTCCATCTTTGTTGGTAGCAGCCGTCCAGCATCAGGCCGCACGTGTCACTGTTGCATAATTTATTGTGACAAAATGTTACTTCGAGATCTGCAACATTATTTCTTGTAATTTCTCTTGGAATCTGAGCGTTTATTTTTCTGTTTTTAAAGTTGCGTCACAAAAGCTGTCTTCTCTGTAACTCTTAACCATAATTCGTTTAACGCACAGTTGTCTGATTCCCCCGTGTGGTGTTATTCTCCCACACTCAGGTGTTGATTTGTCGCAACTACAAAGGCGACGTGGACATGGCGGAGATCGACCACTTCCTGCCTTTACTCATGCAGCATGAAGAGGACGGCCTTCTCTGCCCGGTACTGTCACGCGGCAACGTCCACTTCATGTGGATCAAACACAGCAACCTGTACCGTATCCTTGTGCGAGATGCGGCTTCCATCTACTGGTTATTGAGAGTCGGGAAGAAATAACGATAACGATAAGATCACAGATTGTTGAATTAAATCCTTCAATTTTAAATGTCAGGAAGTGAACAATAGCGCTGATCTTAACTGTGTAGAATACTCCTTGACCTGATCTCTGCACAGTGGTGTCCACGACAAACAAAAACTCCAACGCCTCCCTTGTGTACTCCTTTCTATACAAACTAGTCGAGGTGAGTCACGCTCCTGTATGTGACTTATAATTGAAATGTTTGCGTGCAGTATTTGTGTGACGAGGCGGTGTTGATGGTGATAATCCACAGTAAAACCACAGATGAGGCTGTTATGTGTATTGTCCAGGTGTTCACAGAGTACTTCAAAGAGCTGGAGGAGGAGAGCATTCAGGATAATTTTGTGGTCGTCTACGAGCTGCTGGATGAGCTGATGGACTTTGGATTCCCTCAGACCACCGACAGCAAGATCCTACAGGAGTGAGGCTTCGCAAGACTCGCACGTCATGCGCAGGCGTGCGTAAATATTCTGAGTATCAACAGAGAGAGTGTAGCTGAATCACAGCGTCTTCTCTTCACAATCCTCGCAGATACATCACTCAGAAAGGCGCCAAGCTCGAGGTGGGGAAATCCAAGGTGCCGACCACCGTCACCAACGCCGTCTCCTGGAGGTCAGAGGGTATCAAATACAAGAAGAACGAGGTCTTTATTGATGTCATCGAGTCCATCAACGTACTGGTAAGACGGATGTCGGGCTAATTCTTATTATTTGTGTGAAAAATTGTATCATGTGTGCTGCTCATATCACTTTTACGTCGTTCAAATTTTGTTTTGCTGTATGGGCCGTAATGGAGCAAGTGGTGCATGCACTTTCTGTGTTTCTTACTGCTTTTGTTACACCTAATCCATTTGCTGCTTCTTATTTAAGTACCTCTAGGAGTGGAGGTACTGCAGTGGCTTCTTCATGTCACAGTACAGGGCGACGATGATATCAATTCATGCTTTTAGTGACGCTGTGCAAACTGATTTTATTGGCGCAGTAAGTCAGGGAAAAGTATGTTCTGTCGTGTTTACTTATAGCCATAGAGACCTCGGCGCCGTGTGGTAGAGAGTGCACTCGAAGCGAGATACTTTGAGTGTCCGTCGCACAAAAAACTAACATCTAAAAAATAATGGCCACCTTTTGATGCAAATATGGGTACTCATTTTCATATTATTATTATTATTATTGAGTGGGTTTTATTCCCCATATTATGTTATGCATTCTATTTCATCATTATTTTATCTTGTTATATCAAGTGTGTTTTATTTCTCCATAATTTTTCTTATTTCACATTTTATTTTATGTTAAATATTAAGTCTATTTCCCCTTTATTGTGCTGCATTTCTTGTATGAAAGGTGCTGTACAAATAATGTGTATTATTAATAATAATAAATCAGATTGTGATTTTCATTGGAACATGAATTCACCACTGCGTATTGTTTGTTCAGGTGAATGCCAACGGCAGTGTGATGAGCAGCGACATCGTGGGCAGCATCAAGCTGAAAACGATGCTCTCTGGGATGCCAGAGCTGCGGCTGGGCCTCAACGACCGAGTGCTCTTCGCTCTCACTGGACGTACGTATACACTGTTGCCCCAGTTATCTAGCCGGATATGTAGCTCAACCATCTTGTTGTAATTAAATAAATACCACTGACTGTATCGTT
Organism: Lycodopsis pacificus; assembly: GCA_028022725.1. Taxonomy (NCBI): domain Eukaryota; kingdom Metazoa; phylum Chordata; class Actinopteri; order Perciformes; family Zoarcidae; genus Lycodopsis; species Lycodopsis pacificus. The sequence goes on from CM051693.1 coordinate 8,995,108, forward strand.
ATGTGTTCAGGTGACAAGGGAAAGACGGTGGTGATGGAGGACGTGAAGTTCCACCAGTGTGTCCGTCTCTCGCGCTTTGATAGCGATCGAACAATCTCCTTCATTCCTCCAGACGGGGAGTCTGAACTCATGTCGTACCGCATCAACACCCACGTTAGTCCAGTTCAGCACCTTGTTATCTGACTAAAACGTTAATATTTGTCACATATTTATGGCTCGCACATTGCGTTTGATACACGCTTTCAGCCCTGGAAATGCATGTATGTGTCGACGGTCGGAGTATAATTATTGCTGGTGTCATATTCTACCGGTTAGAAATGGCGATGGATTGATATACACGATTTGTTCATTGTGCAAAAGCACAAATTGTGCAGAAATAATGAGTCAAGTATAGCAGTTCCGAAAGCCTTATTTAGCATCATAGTACTATGCATGTTAACATATGATTTAAATTAACATAAATACACTGAATAATTTGCATATGTAACTCAAGAAAGCCTTTTTACGTTGTTTTGAATGTTTATTTAATGACACCCCCCATTCATCTCCTCCAGGTGAAGCCTCTGATATGGATTGAATCAGTCATCGAGAAATTCTCTCACAGTAGAGTGGAGATCATGGTTAAGGTACTGACCGACAGTATTGGAAATGTTCTTTAGAAAACTGCACAAAAGAATTGAAGCAAAGATTCTCCATACCATGAACTAGCTTTTACAGTAACCGTTGTGTTGTATTTTTAGGCGAAGGGGCAATTTAAAAAACAGTCTGTGGCAAATAACGTGGAGGTGAGGGTCCCCGTCCCCAGTGATGCCGACTCACCCAAGTTCAAAACCAGCACCGGCAACGCCAAATATGTGCCCGAGAAGAACATGGTGGTGTGGACCATCAAGTCTTTCCCTGTAAGAAATCAACTCATTATGTACCATTTTATATACAAAGGCTTTGACTTCAAGTTGTATTACTTTCTTTAAGGTGTTATTGCAGTTGATGTTCTGATGAAAGATTAGAACTTTGTATTTAACTCTTTGTCTGTCTTCTTGTCTGTCCATCTCTCTGCATGTCTGTCTAATGCATTTCTCTGTGTGTCCATCCATCCATCCATCCATCCATCCAGGGAGGTAAAGAGTTTCTAATGAGAGCTCATTTTGGTCTGCCGAGTGTGGAGAACAATGAGCTTGAGGGCAAACCTCCCATTACCGTCAAATTTGAGATCCCATACTTCACAGTCTCAGGAATACAGGTGTGTGTGTGTATTTGTACCGAGTCTCTCCTTTGATGTCAAACAATCCCAAAATTTAGCCTGTGGTAGTACGAGTCAAGTCCACCTGTGAACAGAAGACATTTATACTGGATCTGGAGCCTGTCAGATACATGATGTGTCGTGTTTATATATCGATATGTACAATTATAAAACTCAGTCACCTGAGAAGATCACAGCTTTGCATAGGGGCGTTTACAACCTGTGCATAGTCAAGTCCGGTCCTGTTACAGCTGACATTGTGTGCTCAGACTGGAACACTAGTTCTAATTTGAATTCCCGATGCACATTTATGTGTCTTGCCTCAACACGATTGTGTCTCCCTCACTCTTTTTCACCAGGTGCGATATATGAAGATCATTGAGAAAAGTGGTTACCAGGCTTTACCGTGGGTCCGGTACATTACACAGAGTGGAGGTAGCCTTCATTCATATTTTTCCATTAGACGTCAATACGACTTACTGTTTTCAGAACGTACTATACTATTAAAGCAAGTGGTCAGATACACATGGATGTGGAAATTGAATCATATTTCACTTTTATAATTCCGCCTTACATTTGTTCTCTTTGTATTTAGACTACCAGCTGAGGAGCAATGTGTAAAGCCTGCTGTATCCTACCAGGACCTCCAGAGGAACATCAATACTGACCACTGGACTGAAAGAATGTCTTGAAATTTCTCCTACTCTATTTAATGCCAGCAATCTTGTTTTATGAAGTCTGTGTGCAACTTGATTTTAATGTTTACATTGTAGGATCACTGCAGATTATTTAAATGCTTAATGAAATTATTCCTTTAATAAACAATTTGTCATTTGTGACCTTTGTATTTTAGTTGTTCCCCTTTTGTTTTTCTCATTCGTTTGCCATGCCATATATGGACTGATTTTGTCATCATACTGTAGTCATACATTGTGCAATCACAGTCACGAAAATCCGCCTAAAATTAAAAACTTACACGCGCCTTTTTTCACATTTGCCTCTGGGGAAGTACAACCACAGGTCAGAAATGTGAATGAACTGCCCTTTGAAGACATCAACGTATACAAATCGCCCGCTTTCTCCACTACGTCTTCTGATTGGTCGACTGCTGCTGTTACCACAGTGATAGTGTAGTAACAGAGTTGTAGCCCCGCCTCTTATACCATATATGGAAGAACAACACCCTCTCGGCGAGCTGTGATTGGTCAGCGTGTGTTCTCTCCAATGTTTGTAAATTGTAGTCTGGAGACACCGCTGTGTAGATCTCAGCGCGTAAATGTATTTTCTAATGTTGATCAACTTTCCCAGTTTGGATTTTATTTAAAAACTACCGGTTCTAAGAAACAGCGGGATTGAAGAGCATTGCGACGTTGTGGATATAAGGAACCGAACGAGGTAGCGTTATGCTTAAAAGCTCTATAGTTTGTCTCTGTTTTTTAAGTGTTAGCGGTTAGCCTGTATGCTAATTGTTTGTGTGATTCAGTAGAGGTGACTTGTCTCTCTCTCCCGGTGAAGCTAATGTGTTCACAGAGCTCTGGTGTTAAAAGGCACGGTTTGTAAAACGAGCTGATGTAACATTATGCTAGCGTAGTCAGATAACATGGCGTCAACTGAAGCTTACGTTAGCCCGGATGCTGTAGTAGCTAGCTAGCGATGCCTTCCTGAATCCCGACTTAACGTTACGTTACCTCTACATTATTACACATTCATTGCCAACATGAGGAGCCCTTGGCTGACTTTCGGTCTAACTGTTGTACATCTCCCACCGACCAGGCCGAAAGAGAGACTATAATGGTCCTGAGTCAGATGGATGCCGGTAAAGCTTTGACGTCGGCAGCAGCCAAAGGGAATACGAGCGAGGTGCAGAGGATCCTGGAGGAATGCAGAGTGCACCCCGATACTCTCAATGAGTTCGGTAAGACTGCGCTACAGGTGAGTACCAAAACCCCAGAAACGTCGAGACCGGTTTCATATTTACGGAGGTAACGTTATTAACTCCATAAATACATGTTCTGTAGCAATAACTAAGAGCAAGTGGTTCGTTGGTTGAGACTCATCTCCTGTCCTCGTGACATAACATTACATATGGCTGCCTTGGATTTACCTGTTATGAATATGTTATAACACCGTGTAGTAAGACGGTCTGTTTTATTTTAGAATATATATATATATATATATATATATATATATATATATATATATTACTGTCACCCAAATCACACAATGGTTTCCTCTTACCTTTTAGTCTCTTGATTAACTTTTGAAAAGTTTAGTTTATAAAATGTCAGAAATAGAGAGAATCATCCATACAGATTCCCAGACCCAGAAGCAACAGTCCAAACCCCAAAGACATTGAATTTACAATAAAGTGACAACTGATTGTATAAAGATGGCTGTAATGTCATTAAAGTGTTTTATATTCTCATTAGCATAGTTACTGTATTGAATTGACTCTGCGCTCTCTTCCGCTCTCCTCCGCTCTCCTCCGATATCTCCTGCAGGTGATGATGATGGGGAACTCCAAGATCGCCAGTTTGCTATTAGAAAAGGGAGCAGACGCCAACATCCAGGACAAACACGGGATAGCGCCTGTCCACGATGCGGCCCGAACCGGATTCCCGGACACTGTGCAGGTTCTGGTGGAGTACGGTGCTTCGGTAAACCTCCCGGACCAGAGCGGCGCCCTGCCTATCCACATTGCCATCCAGGAAGGCCACCTGGATGTTGTGGAGTTCTTGGCACCGCGGTCTGACCTGAAGCACGCCAACAGAAGCGGCCAGACAGCGCTAGACGTGGCCCGGGTCTCATGTGTGCCCGATATGATGGACTTGCTTTTCGCTCACATTCATAGTTAGTCAGAAGTCTGGGGGCCTTCTGGTTAGCCCCTAATCTGACTTTGTTTTTGCTTCAAACCTGGTGACTTGAATTCATTGCTGTTTAAAGGATTCTTTTTTCTTGTTAATAGTGGCTCAGCATTAATATGTGACACGGGACAGCTGGCAGCTTATTTTCAGTGGATGGGTGGCTATATACAGTAGACACCTCTTTTGCACAGTGCAATTTAGGCACCTTATATATCTGTTTTCCCTTTTAATTGGGAGTGCACATTTGTAGATAGTTTCCCCAGTGTTTTGTAATTATTGCATTATTTCCATTATGAAACAGTTGAAACCTTATATGTGTTTTTTAAACACTTTTACAAAACTTGATGTGGTGCACCCTGATTGCTTTTCATAGTTTTGTTTCTATTAATTAGATGTACTTATTAATTAGATGTTGAATTTACTCTTTATTTATTGTTGGAATAGGACTGAATATTCCCGTGACTTTGTAAATAGCAACTTTTATTGTGATTTGTTAAAATGTTATTTATATAAATAATTTTAAAACAAAAGTGAGATTATTCACTTTACTATTTGAAGAAGCAAACACAAAATAAAGTGTTGAACTTGAAGTTGGTTTTCATTCTATACCGTGTGGTGTTTTAGCTAACAGGAAGTTGTAAATTAGACCTAAAGTTGTTCTTTTACCCCACATTTATTTTATTCCTGGCGGTGTGGAGAAGGCTTTGAAGCAGCAGTCAAACCATTACGGCGGGCAGTGTTTCCCAACCTCACGATGGGGCCGCAACACGATCGTGATTGACGAGATATGAAATGACAAAAAAACACATTCTGCGACATATATGTGTGTTTTCTGACTTCTTTTTAACTGGCACTTTTTCTTGGGAAATACAGGAAAGTTTAACCTCTTCTGGCCTATAATAAACATTTAAATGTAAATAAGCACAGGTGGTGCTGCTCACAACTCAATGACGTGTTTGCAACCAGGGGCCCCCAAGTAGCTTTGTTTTCAGGTGTCGCAAGGCCAAAAGGTTGGGAACCCCTGACTGACTTTAAGTCTTTACCAACTTAAAGATTCTATCAGAAATACTTTTAGCAATGAGATCCAAACAAACACTTGAAGTATAAAATCAATTTACGGAACTGTCCTTCATTAAACACATGTTCCTTTACATTTTTAATAATCTACTCTACCTGTAGATCAAGAGTGTGCTCTCTGTGATTGTGTTAACTCCATGCATCCTCAAGTGTTGAGCACTTCCCCAAGGTGATTCACCAAGGGCATTTACAATACCTGCCCACTGGAATGCACTGCGCAGTGAACACCCTCAAAGGTCGTGCAGATAGCTGGATTAAAACTGGAGATGAATGAGGGCCCTGTTGTGTTGAGGCTGGTAGGTAACGGTGGCACAGTTTGCTGATGTTTGTGGGGCCTGCAATATAGTACAATGGGCATTTTGTTTGCTTGTGTGCCACGAGCCAACTCCACCAGCCGAGGAGGGAGATGCAGTTCAGTTGTGGAGACCACGTATGCTACTGTGGTTACTGTTTACATGTGCGCCATGTGCACGCCTCACAAATAGATTTGACAAACAATTGCGGCGGAAAGTAACATTACCGTACTCTCAGTCCTTAAGTACAATTTCGAAGTACTTGTATATTTCCTTGAGTATTTCCATATTGTGCAATTTACTACTTCAATTGCAGAAGGAAATATTATACTCTTTACTCCAATGCATTTTTTTTTACACACAGACTACGTAATCAGCTTATGAGATATGACTAATGGTTATACTTTTATTAAGTACCCTGGAAAACATGAACTTCAATTGGGCTCATTGAATATATCCTTATACATTAATAATAATATAACACTCCATGGTCCTATATTTCTGCCTTATGAGTACGTTGTTTGATACTTTTTGTACATTCAGCATATTATACCTTTGTACTTTTTGGTAAAAGTTTGATTGCAAGACTTCTATGGAGTATTCTTTTTACAGTGTTGCTACTTATACGTTCAAATCCTGTTTCCACCACTGCAGTCTGCATTACTCATGTTTTTCACCTTCCTGTTTCAGATTTACATAGTGATGGACACCAGCAGGGAGCTGCACGGTCCAGCCAGCCACAGTATTTGACTTTTGGGCGTTGAACAACTCTACTGGAGCAGCTCATGTTTCAATGCCCAATGAATGCACTTCAGCAGTAGTTGTTGAGGAGTCATTTCCCTTCTGTAATAAAGACACACAACTAAGATAAGGTAAGATAATCCTTTATTAGTCCCTCAGTGGGGAAATTACAGGATTACAGCAGCATCGCTCACAAGTAATAAAATGAAGTTAAAAAATCAAGTAGTATAAATAAACTAAACAGTAAACAGTAATAAAAATATGACAGTAAAGAAGAATACAAAATATATACCAGTATGTACAGACGGAGTAAAAATGTAAAATGTAAGGTAAATACTTAAACGTATTGGATATTGCACAGGATTGCACGGATTAGATATTGCACCAGGTGAATGAATTAAAGTGTTCAGAAATGTTCATATTCATGTTCAAGTGAATTAAAGTGTTCAGAGTGTTCAAGTGTTCATGTTCAGTCAAATGTTCGTGTTCAGAAGTGTTCAAAGTGTTCAAAGTGTTAGTGGTCTACCGAGAGCAGTTTGTTACTATAAATTACTATAAACTATAAGTTACTATAAACTATAAATCTTATATATACACACATATAAAACAGTTGTAAACGTGATAGTGTCAGACCGACCTGCCTCCAGCCACTAGGTAGAGCTACCTTACCTCACTATTGTGAGTGTGTTGCTGCATGTGCAGATAGTCCCTGTATGAACACTGTTGTGGTTTGTTTGTTCTGCAGGTTGGGAGGGTTACAGTAACAGTTGATGAGTTTGCAAGAATAAGTACAAAATAAAAAAGTCTCAGCCTACTCCCTCACTCATACTCATAGATGTGTGGGAATGCATGATGACGACAACACTGAGGGGGAGTACGGTATGAATAACACAAAGGAGTTAACTGTTGAACACACCCGGTTGATGGAGTGGGTGTCAGTGGTGATATTTTCTTTTTTATTCTTAGACCCCCCTCATTCAAAAGGAAGCCCCATAACCTCCCCTTTAGAGCTGCATTAATAAGTAATTTTCCAAGCATAAATGTCAAAGATTTGCATCTTTTCTTTGTCTTACTGTCTAATAAAAATGATTCTCTTTGGCTGGTAGACCATTTGAAGACATCACCATGGGCTGTTTCGTGTTTTCTAGACCTAACGGTTAATCAAGAAGATAATCTGCAAATTAATAGAGAACGAAAATGATGAATTAGTTGCGTCTCCCACGCTCTGTCATTATAGTAAAAGTAATTAAAGGGTTAAGAGGTGAAGGAGTTAAAGGATAGGTTTTTTATATTGTCTTAAAGGTGCAGTGTGTAGGATTTGGAGATCCCCTTAATGTCAAACACTGTTTCTTTAATACTCACAATACGCACATACAGTGAAAGAGTTATTGGTGTAATACAACTAAAATGTAAGAAAACGGGGAAAAACTCAACGGTCCTCTTTCTGTGTAAGAATGCATTTTGACGTTGAGCAGAGGATAATATGAGGCTTCAACAAGTCAGTCTTTTTAGTCTGAAATTACCTCTTCTTGCTCTCCCAACTTGACTGTTTTTCTTTTCCTTTTCTCTTCACGGCTCATGCCGACAGGAGCAATAATCAGTGACCAATAACCTGTTAATGTCTGCAGTGGTACGCTTGTGTTGTATAAAGATACAACACAATATCCAAATCCTTTCAGCTGCATATAGTTCTCCTTCATGGGTGTTTAAGTTTAACAAGCAAGATAGTCACTCAGTGGTAAAACAATATGAAGCGTTTGATGAGTTGTTAACTTTGACACCACTTTACTGTCATACTGAAAACTTGTGGTGAAATCAGAGACGGTGAGTCACTGTAAACCGTCCACCCTTCAACTCAGTTCATCAAGCTGCAGGGAATCGCTGCGCCTGCAGAAAAACAACATCCGGACATTTCAGACCTTAAGTCAGAGGTTCTCAAGGCAGTAAGGAGCTTCCCAATCTGATTTTAAAATGTAACTACTGCATCAGTAAAGGCAGACATAAAGGCACACTCCACAAGTATGACTCTGGCACATATTTCAGACTCAAGTCTGACTGAAGATATCACCTCTGACAACTTAAAGCAATGCACCTGGAGACATAACATGTTGTTGTTTCCAGCCAAGCCTTAGTCACAGTGATACTAGCTCATCTGTTTGGGTTAATGCTGGTGACACACTTGGCTGCCGCCTTCAGAGAGGACAATACATAAACAAATGATTGACAAAGCATTATGACATTAGCAGCTTTTTGTGTGTGTGTGTGGGGGAGACACATTTCAGTGCTGTACTCTGCTGAAATCCAACTAAATGATAAAAATAATTGACAAAAATAAACGTAATTCTTTCTTATGACCTTTGGAGCTGTGTAGGCAGTGTATTCACCAGTATTACTGAGGTATGTCTGTAAAATTACTGACAGGATCCCATTTTGTCACGATGCAAGCCAGGACATGACAGCGCTGCAGGTCCAGGCGGAAAAGTGTATGCTGAGGCACAGAAGGAACAAGGGCGGGAAACAAATAAAGAATACAGGAAGAAACAGAGTGTGCACTTGTTTGTTTAATAGACTGAGCAGAGTAAACTCCAACTGAAAGCACTTAATGTATCCTTCATCCTACAAGTACACACGAGCAGCTACAATGACCTCCAGTTTAGCAGCCTTTAAGTCATTTTATTGTCTTGCGTCAGTGTGTTCAAAAGGCACTGTAATTGTATTTGGGCCAGAGTGTGATGTGCAGAATGTGCAATCAGATAAACATTGTATTTTTAGGTCATATTTACATCTCACTGTTTAAGTTCCAGCTGCTTAACAGGAAATCATTCTTAATATAATGAAACAGAGAATAATGTGCACTCAATCACTCATCCAAACGGTATTTTAAAAGACAGCAGTTTCATTATATTTCTCTCTGTTAATTATTGTATCACTTAATATCTTGCTGACTTGACTTCTGATTTATGATCCCACGAATGATTCCAGTCTTCTCTGTTTGACTGAATGTCTAAACAGAGAGATGAATACCTTTTATTCTGCTACTGAAAGGCTTTTTCTCCCTCCACTTGTTCAGTGTCTGAAAGGGGAGCAACATGAGCCACCGCATGGTGGGAAACACCTCCTCATGCAAACCTGTCCAACGGGATACGGCACGGTTACAAATCCCCTGACTTGTGCTCTGAAGAATCCACAACATATTCAGTGAACAGAGAAGACACTATTTTATTCATGTAAAGTGTTGAGCCCTTGTCTTGTCAACAGTATAAAGAAACGCATCGTTATGGTTGATTTTTCACTCATTGACACATATTTGAATGCACATTTCACGATGACTGGTTTTATAGATATGTTTTCTAGTGTTTGGTTGTCCTTTTCGTGGTCAATCATGGTTATGGTTTATGCTGTTTGATATGAGATATTCCACCTAGTGGCATGGATCAATACTCTGTTAATGCTCTGTTTTCAGACCACCATAGACCACCATACACTGAAGATGAGTCAGCAAAAGCACTTAGCTCCACAAACTCAGCGATTACTCAACTTGCTTCGTACATCTGATGGCAGCAGATCCAGCAGGTTGTCCTCCACTATCAGTCCGCTGAGATTCAGCAGGGGACAGTTCCCTATCTCCACAGGTAGAGACTCCAGACGGTTCCCTTTAACCTCCAGCCGGACCAGCTGGGCCAGGCTGGCCACTCTGGAGCTGAGATCCGACAGGCAGTTGTTTCCGAGAGCCAACGTCTTTAGCCTTTTACAGGAGAACAGCTCCTCTGGCAGCATCTCTAGGGAGTTGAAAGCAGCAGAGAAGAACTGGAGGCCCTGCAGGATGCCCACCTCAGGAGGAAGAGTGGTGAGCTGGTTGTGGGAGACATCGAGGTGCCTGAGTTTGGTGCAGTAAAACAGCCGAGAGGGAAGCTTTCGTAGCTTGTTCCAGCTAACGTCCAGCGTCTCCAGGGTGTGCAGCTTGCTGATGTGGTCAGGGATGTAAGTGATTTTGTTGTGCCACAGTTTTAGTGTCACCAATCGGTGGCAGTGCTGCAAGCTCAGGATCTCCTCCACAGTGGTGAGTTTGTTTTCCTTCAGGTCCAACTCCTGCAGATTGCTCAGGCTGAAGACGGCACTTGGGATGCGCTCCAGCTCGCAGTCCACCAGCTCCAGCGAGACTACGTTGGTTAACTTCTTCAGGCAGCTAAAAGCTTGGAGCTTGACGCCTTCGTTATAGATGCACAACCGCTGCAGCTGCAACGCAACATCCACTACGCTGGGTGGGATCTTAGTAAGGTTGGAGCGGATATCGAGGACTCTCAGAGCTCTAAGCTGACGAAGCGATTCCAGGGTGGCACTTTTGGACACCTCACTGACTAAAGGACCACACAGGTGTAACTCCTCCAAGCTATGCAGGGTGTACATCCACATAGGCACCTCTTCTAAACTTTCAAAATGTAGACACAGGATCTTTAAATGTGCCTTGAGGTGGTTCAGGGCAGAAAGATGGAGCTTTGCAGGGCAGAAGACCAGCGATAACTCCCGAAGAGAGTCCAGCTTTGCTACACTAGCTGGGATGATGACATTATTGACTTGCTCCAGTTTAAGCGATTCCACTTCAGGAATCTCAAAGACGGTGTCGGGTAGCCCCGGCAACATGGAAAGGTGGAGCTCCAACCGGTTGCTGGAGTTCTTGGCGAGGCGGGTACGCAGCTTTTTGGCGGTCCACACGAAGTTGAGGTTGACCTGATGGAGATGGCTCTCGCTGACCTCGGAAAGAAAGACGGCAAATCTCTTAGAGTACAGAGCATCATATTGGTCCACCAGGTGCAGGAGGAACGCAAAGTCGTTCTTCACATCCGGTATGTCGTTGATGCCCGTCTCCAGTCGGACCTGCTCAAAGGAGTACTCCTTCAGAGGTCTATGAAACTGCCAGTAGAGGGTGTAGATGCACAGAACTCCGTACACTCCCACGAAGCAGATATAGCAGTAGGCAAGCTTGGAGAAAAGATGGGCTTTGGTGTGGTTACAGCAATAGATATCAAAACCAGTCAGCTCAGGAGGAACATGACAGCGCACTATTATCTCGATGTTCGGTACCAGCACCGCCGTGTAGATAATGATTACAAGGAACTTGAAAACTTTCAGTGACGTTTGTAGCACATACATGACATACAAGATGTCTGCTTCCTCTACATGAGTTCTGAACTTCTTCACTTTTTCAAACAGAGCTTTGGCCTGCTCTCCCTCCTTCTTATCCAAGACGGAGGGGGCCGACTGAAGATCCGGGTTTTTCTTTTCTGGGTTAGACTTGACAGACGAGGAGCGAAGAAGCAGTCCCGTAGTCTCCTCGTCATCTGCTCTTCGATCCGTGGGATCTTTTGACATGGTGTTCCTCCTCCAACTGACCAGCTTCTCCTCTCCTCTTTCCTCAGAAACCTCACTCAGGGCCCTCGTGGTCCAAGGAGAATCGAAGCACTTCCCAAGGATGGTAACAAACAGGTCAAGTTTAGAAGACGTCCCAGGGAACTTGAACCAGAAGCTGCTTGCTACCATGAAGATCATAGTGTGGATCACAACGAGGTACGGGAAGAACTTTGCATACCAGTGGACAAACTTCTCGTAGCAATAGTGGTTGACAAACACATACTGGGGGATTTCCAGGTTGTTCTTGCGACCAAACACCTCCACGATGACGGGCTTTTCAGGTAGGACCAATGGGTGCTGTGACGTCTCGTTGTCCCTGTAGGTCTGGATGTAGTTGCAGTTGACTGCTTCAGGCGTCTTGCTGGTGTAGGGGGTGGGCAGGCAAGAAATCTTGTCTTGGGTGAGCTGTGGAAGACAGATGAATGAAAAATATATAAACTGTGTTATATGTAACCCTAACCTTAGCCATGATAAAAGTATATCTGAGGCCTTGTTCACACGTACACAGGTTAGATAATGTAGCCGTGACCTGCACTGAGCATGCTGACACCTCTGTTCCTCAATATAGTGGAAGAGTAACTGCACATTTATGTCAAGACCTGTTAGCAAGGTAATTTAGCCTCATTCGCTATTCCGGGATGTATTTATTGCCGCCAGCGACAAATACATGTTGCCTCATGAATGACGCCTCACAACAGAGAAAACAGGGCACATGCTTGACTTTACAAGCTCAGTTTTCCCTTTCTCCACTGAAAACGTAGTTTCTGAAAATGTTCGGGCTGGTTAGAGTTTTACAAAAGCTCCGTTGTTTACCAAAACACCTGTGTACGTGTGAACTAATGGACAACAAGATCTCTGTGTATTCCACCATCTTAAATTTTTTTGCAACATTTCAAAATGTTGATGTATATTGAAACTGCTAAATACTAACAGGTGGCAAATTAAAGATACAACTTGAAAACCAGCACGGAAAGAAAAATTATCCTTTGAAAGAATGTCACCTGCCTGTATTTCATGTCCGAAAAACTTTAGTGCATTTGTTTTTTGCGGTTGAGTAATATACATTTGCTGTAGTGAGTATACAGAGCAGCTGGATGGTGTAGGATTGATTTAAATCACAATACATATGTTCATAGTAATGAATAAAGCAGGACAATTAACTGTCTCCATACTTTTGTTCCTTAATACAGCAGCACAGACACCTTTCTCACTGTCTACATGGAGACAGGGTGTAAATGAAACATAGAAATAAGAAGCATAACCTATCTTTACTTCATTACATGTTATTTAATTTGCTTTCCTTCTGTGCTAGTTCTAATGTGACACAGAAATGATAATCAGGTGGTGAGAGACGCATTAAAAGTTAGTGGTCTGAATCTGCAGTATTCAGGAGAGACACATTAAATCAATTTGACTGTGGTTTTGCATGACTTGGAGGTCAGATAGTGTAGGAATTAAACAGAGAGGAGGGTGTGTGGGAACAAAAACATCCTGTGATATTCCACAGTAGATACAAATAATGTAAACGTTTTACCCTCATTGTGCAGAATCTTAGATTAGGAAAGTAATAAGTATGTTTCTAAATCGGTGTAATCATGTAAGGATTAATGAGCATATGATCACAAAGTGTCTGGTTTGTAGGTGCCTCACCTGCAAGGTGCATCCAAAGACGCCAATCATCAGCATAGCAACGCACAGGTACTCTGAGAAAACATCCCACCACGGTTTCAGGACCCGATACTTTGAGTTCTGCTCCGCGCCGAAGTTTCTGAATTCCCCCACTGGGATCATCCTGGCTGCTGCTCCACACTGATGAAATGAAAGAGCGACGGTCAACACCGAGGCTAAAATTCACTTTCAAAACATTGCAGTCTCTGGAGAACAATTTTTAAAATGATATGACACAAAAAGACTGATGATGTACCAACACAAAACACGCAGGACTGTGGGTACAAGCTATAGGCATCGCTGGCCTTGAATGAATGATCGTGGGCGGATTTAAAGTGGATAAACTAGTTTGACAACAACGTAGATGAACTCCTTCTTCTGGCAAGGGTTGAGGTCATTGTTTTTCAATAGGCCTACTTTTCCCTGATACTTATAAAGTTCTAGGGTAAAGACTACATGCTCTACCCCTGTAATAATATCACTAAATCCACATTTGTTTATTAGCCTTTTTAGTTTCTGAAGAAATATGACACTTGGCAACTAAACAAATAGACAAAGCATTGCAGCAGACCATGCCAAACATTTAGTGGGACTTAAATCGTATTTATAAACGACGTTTTTAGTTTAGTTTATAATTATTAAAACGTGGTTTCGAAATCACATCATGTCAGATACGCTACTGGACGTCATAGCTGCAAAACCACAAGAAACTTGAGTGTTACACGTTCATAACCGTCCATCAACTTTCATATCTTAAAAATAGTTTCAGTTCATCTCGACAGTATCAGTATAACAGTTAAGTAAAATAAAAAACGGTCGTTTTCAGCTTTAACCAGGTGAATTTCACATACCTGCTGCGCCCGAGGAGGATCCACTAGTGTCCGGTGGGAGCCGGGAGCCGATACTCATCGTTAAAGACGAGCACACTGACGTCAAGTTGACAGGTAACACAAAACATCCGGACAAGATTTTCAAAATAAACCTATTCTTAACAAGCAAGTCCAACCCCCTCGAGCGCTAACTTTACAAGCAATGAAGAAAAAGACTTCGGCCCTACTGTAGGCTACTACATTAAAGTATATTTATTCCCCAAAGCTCTTCTCACAGCTCATATTACTAGCTGTAGTGTCAGCGCTGTGACGTCAACTCTTTTACTTGTTGTACACTTATATTAACACACATTGAAAAGTATGGAAGAAAGAAAAATAATAATTTCACATCTATTAGCCAATGATTTCTTTAGACATCTTCATGACATATTACACTAGGACTTTACTCTATGGAGTAACTTCGTCTACCTCATAGTATACTATGAGGTAGACGAAGTTACTCCATTACATTTATTTGATAGCTGGTACACATTACTCTGCAGAGTGATATTTCAAACCATTTAAATTACATTGCAGTATGAATTGAGCGGTACTGAGCAGTATATAAAGTAGTTAAAAGTAGCTCAATCTAGACCAGCTCCACAACATCAAAATGGTAATAATCCAATAATGTAATGTATCATAATTTAAAGGATGGCTATTTTGCTGCATAATGACTGCTTTTACATCGCATTTTGCTGTTAATAGGCCTAATAATGTGCTATTTGGATCGAAGGACTTGTAATTGCATTTTCTTTTTTACACTTACTGGATACATTCAAGATCTATACTGGTATCCACAGTACAATGTAGTATTATAAAGATCTCTATAGATACAATATATAAATGCTGTTGACTAGCACACACTTGCCTATTAATTTAATACAGTCAGGCTGAACTTGGCAGCTTTCCTGAGCTCAAAATCATGTAAGAGGACCGCTATGTTCTCCTTTTAAATGACTGAAATGAAAGTGAACAAACTCATGTAGTGGAAAATGTAATTCTAAATTAGTATCTCCTGCTTTGAGATCATTACTCTGCTGTTACTTGTAGCCCACGCAGGGTTTAAACTTTAAACCCTTTAGAAATAAGGTATCTTCACTGTGCAGCATGCAGAGAAGCTATTTCTGTTGCAAACTTACCTTCACCGTCTGCAACACTTATATAGAGCTGTTGAAAGCATACTTGGCTATAAGTGGTGGTGTTAAAGATGCTTTTTTCTAAATGTAAATGCTCATGTGAGATGTCGTCTGATTCACGAGAGTCTCTTTGCATAATATTCCAGTCCTGCACTGATTAACTGCAGGACTACCAAAAAGGTGATCCCTCGGAGTCACTTCGTTGGCAGTAACTTCATATTTCCCGAGATGTTAAAGGTTCCTTTGGGGATCAACAGTTTGCCTGTGGTTGACAACACTTCGTTTTCAGGAGCTTTTATCAGCCAAATTAGACGTAAGACACCAGTGATCCTACAATATCACTGTTGCTGCAGGAACTGATGTGAGCTTGTGATTGTTAACAGCGAATTAGCGATAGCGGTGACCTTTGTCAATTCCAGCCAGAGATGTCTGCTCATCGTAGATGGTTGCACCAGTTTTAACACAACATCGCTGTACAACACAGTCTTTTGATCATGGCCAATGAATGAATTAACTTGCGATAGATGCCATTGGGCTGTGTAACAGTTGAATAGCAGTACTCTCCTTGACGGACGTATTCACAGGAACACTAGTCGTGATTGCACAAATGCACTGGTCACTCCTTGGCTTTTTCATTGGTCTTTGCTTCTAATATCCAGGATGAAAGAACAAGGTGGTTGATCTGAAAATGTTGTCAAACATCCTCCTAAACTACCTACAGAAATCAGTTTATGAATGGTTGAGCTTTAAGTTACATTAACTTACTGAAAGATTAACACAAGGTCCCCTTGCCGGCAATTTCTGAGACAGGGATTACAATGTAACCCCCACATATACTGTACGAGCACCTGTTCCATACCAATATCCTGTGATAACAATGGACCCAGCTCTATGACAACTGAGCAAACTCCATCAGCGGATGAAAGCCATGTGAGCTGAAAGCTCTGGAAAATCTCAAGTGAATAGACCTTGTGCTGAGATTTTCTTTGTTTTTCAAACAAGTATAATAAATCATTGTGAGAACAGAAGAAGAGGTTCCACAGGATTGTGAATCAAGCTGAGTTAGATTTGGAGTAGATGTTTCCAGTCAGCCATTGCTAGCCGGAAGTTTGACACAGGTCTGGTGTGTGTGCGTGTGTGTGTGTGTGTGTGTGTGTAGGGGCATGTTTTCTTGACTTGTGGGGACATACATCTATAAATACATTGTCACGTTGTGGGGACTCACCTTACTTATGGGGACAAAATGCACGGACCCATAATGTACATCATGAAATTTTAGGGTGAAGACAGTAATGGTGAGGGTAAGAGTCCAGGAAATGAATGTAAGTCAATGTAATATCCCCTAAAGTCATGCAAACATGAGTGTGTGTGTATGTAAGGTCAGACATAAGCAAACAGTCCAATCTTCTCATTTCTCTCTCCCCTTTGATCTCAGTTAGCTACTTTACAGCTTGGCTTACAGCAGTCTACCAAAGTCAGACTCCTTCATGCCACACACACACACACACACACACACACACACACACACACACACACACACACACACACACACACACACACACAGGAAAAACGTGGAGAACAGATTTTCTCGCCAAAGTGTATTGGTGGAGTTAATTCTGAGCTTCTATTATTTAACCTCTCCGACTGAAAATATTGGTGGATCAACGGTAAATATGACCCTTCCTTCTGCCTCCGTCTTTCAGATGAGTCTCTGCGAGTGTGTGTCCACCCTGGGCCCAGCTGCTGTACCGGTAAGATGGAGGACAGCTACATGGCGGTGTGTGCTTAGATGCTGTGTGTATCATCTCCGTGCATCTTTTTCTGTTTGTTTTCATTCTTGTATTTGTTTTTCTTTACTTTTCCTGTCTTTTGATGTTTTGTTTCTGATTGATTTAATAAATAAAAAATGTTGAGAAAATTTGAGAAGAATATTGTGATGGTTTTGAAAAATCACTCTGCTATGACTCCAAGTGACCAGCTGGTGGCGCCCGTGTTCCACTATCAAACAGCATTTCCCTCTTATTCCACTTCACTCACGGCTATCAGTCAAGTTTAATGCACCCTATCTGGAGAAGCAGCTGCAAACTATTATGCGAGAGAGCTATTACGTCAGTAAACAACACAATAAAGAAACACATGGCTCATGACCACATCATTTAGTGAACTGGGAGTAAATTGCCTTTATTCCTCATGATTGCTATGGCAGTTGTGCTTTTATTGTATTATAAACATGCTTTCCCTGTAATAAGTTATTGTTAACATGACAATAGTTGCTAAACAGACATATTTATAAGTATTTTGAGTGCCCAAGTCAATTAAGTAATTGCGCTGGAGAGAGCGAGAGCGAGAGAGCGCTGAGTCGGACAGTGAGCTGACTCACGTTTCCTTTCAGCTAGGTGGGGTGGGAGAGGGAGGAGCAGTGAATATTTACTGGACTCTGCTAGCTACATCAGTGCGCTTATACTTTCAAAAGGGAAAAAAAGTGAAAGCTGGATTTTCATAGTTTATCATTCTGCAAAACAGGGTTGCACAAGAAAAACAACTTCATGGTGGAGGATGAGTTGACGATACAAGTTTGCAAAAGTAATAAGTCTGTTGTTTTGCATAGCACTAGTTATGATACATGTGTGTGTGGACACAGGGCATTTTGACACCATGGTTTGTAATACAAAAGGCATTTTCATTAACTATCAGTTTTGAAATTGACATACTGGACTTTCTTTTCACACAAACTGGAGTCTGATATTGTTTTGGAACACACGAGTCAAAAACAATCCCACATTTCCACACAGAAACATTTCCTCATGCAGTCTTAACGTATGTGGAAGAAATCTGTGAGCCTGTGTCATAGGATACATGTTTCACTTCTAAATGTGTCTTAAGTGTGATTCATCATTGCTCATCTTGTGGGTTCCATGGATGTTATGCGTGAGCAGGATAATCTAGTCTAGTGTATTTAGAAATACCTTTACCTCTAGTGTATTTAGAAATACCGTGCTTCCTGCTGAGTGCTCGGTGCGTTTTCCTGCTGGTCTTAGGGAGAGGATTTGGGGTTCTTCTGCTTCTTGCTTTTCAGCCGATGGAAGAGGAAGTGTTATGATGTGGGGTGTTTCACGGACCCAAATGCAGACTCAGACAGCAGAGTTCTATTTCAAAACCAAGGTAGTTTATTTCTCTCAGTCAAGGGAAAAGACAGGTAATGGCCAAAGTCAATAGGAGGCGTCTCCACGCCTCCGCATGGTTCCAAGCCGGAAAGTGGCTAATCCTACACAGCAGCAGACGAAGCAGACAGGAAAACTGTCAAACGTCAAATACGGAGGCACGTCCTCGCGCTCCGCACGGATCCTAGCCGGGAGGTGGCAGGTCCGCGTCCGCGGCTGACAGGTGTTAGGTCTGGAATGAAAGGATGAAGTGCTGCGAGGCCGCAGAACCTCCTCCTGCTGCAAACTTCTTACAGTGTGCACACAGTGGAAAAATTAGCTGGAACCGGTTCAAAAAATTAACAACAATAGTTAATGTACTACATGAAATTCACTTATGAGCTGCATTAACTATCAATAGTAATGTTCTCGAGAACAGAGACCACACACACGCCTGCTCACTCACAGGTCTGTATACAGGTACTGAAAAACGAGAGCGGATGTGGTCTGAGGAATTCTCTACAGAACAGTGTCTTTTATACGTCGGAAATGTCCAAACAGTCATAACTCATCGGGATGACCCTCCGTGGCGATCTGTGGTTGGCTCCATTTGAATTCTGTCCCCTCCCTGGATCGATCCCTTAGCGAAACAGCTTTGCGCCTTGATAAACATCTGTCTTGACTCCACCTCTGGTCAGCTTGTCCTTCCCACTGATCTCCTCCTGCATTTGCATGTCCCATCCAGAATCAGTGTCTGACCCTTTAACTATTCTTAGTGTTTTAATACCTTCAGTGACTATACTTTTATGATTTAATACATTCAATTAGTTAATATACTGTAACACATATCTTCTATCAGCAAGAATATTGTAAACATATTGTGACTAACATATTATTATTATTGTGACTAACATATTATTATTATTGTGACACTTCTACTCATCACTAGGGGGGTTATTTAATCTTACTTATAATGCGTTTAATACTGAAATTCTCCACACAGGCAGGCTGGATCGTCTGTGTGACACCCGAGGCTCGACACAGGACGGCAGGCCAGTTGAAAAAAACAAAGCGGATCGTTAGTAACGGATCTTCAGAGAATGAACAAACGGGCTACTCACGGGTCGGAATACCAGGTAGGTAAACGGACGGACTGACAACTGGGATGAGAGTGAGGAGTATTTATGTCAGCTGGAGGTGATCACAGGAGATGAGGCACAGCTGTGCCTATGGAGAGAGTGGGCGGGACTCGTAGGAGGACACTACTGAGGGAAATGCAGCAGAGTTTAGACATAAATCCTCACAGTACCCCCCCCCCCCTCAACGGGAGCCTCCCGGCGAACCGCCAGGCTTATCGGGGTGCAGGCGATGGTATGTGCGGAGTAGCCCTGGATCCATAATCCGGGAGCGTGGAACCCAGCATCGTTCCTCCACACCATACCCCACCCAATCAACGAGGTATTGGTAACCCCTACCTCGTCGGCGGACATCCAGGAGACGGTCGACTGTGTAAACCGGACCGCCGTCGATGAGTCGGGGGGGTGGAGGGGGTTCGGCCGGAGGGTTGAGAGGACTGGAGTGAACGGGTTTGAGAAGAGACACATGGAAAACAGGGTGGATCCTCATGGATTGCGGGAGCTTGAGCTTGACCGTGACCGGGTTGATAACGGAGATGATGGGGAACGGGCCAATGAATCTGGGAGAGAGCTTCTTGGATTCAGTGCGTAGGGGTATGTCCTTGGTGGAAAGCCAGACCCGTTGGCCGGGAAGATAGGTGGGGGCAGGTGTGCGGCGGCGATCAGCCAGAAGCTTGTTTTGTTCAGAAGAACGAAGTAGGGCGGCCCGAGTCTCTCTCCAGACTCTTCTGCATCGGCGATGGTTGATTTGGACAGACGGGACGGCAATCTCGACCTCTTGGCTGGGTAGAAGGGGAGGTTGGTAGCCAATGGAGGCCTCGAAGGGGGAGAGACCTGTTGCCGTGGAGGTATGGCTGTTGTGTGCGTACTCTATCCAGGCCAAGTGACGACTCCAGGAAGATGGATTTGCCGCCGCTACACACCGGAGTATGGCTTCTAGCTCCTGGTTAAGCCTCTCGGTCTGCCCATTGGTCTGGGGGTGAAAGCCGGAGGAGAGGCTAGCAGTGTCAGCGAGGCTGCAGCAGAACGCCTTCCAAACTTGGGAGGCGAACTGAGGACCCCGATCAGAAACAATAGCCATAGGGATGCCGTGGAGTCTAAAGACATGTTGAACCAACAAGTCTGCGGTCTCGCGGGCCGACGGGAGCTTGGGCAGGGGAATAAAGTGAGCCGCCTTAGAAAACCGGTCCACGATGGTCAGGATGACAGTGTTGCTCTCGGAGGGGGGAAATCCGGTGACAAAGTCCAATGCCATATGCGACCAAGGCCTGTGGGGAACCAGCAGAGGTCGTAATAGTCCGACAGGGGGTCTGTGCGAGGCCTTGTTGCGCGCACAGGTGGTACAGGCTAAGACGTAAGCTTGGGTGTCATTGTCCAAAGATGGCCACCAGAAGGAGCGCCGGAGCCAGTTGATTGTACGTCTTATCCCAGGGTGGCCGGAGAGCCGGGAGTCATGAGCCCATTGTAGGACCCAGGAACGGACAGAAAGGGGAACGAACAGGCGCCCTGGAGGACCACCTCCTGGGTCTGGCTGGGTCTGCTGAGCCTCCCGCACTGCAGACTCTATCGCCCAGGTGAGGACCCCTAGGACACAGGCGGGTGGAACAATCGTGTCTAGCGCTGGGTCAGCCTCGTCTGGGGAAAACTGACGAGAGAGGGCGTCGGGCTTGATGTTCTTACTCCCTGGGCGGTAGGTGATGGTAAAGTGGAAACGGGCAAAGAACAGAGCCCAGCGGGCTTGGCGGGAGTTCAGTCGCCGGGCAGAATGGATGTATTCAAGATTTCGGTGGTCGGTCCACACAATGAACGGGTGGACTGACCCTTCCAACCAATGTATCCATTCCTCCAGAGCCAGCTTGACGGCCAGTAACTCCCGGTTGCCCACATCATAGTTCCGCTCGGCCGGGGAAAGGCGGCGAGAGAAAAAAGCACACGGGCGGAGCTTAGAGTCAGTGGTTGAGCGCTGTGACAATACTGCGCCTACTCCGGTGTCGGAGGCGTCCACCTCGACCACGAACTGGCGCCTCTCATATGGCTGCACTAGGATGGGGGCTGATGTGAATCGTTCCTTGAGGATGTTAAATGCTCGGTTGGCCTCGGGGGACCAGGAAAAAGTCACCTTAGAGGAGGCGAGTCTGGTTAGGGGTGACGCCATCTGACTGTAGTTCCGAATGAACCGGCGGTAGAAGTTTGCAAACCCAAGGAACTGTTGGAGCTTCTTCCGGTTAGAGGGGACCGGCCACTCGGTGACCGCCTTAACCTTCTCCGGGTCCTTGCGAATCTGACCCTCCTCAATGATGAAACCAAGAAACTGTACGGAGGCGACATGGAATTCACATTTCTCGGCCTTGATGAAGAGTTGGTTCTCCAGTAAGCGCTAAAGGACCTGACGGACATGGTGGCAATGTTCTTGTAGGCTCGAGGAGTAAATCAGAATGTCGTTGATGTAGACAAACACAAACCGGTTGAGAAAATCCCTGAGCACGTCATTCACCAAAGCCTGGAAAACGGCTGGTGCATTTGTAAGTCCGAATGGCATGACCAGGTACTCGAAATGTCCCAGGGGAGTGTTGAAAGCGGTCTTCCACTCGTCCCCCTCCCGTATCCGAACCAAGTGGTAGGCATTTCGGAGGTCTAGCTTGGTGAAAATTGTGGCTCCGGGTAGGGATTCAAAAGCAGAGTTGAGTAGGGGTAGCGGATACTTGTTCCGGGTGGTGATCTGGTTTAACCCTCGGTAGTCTATGCAAGGACGGAGACTCTTGTCCTTCTTGGCCACGAAGAAAAACCCCGCTCCCACCGGGGAGGATGACGGGCGGATAATTCGGGCAGGGTGGCGCTGGGGAATAGTTCTATGGAGCAATCGTAGGGTCGGTGGGGTGGCAGGGAAAGGGCTCGTTCCTTGTTGAAGGCCTCGCTGAGATCTGCATACTCCAAGGGAACTGAGGTGAGATCAGTTCCAGTTGTAGGGGTGTGGAGAGAAGAGGTCTGCCGGGGAATGGCGGCCTTGAGGCACCTCGAAAGACATCTAGGGCTCCAACCGATGATTCTGTTTCCTGCCCAGTCTATCTGTGGGTTGTGGTCCAGGAGCCAAGGATGGCCCAGAACCAGAGGTGTCAGGGGCGTAGCGAAGATGTAAAAACAGATCTCGTGTTGATGGTTTCCTGATACAAGCAGGGTAACAGGGCAAGTCCGGTGCGTGAGATTGGTCAAACGACTTCCATCCAGGGCGGTCGCCTGAAGAGGGCATTCCAACTCCTCCAAGGGAATCCCATGAGCGAAGGCCAAGGAGGAGTCCAAAAAACTCTGTTCTGCTCCAGAGTCAATGAGGGCCAAGACTGGTAGAGCACCGGACGGCAGGCATAACTTAGCTGGTAGTGTGAGACGGGACTTGGAACGGAGAAGTCGGGTGGAGTCGCTCGCCAGTATTCCCACTCTTACTGGCGAGCCCTCTTTTGGTCGCACCGGACAGACAGGGATACGGTGACCCGGCTCGCCACAGTAAAGGCAGGCTCCTGAACGGATTCGTCGCTCCCTCTCTCCCTGAGACAGATGGAACCGTCCCAACTGCATGGGTTCATCCTGATCCTCGGGAGAAGGTGCCGGAGCAGACGAGTGCTGGTGGCCTGGGCTGCGGTGGCGAGGGGGAGCTGGGACTCAGTGACCGGAAGTGGTTACTGGCTGACGAACCGGAGCCGGGAACCTGTAGTCACGCTCTCTCCGACGTTCCTGCATCAGAGTATCCAGTCGGATGGTGAGAGTGATCAGGTCTTCCAGCGTCTTCGCCTCCTCCAGAACAGCAAGCCGGTCCTTTAATTCCTCTGACAGGCTGCTGAGAAAAAAACCCCTGTAGCGCCCTCTCCTCCCAACCGGACTCTGCGGCCAGGATGCGAAAGTCGATGGAATGTTCAGCGGCGCCAGCAGAGCCCTGACGGAGGCGGAGGAGGTTCTGAACAGCGTCCTGAGAGTATGTAGGGTGGTCGAAAGCTCTCCGAAAGGCCTCCAGGTACTGTCCAAAAGAAACCGTATCCAACGGGTTCTGGGTGAACCAGGCCTGGGCCCAGTCGAGAGCACGGCCATGTAACAACCCGGTCAGATAGGCAATCCTCGAGCTGTCCGATGCAAACGTGCAGGGCCGTTGGTTAAACACAAACGTCGTCTGGAGCAGGAAACCTCTACATGCCCTCATGTCTCCGTGGAAAGGTTCAGGAGATGGACTCACGGACCAGTTGCACGTCCCCCGCCGTTGAATCCAGGGGGGAGGGGCGGGGCTGTGCGAGTCCCTGCACCATGCTACCGATCTCAGTCACCTGAGATCCGATGGCTTGCTGAGATCCCCGCATCTCATGGAGCAGATGGTGTTGCTGTCCCAGAAGAACTCCTTGGTTTGTGATCGCCACCTGCAGGGGATCTGCAGGTGGAGATCCTGCTGCGGCTGCTGGGTCCATTGTTATGGTCAGTCCGTTCTGTTATGATGTGGGGTGTTTCACAGACCCAAATGCAGACTCAGACAGCAGAGTTCTATTTCAAAACCAAGGTAGTTTATTTCTCTCAGTCAAGGGAAAACACAGGTAATGGCCAAAGTCAATAGGAGGCGTCTCCACGCCTCCGCATGGTTCCAAGCCGGAAAGTGGCTAATCCTACACAGCAGCAGACGAAGCCGACAGGAAAACTGTCAAACGTCAAATACGGAGGCACGTCCTCGCGCTCCGCACGGATCCTAGCCGGGAGGTGGCAGGTCCGCGTCCGCGGCTGACAGGCAGGCTGGATCGTCTGTGTGACACCCGAGGCTCGACACAGGACGGCAGGCCAGTTGAAAAAACAAAGCGGATCGTTAGTAACGGCTCTTCAGAGTGAACAAACGGGCTACTCACAGGTCGGAATATCAGGTAGGTAAACGGACGGACTGACAACTGGGATGAGAGTGACAGGAGTATTTATGTCAGCTGGAGGTGATCACAGGAGATGAGGCACAGCTGTGCCTATGGAGAGAGGCGCGGCAGAGGGCGGGACTCGTAGGAGGACACTACTGAGGGAAATACAGCAGAGTTTAGACATAAATCCTCACAGGAAGAGCTTCGTAGAAGCCTTGATTGTGTTTTTTGAAGATCCAGGGAACACATCCTCTTCCCAGTCCTGTACATTCAAATAAGAGTCAGAGGTGTAATGTTTTAACCATGGTAACACTATGGGTTGGGTGAACAGGTTCTTGAGGAAAAGGAAACTGTATTATAATTTTACATGACAAGAACAGAGGTTTCTTCTCATGTTGGCCCACATGTTCCTGAAGCAGAAGCACAAGGCAGACTTCATTCATCTTGCAATTAAGACGGTTGCTCAGCACCAAATTCAGGAAGACTCCGCCCTCCCCTTTAGTGCACTCTCATTGTCACAACAGCAGTTAGTTGAAAGAAAGAAACCATATTATTTGCCGGGTAGATTATCTAAAAATAAATGAAAATAATAACTTAAATTTATAATGACAAGCAGAGTGGTGCTTACAGTTGGACATTTTTTTTATATTTCAAGCTAAACACATTTTAAGTGCCTTCATTTCATACATACTGGATGTGCAGATGAATCCCCAGTTTGATTTTTGTCACGTCGCTGTTTACTACAGCTGTAGGAACACTAAATAAATTGATTTGGCTGCGATTTAACGGCAATAAACCGACAAAAAGGGACTCCGAAATAACTACGTAATGATGCAGATTTGTAGGCTACTTGTCTTCTCAATGGAGCTCTGATGGATCGGTGCTAGGCTATGCTAACATCGTAGCAGCTCCACCAGCACTCAATAACATCATGTAGACGTAAATACGGCAGCGTCTATTCATTGTTTGTACCATATGGTTTACACACACACTTGTAGACACATAGTTTGGTCCGGTCTCTATTGATATGAGGTATCGTAGAGCTCTGGGTGAACACAGACGGCTACAGTATTTATTTCCTGATTTATTTATGAGAGCCAGTGTGGCTGCTCCCCTATCAATGTCATGCATCACTCGTGGAGGGCAAAAATGGTCCTCAAATCTCCCAATGCCAAATTGTAACCTGTTGTGCGGCCCTCGAAGGCCCTAATCCACGCACTGCCCCCACATGTTAACTCTGGCAGCTTTTTCCTCCAAAATCTGCATGTCTGCCATTCCCCAAGGTTGGTAGTGTGGTCCCCTGTAGGCCCCTGAACCAATGGAAGTTGATAATTAACGTTGTGTTTTGTCTTATGTTTATGTTACTGTTTTCTAGAGCTAAGGAGCTTGTATAGGTGTGTGTGTATACGGAAGAGGTCTGTCGAGCAGTCGTAACTCTGCAACTGGATACAACTGAGGAGGAGAGGTGGGGTCCAGCGACACCTCCACTCTCTCTTTTTTCTTTCTTATCTCTCGTCTTTCTTTTTTTGTTGTGATTCTCATGAGCTGCGTTGAACGAATTCAGTCCTCTGACAAAAATCCAGTGTTTATTTTGTGCATCGGCCAGAGCCTTCTTGGTTTTACGTTTAACTACGCATTGATTGTCTTTGTGATCTTTTTCTGTGTGCTCTTTTGATTGCTCATACAGTTTATTCCACATGCCCATGTTGTAATCTGTGGCCTCGTCCCCTGGGAACAAGCCTTCTTTCTGATAATCTTTTAGTTTTAACAACTCCTTTTTTAAATTGTTCTTGATTCTCCTGTCCCTCATTACGCTGCGAACAGTACTGCTGCGGCATATATCTGTCCAAAATTTGCCATTATGTTTTATCAAACTATTGTTATCCCTATACACAGAATTATTCACACAATATCTACGTGATCCAAACTTTGACTTGTGATAGTTCATACTCAGTTAGGAAATCACCGGAATTCGACTTTCAGGGCGCAAACAATCAGTGTGTATGGAATACACCCGAGTCACTGATCTGAGCACCCCTGTTAGTCTACACAGTGAGATACACTAGTGTAGAAATATGCTAACGGTATTTACAGGCATTAAACGTATACGTATTATGTGTGTGCTAGGGGTGTAACGGTTCACAAAATTCACGGTTGGGTTGGGTACGATACAGTGGAGCCACGGTTCGGTACGTTGCTGTACAGTAGAAAACTATAAATGCCAGAGAAATGTACTTGATTTTAAAATATATTTATTCATTACAACTAACATCATGAAGTTATTCTTTGACTTTGAACAATGATGGAACTATACCTGAGTGACCCATCTTCTGGGGTGTCTTCTTAGCAACACATCAGCATAAAAAACAAAAACTGCTCCTTAATGTTATGTAGTATTGTTACTTACATCTTGCAAAAGAGATTTTTAATCTCAATGGGACTACCTGGTTAAATAAAGGTTTTTAAAAAAAAAAAAGGTTTTTCTTTTTTTAATTCAAATGCGTACCGAACCGTGAGCCTCGTACCGAACGGTTCAATACGAATACGCGTATTGTTACACCCCTAGTGTGTGCTCATTTGCAATAGTGTTGCGTGTGTCAGAGTAAATGTTTGAATCTCTGGGTGAGGCACTCACGCGCTTCCCGTACAAAGAACGCTCTGACACACAGGTGGTTTAGCTTAAACTCGTAACTAGATGTGTTGTGAAACGGGCTAGTCCGTGAGATATTGTGTAGCAACCTGCAGGAACAGCATTTTCTCTGTCCATGAGAACTGGAGGACTCCCACACACAGTGGCCCCAACCCTGGCGTGTGTGTGTGTGTGTGTGTGTGTGTGAAGATAATGCGTCCCTGTGCATTGTGGGTTGTGTTGTTGCCATGGAGACCTAAAATCCCACCCCACTGCTGGGCTAACCTCTGTTCCACAGGGTATTTTTGTATTTCTTTCATCAGAAATGTCTCTTAAAAGCTGAAACGTGATACTTGGTTTTTCTGTAAAATAATATTAATACAATTTCACTGAGCTGCAGTTTTTAAATGCTAAAATATTGCCATAATGTGTTTATATGCATACAAACTTTAGCAAGTGCTAATATGTTGTAGATTGCATCTTGCTTAAAATATAAAGAAAATACCCAGTATCATATTTCAGCTTTTCACAAAGACAGACTAAAGAAAAAGCACATTGAGGAACAGAGGATGGTGCAACACAAATTACCCCTGATAAGTACACAAATATGTTCACATACATTTATGTGATTTCTGTTAGAAATCAAAAACAAATATACAAATTCAACTCAATTTTAATTAAAAAGTCAGTATTGATGTGTTGAACACATTCAAATTTGAAAACAAGTACCAACAAATATTTTGTACGCATCTCATTACAGGTACTTCAGTAGATGGAGAATACAGTGTGATGTACTGAACACAGTCAAATTTGAAAACAAGTACTAACAAATATTTTGTTGCATTCAACACCAAGTTCATGGAGAGGACGCCAAGATTTTGGCTCGCCGTCTTCTGCCCCCTTCTCGATCCACTGACAGCTGCAGCCACCTCTTCATAAACATCTCAACCTCACGTTCAGAAGCCCTCGATGTTAGAGGGTTCTTCCTTACGGCAGCTGATGTGGAAAAAAGTTTCCAAAGACATTAAAGTTTCTGTTGGTACAGACAAACAAAATGAGGTGAAATTCGATCTTAACTATGAGTATTTACCGATTACAGCTGTGTTCAGGTGTAGGGAAGCCATGGAGGTTTTCCCATTCACTCCTCTCTTGGTGTCCTTGGCGAGGGTGTTTGTGATGAGGTGCTTCATGAGACGCCAAACTGTATCTTTCACATCACTTCCACCAATCAGGCTGAGGTGGTTTATCTACGGTATACACTGACTTCTTAATTAGATATTTCACTCGAATTTTCAACAAACTATACCGACTTTTTCATGACTTTTTGCAAAATAGGACTTTTATCATTATTTTTGAAATACTATACTATGACTTTTACGACATACTATACGCTTTTATTACTTTTTCAACATACTATGACTTTTTTGATATACTATACTTACCTTTTTTTAACATACTGGCTCCTTTTTATTACTATTTTCGACTTGTAATACTAAGTCTTTTTAATGATTTTTTTTCAACAATCACTTTTTCATAATTCTTTCGATATGCTACAATATTTTCCCCGGCGTGCTATGTGATGACCCTCCACGCACGCACGCACGCGCACACACACGCGCACGCGCACGCACACACACACACACACACACACAGTTGTCTGCGGCAGGTGCTGATTGGAGGGTCATCAGCTGCATGAGCCACACCGGAGTCAGTGCGTCTGCTGAATTAAGGTATATAGACTTACAACATTAATTGATTTCTGTGAAATATTTATTATAAAGCACCCAGCTGAAATATATTAAAAGAACATCTTTCCCTATATGGCACAGTTACAGCTCAAACTGTTTAAATACTGTTCCTCTGTTGAGGTCTTTCAATGTTTGACAGGATTATGTCTTGATCATCTTTTAATTAAACAAATCAAGAAAGTTTTTCCCTTGGAGAATTTAATATTAGTCTATATCCACCTTTCAGGTTTGGTAAGAAAATGAGATGTGTTGACAGCAAACATGGGTGGTTGACTAACGGCACCCATGACACAGGTTTAGACTCAATGAAAGACAAAACAAAAAACCCAAAAATGTGACTATTTGCATCTATTAAGAGCGCTAACTTGAACACTGACTTGTTCATGTTAAATATGATATAAGATACAGCCAACAGCTAAGGGACTAGTTCAGTATCAAAGGGCTGTAGTGCCCTCTGGTGGCCACTGCTGCTTTGCATAAACTTAAATGCATCTCGACCCAAATTCCTTGACATAAACCACATAAGTGGAGGTGCCATTTAATCATCATGGGGTTAGAGGCCAGATAAAAAACAAGATGTCTAAAGCTCAGAACTAACAAATAAATACATGACTAAAGAAGTACAACAAACATATTTTACTTTACAATGCATTATTGTACAGGGTATTTTTGCTGGGAAAAAAAAAAAAAAAATGTACAAAGCAGACCTTAAATATTCTAATTTCCATTCCAACTACTGACGGACAGGAAAAAAAAAAAAAAAGTCCCTTTAGAAGTGAAGCATTTTTTTTACAAACATCCAAAATGAGCATCAACAGGCATTTCTACTTGGGTACAAGGCATGCTAGTTATTGAAAAACACAACACCAGAGTCCAATTCAGTACAAAGCTGATGTCAGTTTAGAGGAACGAGAAAACCAAAAGGATCCTGAACAAATAAATAAAAAAAGTGAGATCTGAGATTTCTGTACAAGACTTCTTAGAATATCAATGTACAAAACGTCACTGAAAAACCTGTTTAGCTTAAAGTGCTGTAACAAATGCAGTTCTTTAAGAAAGTCTTTGTTATTAGCGTACAATTTCTGAACACGACATTGTAACGCACAAACATGGTCACTTCTCTTCTGAGGTCTGGTGGAAGTGGAGCCCAAAACGTCAACTGTAGGGGGAGCGTCTCAATTGTGTCAGTTATGAGTGTTTCTCTAAAAACACTTTTTTTTTTTTTAAAGTTTATAAATACTACAGTATTCCGTTTCCTCTAAACACAGTCAAAGCCCGTCTCTTCGTTCTCTTGGCACTTCATACACACAATTATACTGGACCAGACTCTGACACCCTCACAGGAAGCAACACTCAAGTCACTTGCCGACACTTCTTCCAACGAAAAAAAGATCACATCTTATGAATCTACCAGTGGATATTAGTGGAAGGACACATTTGTTACAATGCAGTTATTTGAAGGTCCTGCTTCTCTTCTACGAGCACTTGAATTTGAAACTTTGGGCCTCGTGCGAGGACCACCTCGTGGGAACAGATTCAATCGTAAATTGACGAACGGGTGATTTAAGAGAATTTGTGGCAATCGTCAATTTTCTGTGGTATAAATTCAGAGGTGGTACCGGCCTGTCCTACAGATACGCTGCCTTGCGCGGCAGAAAAAAAACATTAGAATTATAATGACTTAATCTGAATGAATTTGGAGATTAAATGCATTTCCGAATTAAGATAATGAAAATAAATAAATGAGGTCACCAGATTAGTGTGATTTGCATCATGAGATTTTCTTTCAAGATTTTACTGCCATATTTTGTAACGACACTTTTTCCAATTTAACATCACCTTCTGTTTGTTTATGTATATATGTCACCTATCTCCCTGAGTGGCATGCTCTCCTAACCGCAGGTCCTCATTTAAGTCATGAACTACTTTGCCTTTGAAATCAAAATCCATATCAAACCATTCCTTAATTCTGTGTTAATTCTGAAGTCAAGTCGGGGTGGGTGGGTGGGTGGGTGGGGGGGGGGGGGGGGGGGGGTCTAGAGCCTTCAGTTGCTCTGTATTATTATTGTCATTAAACACATACCTACTCGTGAACAGATTGCATTCATTGGACTGAAATGAACAAGGTTTAAGTTCGTGAGGTTAAGAGATTTTGCTGAATCTGACTTGGGACAAATTCAAGCAAATGTCACAGCAAAGGTTTAGGGCGAAGATACAGGAAATGGTCCTGCGTGAGGCCCAGTCTCGTGTCTAAGCTTCCTCTTGTGGCCGCCTGGGTTAACTTAAGCAAATCCAACACACCGATTCTCCATCAAAGCACCTCAAGTCACTATACTGATGACAGTAATGCCCACAGGCATTGTAATGGCACTTTGAACTCTACTGCCTATGCTGACAAATGCTACTTTTTGTCTCTTTTATATATAATGGGGTAAATTTGAAATATTTAACCTTTGCTTGAGGTGTAAAGAGCTCCGGATGACTCTCTGAGCCAGTAAACGGCCCTTTTTAAGTGTGCAGCCCTTTACTCCCGGGGCTCAGACCCAGGAGATGATGGTCCGACTGAAGACTTCAAAAGATCTGAAAGCACAGACGGACTGAGGTCTCTCAGATTTCCCAAATAAATGAATCAACTTACCAGTCTAGAAAAGTAGACTGTAGAATTTTTTATTTTTTTTTTTATTTTTTAAATGTTTGCTTGTCCAGAACCAGCGAGGCAGCATGTGGTGTTTCACATAAGTCTCTAATTTGTTGAGAGGGTCTTTCTTTAGATTTGGGAAGACAGAGTGGAGTTTTGGGGGTGCTTGTCTGCCTGTGAGTGAGTGACAGGGAGCTAGGAGCTTCATAGGCTTTTGCCGAAGGGCCCGCCCTGCCGCTGATTGTTGCAAGTGCTGAAACCGGAGTTGGCTGACTGATAGGCTGGTGATGGGGCGCCGCTCTCCCTCTCAGACTTCGGACACTGTGGCAGCTCCTTCTGGCACGGCTCCATGGTAACGGCAACACCAACGCCGCTCCGCCCAGACGTCATGTGAGTCACCTCCGACCAGGTGTCCGTCTCAGGGTCGTAACACTCCACACTGTCCAGGAACGTGTCGCCATCGTAGCCTCCTGGAAATAGAACGTTGACAATTAGTCGTGTGATTATAGTTTTGTAGTGAGTCGAGTAGTCCAACCGTAACACTGTCGGACTCAGTGAACCTCGCGCGCAATCAGAGCTTTTCAGCCGCGACGACGGCCAATAAGTTTATAAAGGCTTTACAAACCTCAGTTCTTAAACAACAAGCAAATCTTATTTTTATCGCCACAAAATTGAACTGAAAAAACTAAATATGCTTAAATAACAATATCCTCATTAATATTAGGAAGAGATGAAGTTAGTTGGCCACTACCTCAATGTCTAACGCAAATGTGGTCAATTTATAAGACTAAAAGAGGCCATACGTCAGAGAATGCTAATTAAATAAAGTTGTTTTGACAGCAAACATGCATTTTATACATGAATTTAGTTCGGTGCTTTGATTCTCAATCCTACTCACCCATTACATAGATGCGTCCATGTAACGCAGTGACTCCCAGAGCACTGCGTCGGTGCCTCATGGAGGCAGCAAAGCTCCACGTAGCCGTTTCCACATCGTAGCGCTCCACTGTGTTCAGCTGGTTGGTGCCATCGTAGCCGCCCATCACAAAGATGCGATTCCCCAGAGAGCACACACCTGAAAGGCTTAAGTGTTCCATTACTTTATCTAGATATGGGGAAACCGGAGAACATGCAGCAGGCATCCGCCAGAGTTCCCTCCTGGTGAGTTTATGAATTAGAAGAAGGGTTAAAGAAGTGAATCTCTGCACCGCTTCCTCCCCATCTTGTTTAAATCTCAATAGCACAAACAAAAAAAGCTTGCATATATATTAAAGTATATATTTATATATACTTTTTTTTCCATCAGAAAGCAGCTTTCTAGTTCTTGCTTACCAGCTCCGGAGCGCACAGTGTTCATGGGGGCCATGGTCATCCACTCGTCCCTCTCAGGGTTGTAGCACTCACAGGAGCTGAGCCGGTTGGACCCGTCGAACCCCCCCACGGCATAGAGCAGCCGGGTGATGACAGCCACGCCCACACCGATCCGCCGTGTCAACATGGGGGCTACCAGATGCCACTCGTCCCTTTCTGGATCATACCTGAACGAAGAACAACGCATATTAAATGCGTTTTATCTTTTTTTTTCCCCCCCATTTGGAAAACCAAATTCCCTAAACACTGCTAATCTGCGTCACTGTCGGCCCGGTGAGGGCTCCATGCAGAAGTCACGTTGATGTCAAGGGAAGTGAGATGGGACAAGAGGTCACTCGAAACGCACGTGAAGATGCATTCTAATGCCAGGTGTGAACCGACGTACACCCAAGAAGCATGCTAAGGCCACGTCTGAACAGATTATTCTGAATGTTTCAAACGTCAGTTCAGTGTCGAGCCACAGATCCTTTTTTTGTCGTTTGCACAGATCCATTTTCAGCATCTGCAGTCTGTGAGTCACTTATAATGAGTCACATATTTTTGCTGAGTCATTACATGGGCATTCAGACAGGTTAGGCATGCTCAGTTTTCACAGTTGTTGTGGTGTTCCTGGTTAATATTTGCCATTTGTCTGCGTCAGAGTAAATCTTTAACTGTGAATTAAGACACACACACACACACACATACATACATACATACATACATACATACATACACAGGCCACTGTAAAATAGATACGGTCATATTAAGTATTGCGCCACAGGTCCCTGTCTAGGTTTGAGTCGTTCCTACACGGCAGGACAAATAAATGTAACACTTGTTGGTGGGACAGGTTGATGGACTTCGTGCTAATCATCCTCCAGCCTTTTATGGCTCGTCACAATTCATTCTGTTGCTGGCTCACTGTCCAGACCAGCTGTCGCGAAGAAGCTGAGCAAACAAAAATGCCATTTTCCAGTCGGGAACTATAAACCGTGGGAAGGTAGTTAACTCGAGGTGTTCCTTCTGAATCTTGCGAGTAAGAGCGCTGCTGCATATGACCGATAAAGAGTTGGAACACACAGGCGAGAAACTTTGCTATTCTATTTTCAGCCATCATGTCATTTACCGTTTAGTTATAGAACACAAAAATAATAATTGATAAAAGCTTCCTCATTGGAGCTTTGACTGATATAAAAACATTTCAGGAAGTGGAACAAAAGCTTTAAAGTTCCAGGAAGTTAGCCGTTCCTGCTCTTGGGCGCTCATTAACTAGATAACTCATAAACAGACCAGAGCATCATCCTCTGTTATAAAGGTCATCAGCTGGGCTTCAGCCACACATCTCAGTTCTTAGTCATCACTGAATGTATACACCACACCACAGACAGCTTGACACTGAAATGATCTCACTTCATTGGGCTTGCAGCACAAATCAAAGCTACACCTGCAGCACAATGGAAGTAGTTACCTGTACCGGTTGCGTGTTTAAAGGATAAAGCAGGCTGTGGCTTCACTGACTATACGTGTGAGCAGAGAGAGACCAAAGCGAATGCATATACAAAAATAAAACAGCATTATGAAGCTGAATTTGCTTACCTCTCAACGCTATTGTGATGAATGCACCCATGTGATCCACCGACTGCATATATCATGCCATCGATTACGCCAACTCCGATTCGGTTCCTCGGTACGCTCATGGGTGCACACGGCAGCCAGCAGTTGTTCATAGGATTGTAGCAGTCCAATGCATTAGAGTCCATGTTGCCATCGGGCGCGTTGTTCCTTCCACCCACAGCGTAGAAAAGCCCGCTGATCACAGAGGCTGCCAGGCCACTGCGGGGCACCTGCAAGTCGGCCAGCCTAAGCCAGGCTCCTGTGCAGGGATTATAGGCCTCCAGGTAGCTCAGAGACTGACGGAAATAACCCCCTGCTGTGTAGATGAG
This sequence comes from Lycodopsis pacificus, assembly GCA_028022725.1. Lineage (NCBI taxonomy): Eukaryota > Metazoa > Chordata > Actinopteri > Perciformes > Zoarcidae > Lycodopsis > Lycodopsis pacificus. Next base: position 9,029,866 of record CM051693.1, read on the forward strand.
CTGCGGCACCTTGGGTGTTCGCCAAGAAATGCCTTTGGTGGGCTTGTGGAGGGTGAGGTCCTGGAAGATCTGGGCCAGGTAGTCTTTACACTGGGGGTCCCAGTCCAGAGACTGGAGCTGGGTCTGCAGGAAATTGGGAGTGAGGGAGTGGCAGCGGACAGCCTGGAGTAGCGCCTGGACGTACGGCCGCCGGTTCTCCCGGTCGTAGCGCACCCAGGCCACGCATGCCTGGAAGACTTCGGACTCGCAGCGCACATTGAGCTCGTCTCGGCTGATGAGGGTGACCAGCTGGCAGTGGGACAGGTTGAAGAACTCCTCCTGGGTCGCCACCTAGGGACAGGGGGAGAGATGAAAGCTCTTAATACCATAATAGCACTACGCTAGGAGCAACAGCAGTCACACAGTGCATTACCACAGTTTTGCACAGGTGTTTGAAAACTACGTGGGACTTTGGGTAACGTAAACACGCCAAAGGCTCTTTCCAGTGGTTGATTTGTCTGTTCTGGGCTAAAACTATAATACTACCGGTATATTCCATTTCTGCTAATATATCCCCCCAAAATGCTACACATTGTGCCTCTAATGTCAGATGAAATCAAGAAAACGCTCACAAGTGAGAAGCTGGAACCGACACATTTTGGACATTTTTGCTTGAAATAGTCAGTAAACCAGGTTTTGTTTGTGTAACACGTTGGTCAGATGTCAAGATTATTTCGGAGACAGTAACAAGATAAGGCGTATTTAGACTAGCGCACGGAAATCCGACATCCTGCCATGAGCGTCTCAGTACATTTTCAATTCATAAGCGGATGAAACACATTTGTGATCAAACGTTATACTGTGTGTATCTTTCATATGGAGAAAATGCATTTCGAAAAATCCCTTGAATACCTCAATTTATTCACTTCATGATTTTTTCTTTTTGTAAAGAAAAGCACATTTGTGAAAGAATGAACCACTGATGGGTTTTACTCGAGACATCTGTGATTCAGTGAGCAGGCCGACCTGCCTCTACTTATCAGAGATCAATATTGAATGTCCCTTCATTGTTTGTGTGCTGCACAGGTAAATCCACATACTACTCATCATGAATCACAGTTTGCATTCTTGAGAATCAGCGCACAAAAGGCACGGAACAGTCAACCAGCGGAAAACCACAACGGAACAAGTGAAACAGCATTTGCTCACAAACACGAGACACTTCTCACACAAACCCCCGTGTGTGTAAAAAATGTCCAATAGGAATGCTCAACTTCTTTTTTGCCAGTCATGAGCAGTGACTTTGCTGCATGTCATACACCCCCCCCATCCTCTCTCACCACATTTCCTGTCTGCATCTACGCCGTCAACTATCAAAATCAAACGAAAATAAATGTCGACAGCTCCGCCGCCGCTTTACCTGGCTGAAGTTCATGTAGATGTATTCGCGGGCCTTCTGGTGGAGCTCCATGCAGGCGATCTGCTCAGCAAAGTTGGCGATGCCGATGGCGTTGCTGGGGTCCAGCTGCTGGACGAGGAAGTCGCAGCAGGCCTTGACCACGCTGTCTATCTGGTACATGACGGCGCCGTTCATCACGTGGATCACACACTTCTCCCCCACAGAGATGCTGGCTGTGTAGGCAAACTCTATCAGTCGGTCCATGACCTGAATGAGCGAGACGGAAAGAGGAAGGGAGAGTTGAAGGAGGAAAGGAATAAGGCTCTGGTGCTATTTATATCTGGACACTGGTCACATACCTGTACTGAGGTATAGTAATACATTCAAAGTCATGAGAAACCAAAACAAATTACTGAGAATTCAACTGGGTTGTTTTTAATAGACTTTCCTATTGGGGGAAAAAAAAAAAAAAAAAAAAAAAAAAAAAAAAAAAAAAAAAAAAAAAAAAAAAGGATAAAACATTTTTTACCATCACATGTCACAATAGCGAGAGGCCATGAAGACCTTTAACTTAACCTTTGGTTTATGTTAGAAGAACAGTGGTTCTATTCCCATTTAGTTTTGTAAAAAAAAAAAATAAAAATTATACATACATATATATACACACATTCATATATACACACATACATACATACATACATACATAGTGCCAATACAACCCTTTGTCATACAAATACAATTGGCTGTCTCTAAGATCATACATCTAATGTCTCAAAACAATGTAATGGTAGTAAAATGTCACAGCTCACGCCTTTAACCCTGAATCACGTTTAATGATCTGCGAGTGGGATTGTGTGTTAAATCAAATAAAACAAAGACGTCCGTCAAGAAGAGTCGACATCTGACTCACCCTGGGGTGGATCCCCTCGATGGGCACCAGCTCCATGCCGCACTCCTTCAGCCCGTTGGTGAACATGGCCCTGAAGACCGGGGACGAGGAGGCCAACACCACCTTGTGAGCCACGAAGTCCACCGCCTCCAGGTCTTTGTAGCGCACGCGCAGCGTCACGTCGCACAGCTGACGCTCCAGACGCAGCTCGTTCATGATGGCGAAGGCGGCCGCCGTGTGGCTCTCTAGCGTGTAGCTGAAGACGCGGTGGCCGTTGCGCGTGGACGGAGTCACCAGCGCTTTGTATTCTGTCAGGCATTCTGTCATTTCCTACCCTGTCGCCTCCTCCCGGGTCTCTTTCTCAGGAACTGCGGGCAGCGTTATGGGGCATCCTTGCACCAATGCACAGGCGAAATAAAAATAATTCAAAAACCCGACAACTTGGCAGACGGCTGAACAGAAAGCTCCGGGCTCTCCCGGTATTCGTTTGTGTGGAAGAGTTCACGTTCTGATTAATGTGGACATGAGGATTTCCTCGCTCTGTTCAGTACCAGAGTCCAGCCATACTGCTCATTATGGCATCACTAGAGACTTCTGTGTGAGCTGCCCGTCACGGCTGGTTGTACTTTCACATGTTGCAGGTCCAACATAATCAAAAATGGCTCGAGACTGTGTAAAAATGCCCCCCCACAAAAAAAAAGTTGAATATCAACAGAGGGCTACACTTGTGCTGAGAGCTGCAGAGTCAGATACCGCACATGTCACAGTAGAAAAACAGTGCAGAGTGACGCAAGCGTAACTTGGGAGCCCTTGGAAATGAGGGGGGGGGGGGGGTGTTGGCTTTCTCCGGAGACGCCTTCCTTGAGGTTGCCCAGCTATGGAATTTGTTTTGCAGCGCTGTGTTTACTTGGAAGCTTTTGGCTCAGCTGCCAACTGGAAGGAAAGAGAGCGAGAGTGAGTGAGCATGTATGTTCATGCAGTGGCACAGTCGCATACTTTCAAACAATTCATAAAAAAGGCAGAGTTAATAAATCCTGCCACTGTTCATATCTGTGTACACATCTGCTGACAAGTACAGTGTCCCATGTAACAAGGGGCTCAGCACCAGTCGGCCTCCATCAACTTACACAGCTAAAGTTTATCTGGTCCCCACACACACACACACACACACACACACACACACGATGAGTGAGCTACTTTTACTCATCATAGCACTTCCTTTCATCTTTAGTTATACACGTTTGTGAGAAGAAGATTCAATCGCAACTTAGTTAACAAGTTACTTCCACATCTGAACTTAAGACCGACTTTAAAAGCTTTGCACTACTAAAGAGTCTTCCCAAAAAAAAGAAAGAAAACAGGTTAGCGCAGGCTTGTGAGGAATGGTGAGGGAGGGATGTCTGTTTGGAAGGGCGATGGAGCCTGCGTATTAGGCTTGAATTGAGCTGGCATGACTGAGTGCTTTCGCTCTGTCCTGTGACAAATCCAGCTGGAGGTCGGAGCAGAGGCAACAACACACCAAAGCACACTCTTACCGATGCAGCAACAGACGCATGCAACCGCCATCTTTCAATCAGAATTAAAGAGGTTTGAATTGAACCTTCTATCCAATCCACTGCAGCGGATGATAAAACAGGAAATAGCCGTTTTGTTTAGAAATGAATACTTCTTTCAGGAGTATGGAGGCCCCAGGTCCATGGAGAGAGACACACTTGCTCTGTCGCACACCATTAAAATGGCCCTGAGGGATGCTGCCACAACAATACCTCTATTTCTGTCAATCCAACTTCTTCTTTCCAGAATAACCGAACTGCCCGTGTCGCTGTGACATACAGTGCAAAGAGCAGCCAGCAGTTGCTAATTGTCCAGGAGGAGTGTTCAGAGTTATACAACAAAGCACCCATACGTTGTAGGTACACACACACACACGATCAGTTAGGCTGAAACACACTAATTATTATACCATGTACATTATATACTGAAATATAGATGCATTAAAAATTGTTTGCACTTGAATTGTAATTCCTGTTCACTTTGAAGATTTTTTTTGTTTTGTTGCATCCCGGGCTCTTCCACGCCTACAGCTCATTGATCCGGTACTCGTTTTCGGCCGATACCCAAATTCCTGGTCTCATTGTTGGCATCGAGACTGGAAAAGTCAGATGGGTGCATCCAGATGGCCACACGTCAGTAACCGTCATGGAGCTCGTTATGAAGTCAATCAGCCAGCAGTAATATGAAAACGCACTGAGATTATCCCTTCAGGGTGAAATAGTTTCACAGGAGAACACATGTTGCTCAACAGACAGAAGCTCTTTACTGACAAACATGCTTCCTGAGTCTACCTTTGTACCTGCTGCAGATCTCAGATATGTCACGCAATTATAATGTAGGGCAGTAGACTTCTCAGGTATCACACTAAAGTCAGATTCTCTTTAGAAGCAAGAGCAGGTGTTCTCCTCGTTTGGCCCAAGAGATTGGATGTTAAATACAACTTTATTGGAGCTGAAACAACCAGTGGATCTATTGACCGGCAGAAAATGTGTCTATTGTGATAATCAGTTAAACCATTTTCCAAACAGACATATGCTAAAGTTGCTTTTTTTCAGCTTCTCAAATGTGGAGCTGTGATGATTTTGTCTGCCATTATTACCGTGATCGTACTTTCTTCAGGATTTTGCCGTTAGTTTTGGGGCTAAAATAAGCTTTGTGGAAGCATAACCGTGGGCTCTGCAGATTAGTGAATTCTGACATTTAAAAAAGACCAACCAGCTACGAATATTATGATATTCATAATCTGCATATTATTTCTTCTATCAATCAAAAAAATGTCCAATCACAGTTCAGTTATTCCGTGCTATATAATGATGTAAAAGACAAGCAGCACATGATCACAATTCAGAAGCTGGACAGAAATGAGAAAATACTTTACTACAGTGTTTTTTTTTTTTTTTTTGTCAAACTAATTGATTGTCAAATGTTTCAGCTTTACAAAAACGGCTAATCGAGTTACACCTCTAACTTGGTACACTAATGTATTTTGTGGGTAAGGTGAAACCTGTGATCCGAACATACAGCCTCATACACTCAGATTAAGGTCAATTAAACCAATCAACAGTAGGCAGTAACAGACTGATCAATGTCTCAGTACTTTGGGGACTCCCTGCACCCCTCAAGGACCCCTGGTAGACCCTGCACCCCAGTTTTAGAACCACGTTCCAGGCCTGCAGTTCTCCATTTAGCAGAGACTTCAGACCTGGAGTGGTTTAAACTTTAAAGTTAGCCCACATGCAGGATGGTAAGAGTTACACACGAACACGAGTGTGTACCGTGTTTCTCAGAGCTCTCCCTCGGTGACTCATCGTGAACTCTTCGCCGAGCAAACAGTGGAACTGGCTGTACCACAACATGACCCAGAAGATCAGCCAGTCCTTACATAAACCCAGATGGAATTAGATGTGCGCGCCATTACTCCAACATTAAGAGCTTTGACACAAAGCCACGTTTCGCCTGCGGGTCCAACGTTTATCATGTATGTGCCTGTTTTGATCAAATACTCCGCAGCACTGGCATGGAGCGAAATTCGGGGTAGCACACGTGCAGAAGAGTCGATTAGCGTTAAATTCTCGTTTGTTTTGCGACGAAAAGTGAAGTCGATGTACCCCATCATGCATGACGAACAGCTCGAGACGCCACCGATAACAAGTTAAACGTTTCGGAAACAGAGCTGACAGCGAAATCGGCTCCTAATAATAGACAGCAACGTAACGACTGAGAGCCCGGGAGCACAGAAATGCTAACAAAGCGCTGCAGACACATGATAAAACGACAAGCTTTCGCATCTGCCCTCATTACACTTCACGTGAATCAATACTCGTAGCTTAAATTTGTGATTAAAGAAACTCACGTTGTCTAGTTCAATTCCTCCATCGCGGTCTGCCGAGTTGTGCGCCACATAGGAAGAAGTGGAGGTGGGAGGGGGGGGGGGAGCTGTAACTCACCATGACTAAGCATTGTACCGGCCTCCTCTCGCTTTCACAATAAGAGCCCGCCTCCACCGCGCTGGACCCGCCTCTGTTGACGAGTAGTGGAACTGAAGTACGTCCCGAAGGAGGGGGCTTTTATTCAGAAGGAACCCTCAGAAAAAAAGAACAACGAAGCCAAAAAAACCCAAAACACTGTAGCGTCAGCGACAGCCTCAATCAAATCTGATACAAATAATACAAACACGACCTGCATATTACACTGGTCACATGTGTCCACTACACTTTGTGACAAGTTGAAAGGGATATTGCGAATAAGAGTGAACTACTAAAGTACAAAAAGTACAATACGTAAAGCTAATTTATTATTACTTCACAATGAAATTTGAAAATAAAACAGGAAATTGCTAATTGCAATTGCTTAGTGGCGTAAAATAAAAACATAAGGGTGATCAAGAGACATGACTATAGTGACCCCTAATTACCTATCAACCCAAATTGCTCCCTCTCTGCAGGTCTATGTGTGGTTGGTTCATGTTAATTGACACGTTCCCTTCCTTGTAGAAATATCCATCTTTGTGAGTGGCTGCTACAGAACAACGCAGATGACAGAAATATGCTCCACGCAGTCCCCGTCTTGCAAAATACGCAATTCAGGTCACTCTATTCTGGCAAACAGCCACAAGGTGGCGTCAAAAGCCAACTATGACAGTGCAGGCGCAAAAAGACCCACATCAGTTACTCGTTCAAAATAAATCATTATATGATCACAAATGTGTTGCAATCATGCGGGAGTGAGCTGCCAGTAATTATATTGTACAACAATGTTCAAGCTTTGTTGGGACCTAGATTCCACAGCTGATTAAACCAAATAAGCAGGACAGATATACATCTTTGCTCCCTCAGGGTCAGTGAAATTGATGATGAAGCATTAACAGTCATGAAAAACCCTTGATATGATATGACAAGCCTTGAATCAGCCTTCACCAACAATTCCCCAGCAGAGCGATGACGCTGCCCTCAGTCTGTGTGTTCCAGTCAGAGGAATTAAGCGAGGTTAGCCTTGGGGCTCCAAATGGACACTCCTAGACTAGACTCCCACTGTCTGTCTGCTCTGCAGCTGAGGGTAAAGCTGCACTCACAGGATCAGTTGTGTGAGTCACTTTCATGTACATGTTTTCTATTTATCAAGTCTGTGGCTGGGACTGTCACGGCGGATGACTCGTGACTTCTATCTGTCCAGTTTGTTGTATGATTTCCGCAGCAGGAAGGAAGCTGTGGGGACGGGAAAGATTCCCTGACATGTTGACCTTTGTCAGCAGGCACTGTGATGTGTGGATACAGGCAACATCTGGAGGAACACCTGCACCTACAAATCAAAGGTGCCCCAGAGCCATGTTGTACTTTTTATTTGAGATAAGTGGTCACTTAAAAGTGAAACAACCAGACTTTGCTTTGCATGAAGCTGAATGTCTTAGAGTTGCTTTGCGCGTATATATTTTTCTGTTAGATTTGTGAAAAGTCAGCCTATGTCCCTAAATAGAATATTGCACATATGCTGTTTGCAGAGTCACACCACACTTATGTTTACGGTCAGAAGGATATGTAATATTAATAATGGTTTCGATTTTAAAGCGGTCCGGCAGGCAGTGGCAACACTTGTGGATGCAGAGAAACAAAATCATTTCACATTTGTCAATCTTGGACATTGTGGCATTCATAATAACCCAACTAGAAGGCTGTGTTTCTTAAATGCATGATCGGGGGAAAAAGCCAAATAAAAGCCACACAATACATCTCTTGAACTATACGCCCTATAGCTGTCTTTGTCAGCCCTTTGCTAATACACAAACTTAAGTTGAATTGGCAGCCTGTTGAGTTTCTCCTGTCTGTAACATTAAAGCCAGCTGCATACGATCCTTCTTTGTTTCAGCGTGGACAAGCGTGGACAGCAGGTCAGCGTGAGGCGTTGGGTAGTCTCACCCACAGGTTGACAGAAAAGGGAAGAAGAAAAATTGAGATCTCTGTGTAAAAAATAAAAAAGGCGCGTTGTGTGGTGCTCATGCCGTCCTGAGACACGCAGGCTGTATATAGGCCAATAACAATACCAGATGTGAGACAAGGGGGCCGACTTCCTGTGGTGCTTCTTCAAGAACTGTTCTTCCATTCACACAACCTACACACATGAAACGCACACAGACACGTTTGTATGCGCACACAGTGTAATAACAAACCGAAACCTCTTCGGAATTCTTTAAGAAAACATTTTATTTCTTTTATGAAAAGAAAGGTGAAGTTTTTCTTGTTACAAAATACATATAATTTACAAAACAGATGATATAAAAAGTCTTCAGAAATACAAAAGGTTCACTACATGAGTTAGAGTACAAAAAAAAAGCACACAATGGATTCATCCATTAAGGTCCGGAAAGACTGCAATAAAAAAACATCTGTGTAAAAATAACGACGTCAAACTAATTTATAATAATAATAATGAAAAATCCGTACCTTAAACTATAACCGGAAACATTCTGTTAACATGATGGGTAGCAAAGGGAAGTATTGGAATAATTGCACTGGTTCTGTATGATTTAGGCACAATATTTACCCTTAAAGGTCCTGCAGCTGCATGAGGATTAATTACATCCACTGCTTTGTTTGCGAGTTGAAATATTTAAAGCAATCCTTTTTTAGGCTTATACTTACAAGTGATGCAATTGCAGCTCATCTGGTTTCAGTTAAACTATCAGCATGATAGTTTATAGTGGAAAGAAAGCCTCCGTTACATTATACGATGGCATGTGGTTGTTTAGATTGCTGTTGCAGTTTTCCTGCAGATGCCAGACTGACATTTAAAGACATCGGACACCAAACCTCAATGAATTTCCACTCAGCATCAGATAGATTAAAACCGTCTGTCATTTCAAAACAGTGGGGGGGGATTTTAATGTTGTGTCTCCCTACCACAACTATGCCGCAGCATTCTTCACTGAGCTGTTAAGAGTGAGCGCTGTTTCCTGTTATCTCTCGGACTCCCTGCATCACATATGTGTCGGGGTGCCTCGCACAATTCTATCTCAACAAATCTGACACACTGTGGGCCTTCGAACCAGCGAAATCCAGGTGTCTGCAGATGCACATAATACACACATGAGACGTGTTTGTGCTGCATTTAAAGCACTTCAAATAGGCAAATTCACCAGTAACCCAGAAAATGTTGCAATTACATTTTCCTTCAGTCATAAGAGTCATTTGGGTTTACAGACGTCTCCTTCCAGGCTTCGACACAAACTGTAGAACCACGGGAAAATTGAATCTGAGGCTGCTTCTCTATTCATTGTGATATTTCAGTGCAAATTAGTTCAGGAGACTTATCCCTAGCATACTCGTAAAAAGAAAAGCGTGTTTGTTTGTTCACATTTGAGTGGCATCCTTATGGCATTTTGTTTTGTAATCAGCTCACAATTAAGTTCTGCACCACTTCTGAGGTGAGCAATCTGTCCAAACAAGATTCTCTTGTGCCTCCATAATATTTCATACATCCTCTGTTTCTGGCAATGCTCCAAAATTTGACAACACCAGTGCTGCTTCCTCTCGACAGAAGATGTGCTACATGTCGTCTGTTCAGGGGGGAAACCAGTTCACACACTTGGACTCAATCAGTCAGTCTCAGTCTTTATGACTTGAATAGTTTGGGGTAAAGGGCCTTAATAGGAGATGGGGTGGTGATAACGTTCCCAGAGGAAATGGTCGTCTCCATTCCCCCCTCTAACTTCTGGGATGTCACCTCAGATTTACTAAAACTGCACTCCAGAAATGGCATCCCAATCTTCTTCACATGGCCATCTCGGGTCATCAGACACGGCCGACAGAGCAGCCTCAGAATTGCTCTCCTCATGTCCTTACTGGTCAGAGTATAGATGATCGGGTTGAGGAGCGAGTTAACCATAGCTACTCCCAGGAAGTAATCGGCCTTGTAGAGCAGGCGACAGCCGCGGGTGGGGCAGAAAAAATCCAGGAGGAGGAGGACGAAGAGGGGCAGCCAACAGGCGATGAAGACGCCTAGCACGATGGTGACTGTCTTGAGGAGGGCGATGTACTTCTCCGACTTCCTCGCCAAGCCCTTCCTCATGCTGCCCGACAGGCCCAGCCGCTGGCGCTGCGTGTTGGTGCGGACGATGCGAAAAACTCTGGCGTAGAGGACCACGATGGCCAGGAGCACTGCGATGAACACAGACACGCAGCAGAGGATGTAGCTCTTGGCATAAAGCGGGAGGACTGTTGAACACTGGTCCAGTCTGCGGATGCAGTTCCACCCCAAAATCGGGAGAACCCCCAAAATCACTGCCAGGGCCCAACTTGCACCAATTAGGGCCAACATCCGTCCCCGCTTCGCCCCGTGGTATGGCCTCATGGTCACCATGGTGACATGGCGTTCAATTGCAATGGCCAGCAGACTAATAATGGAGGCAGCCAGAGTGATGAAGACCCCTCCTTCCCTGAGGAACCATAGCAACGGCGTCAGTTTCAAAGTATTGGATCCGGACATGATGATGTTGGCCATATACGTAACCCCGGCCAGCAGATCAGATAGAGTCAGGTTGCCCAGCAGGTAGTACATGGGCAGGTGGAACTTCTTGTTCCTCCAAATGGCGATGAGAACCACGGCGTTCTCCAGGACGATGAGGAGACACACCACCAGGAACGCAATGCCCTCAGGTTTGAGTCCCTCGCGGTAGCGGTCTTTCTGCAGCTTGCCGGTGTAGTTGTAATGCTGCACAAGGACTGAGTTGTCCTGGTACTCCCAGAAGAAACTTAAAGCCTCCATGATTTATGTTGCTTTTCTTCTATTCTGACTGCAGTCAGAGGCTATAAGTCCTTTTTGTTGACATGCTTTTGGCAGAGCTGTGATGAATTTGTCCAAGTACAAAGAAAAAAGACACACAGCAAAATGTCTGAGCTCCTTCAATAAAGGGAGAGATTACATGAAGTTGATGCAGCTTAATCCCCCAGAATCCCTGCAGGGTGTTTTCTTTTCTGCCAGAAGACGGTGCTCTTGAGCTCTGTTTGTCCTGGTTAGAGGGTCCGGACGCTGCAGAAAGGCATGGGGGGGGGGAAAAAGCATGAAAAATAATGGAAAGAAAGGATACAGAACTACAGATAGCTGAAACCATGATCCTTAAAGATTCACCAGAAAACAGCACACCTTTTAGTTAAAGTATGTCTGTGAAAATTCATACATTTTGAAAGGACGAAGTTATGTTGCACTAACATTTAAGACACTTAGCCACATGAGTAAAAAAACATGAATCACAATCCCACATGAAGGTAAAGCGTAGGCTGGTGATGTGAATAAGGCAGCTGCCTATGTCTGTGTCTCTTCCTGACATATACCTACACGTATACAAGCATATTGCTGGTAGGTAAGTTGAATGCATACTTTCCTGTGACTTTTGAGTATATATTGCGACGATTTGAAACTTAAACTAGTCATGACCTCATGAATGCGATACGAAGGGACGGAAGGGATCATTTTAATGTGAAACATTCAGCCTTTCCAACTGTGTTTAAAGTGCTTGTCAGTCACTGTAAGGTTGTTAGACAGGAACCATCACAACATGTGCACTCAATTTGGGGCACATGCAGCTGGTTTCCCCCCCAGCATCACCACTCCACCTCCACAGCATAGATGAGGTGTGTTTGAAGTCTCCCACACATGCAAATACTCTGAACAGCACGTCCAATGACAAAGTTGAGACTATAATCATAAATGCTTTTAAAGTTGAATTATTTAAGCTGACAATGTTAATGTTGAAATCTATCAGGGGTGATAGGGTTCCATTCCTTTGAGTCTCTGTCGTGAGAGGGAATGTTTTTCTCGCCTCTTGAGTCATATGTTAACATTTAACAAACGGTCTGGAGAGTTTAACCCATTCAATCTGTTGCCAAGAATTTGGGAAATTCAAATGACTTGTCCGTGTTAGCACAAACAGCCGAGCGTCCCGTGATAGAACGGATAGAATCTAGGCCTGGATAAATGAAGTGAACCTCAAAGTCAGTTATCCAGGATGAGATGTGATTGAGAGAATATGTGTGTGTTATAATCACAACAATCAGCATTCATGTTGAGAATAATGCCAAGATTTTTCTTTCAAAAAAATGTCAAACAAACAAAAGTTTCTTATTTGGTGACTTTTGCATCATACATTTGTTTATAGTGCATCTCCTATAACATTCAGTGGCAGCCTTTCTTTTCCTCAGGTGTAAATGGTGCCACAAAGCAATAGATTCATTTAAACATTACAATTAACTCTTCATTTTGAAACAAGTATGTCAACATTCTGTTTGAAAAAACACGACACAAATGTAACCGTATAAATATGACCCAATTTCAATGATGACATCATCTGTCACACACTGCATTGGAAGAAAAGAGAATCATGAAGAGGTTACCTTGAAATTGATGCAGAGTTGCCGTTTATCAGCTCATCTGCTTCTCACTGAGGAGAATCCAAACACAGGCACCAACTGAGTCACAGTCAAACTGACAAGGCAGAGGGAGTGAACTGAGACCTTCGTTGAAACATGCAACAGCTAAAGGAGGTTGGTCTTAAACCGAACTCTCTCTCTCTCGCTCTCGCTCTCACACCCTCTTCCTCTCTCTCTCAGATACACACACGCACACACACACGCACACACACACACACACACACACACACACACACACACACACACACACACACACACACACACACACACACACACACACACACACACACACACAGAGACAGACAGACAGACAGACTTCTAGTGGCTGCGCACCATAAAACCTCTTCTTGATGACTGACATATGAGGAGGACCTGGAGCGATCGTTACATTGGGACCTCATCGAGGCCCGTCAGTGTAATCAGTGGGTCTGATTACACAGCCATGACGGCTAGAGCTGTGGCACTTCTTCACATTTCAAAAGGTCACGTAATGTCAACGATACACAGTCCAGCGCAGACAGATTTCCCTGATTTCATCATGCAGACCCCATTCTTTTGTGTACAATGATAACACGATGACAGCAAAAGAAAAGTTGTTGACTTTGTTTCGCAGGACCCCTCCTCAAATGTTCCCTATAATAAGTTACATACGTATCTATGCAATATACAGTGTTAGCTATAAAAAGCCTGTGAGAAGGAAACATTTGCAAGGCTGCAAAAACGTCACAAAGTGCACTGAGAACACTACATAAAATCTTAAATTAAGAGAAAGTGCTGTAAATTGGCAGGTGTTTGTTCATACTAACTAAACATCACTTTCCAAATAAATGAAAGCTGCAACTATGCTGGAAGAACCAGTTTTCAAAAGACACAGCTCAGTAACAATTCCCCCAAACTCCCCGAGTCAACTGAAATGTAGCTTTTGTTTTGGAGTTCAGGTATTAGATGTATTGCTCCCACGATTATCTGTTCTGAAAACCCCTACTTATGCCGCCAGGGAAGTGAAGCAAATCCGATTCACATGGCTTATCAGTGATGGCATCCCAATTCCCAGAGCCTGTCAGTGAGATTTCGACGTGCTTTGACATGCTTCACCTGAACCTCCCCTGCAGGGTGTGCAGAAGGTTTCTCAGGACGAAACAAAGCAGGGGAGACGTGAGAGGGACGCTGCACGAGCCTCAAACACAACTTTTATCAGTTCGCTCTTGGAACGGTTTTTGTTTTAATGCTTGGTATGATGACATGTTGTCGAGAAGCACACAAACTCACTGTTCGCCTGAACGCATTAAATCAGCGGTGGCTTTGCGTTTGCTTTCACTTATTTACTTTCCTAACTCACAATGTGTTGACTGTTGGAAATCCTGCTCTTTATCCGGCTGAGACATTACACTACAGAGTCTGACTATTCAAACCTGTTTGCTGTGTGATTACCTGGTTTAGAGGAATAACCCTCCTTTGTGTACTGTACTTCTGAGTGTGGACAATACACAAGCTTAGTTCTTTCTTTCTTTCTTCTATATTTCACTCCGTCTCTGTCTCACATGGTCCTCATCCAAATGTCATTTTAGTGTCTGACCAGGTCGAGTGGCTCCTTTGTGGCTCCTGATAAAGTCGGTCAAGTGTGACTGCTGACATACTAACTGCGTTTCCATTTAACTGTCAAGCGAATTAAGGAAATGTTGAATAAATTAAATGCAAGTTATGCACGATTCCATGAACTGGTTTGGAGCAAATAAACTCAGCCACAGTATAGTTTGGTCAGAAGTTGGAAACATGGCTGCTGACACACATGAGTGAATTTAACAGACACAATACAACCGAGACAACTTTTGAAAAATGTGACCAGCCCGAGCCTTCTGGCTGAAATAAAAGCGTGAACCGTCATCACAATGGACGACTGTATGCGGCCTCTTTGTGTCAGTGCATGCGTGTGTATGTGTTCGAGAGGCTTGTAAAGGACTTGAAGTTGGTCGGTGGACTTTACCGCTCTGTTTGAGCGTCTTTAGTGTGTGCGTTTCTCTGTACAAATGTTTCACCCACAATCTCTACTGTCTGCACCGCCGTGTGTAGGAGGGGAACCCTATCAGGAGATCATTAAAGAGTAATATCCTGTCGGGGTGAACGCAGAGGCCTCACATCAAAGCTTCAGAGAGAAACGGGGGACTGACGCTGAGGATGAGTAGTCTAACAGACGGACAGGACACACGCCAATCTGTACAGGAAAAGGAAAAGCTGTCCTCTTTCATGTCTTCTTCTTGATCATTCGTGTGTTACTCAGTCCTGTCTGTTTCTCTCTCAATCACACTTTTCCAGATTAGTTTTTTTTCATTCCTCACTCAAATTTTTACCTCCATGTTTCTGACTTCTTTTATACTCAACTTTCTGTGCAGCAACCCTGGAAACACGCTCCACATGGATTTCCCTCTCTGGTATTCTTAATGTTTGTTTTTGGCCACACACACCGCTGTGATGCTGGACTGCTTTCAGCTGAGCCGGCTCCTCTTTGGGTGTGGATGTAATGTTGACCTTGATGGACCAGTTATGTGACCGACAGGACCGTTTGTGTTGAACGGGGGGGGGGGGGGGGGGGGGGGGCTGATTTGACTCTACCGGTGGAGTGATGATATGATAGCGTCTCTAAGCTGCAAGTGTCAGCTGTAGTGTTAATACTTTAACGGCCTTGATGTTTTTCAGCTTGCGTGGTGAGACATGGTTGTCAAAAGTGCAAGAGGACCACCTACAGTTTGAGAGTTGGAAACAGAACTCATATATCTTGTTTTAAATTTACTTTTTGAAAGTGAATTTTGACTTGCACATAAGCCTGACCTACTCTGACCTACTCTCAAATATCTCAGACGTTATTTCTTAAACTTTTGCCTGTCAGACATTCAGGAGGGGGGGTGAGAGGCAAAGATATGAGTCTGGCATATTGGGCTTCAAAACACCATCTAAGTGGTTTTTGCCTGCCAAGTCCTCTCCAGTCCTCCTCCTCGTCACCTAAACACTTCAGGCCGGGGTCTCTCTAAGGCTATCGCACCGCCGTCCCTCCTGCCATCTATCACCACTCGGTCCTCAGACCTAATCCGCTGATAAGTCCCCAAAATCAGGACTAGCCAAACCAGCTCTGTGACGATAAGAATACATTCCTCACTGCTTGCAATTGTATCTCTTTTTTTTCCTTTTTCTATCTCACACATACACACAGCAGCAGAAGACTGTCCCTCTCCTCTTCCACTTCATCCTCCTTTCTCCACATTTCCATACAGCCTCCCTGAAGCGTGATGTTTACTTTGCAGAATGCGATCACTCGATGGGCTCGCGGCATTGCAGTGTATGACCTAAGACTGCTCAACCCACTCATCAGCGCATTGTTTGTTTGGATTTTCCAGCCGACTTGCTGCGATTTTTTGGGAGCCTCTCAAGGGAGATTTATGAGGATCTGTGCTCTTTTGAAGTGCTCGCAGGGCACAGTGGCTTCAGAAGGAGGGATGAGTTGAGGAATGAGTTCAGAGGAAAAGTTGAGGAGGGGGGGTTAGAAAATGGGTACAGGCGATCTGGTCTTCTTCTGACAACAGTTAGGCAGTTGCTGGGGAGTTGCAGCGAGGAGCAATGAGTCATCACAATTAAGCTCCTTTCTGGCAGGAAATGACCCCCTATTGCTCCAATTACAGTGATAACAGCAGATAACACCTTGGACAAGGGGACACCAATGATTCTGTCCTTGCATGGGTCTGCAGCTTTCATGCAATGGTTTCCATCCTCTACTGAAGGGGGTGGTTCAGGTCACTGAGAGCTCTGGCTATTGGGGATCCGGTCTATTTCTCCTGGCTCGGCTGTGCCTCAGTGCCGAAAGCTTTGCTGGGCGAGTGTGGCTGCAGTCTGGATGTCTTCACTCCAGCACTGGCAGGCTACAGGCCTAAATGAGATCCAGATTGTTCTTGGTTTAGATGTATGATACCGACACCTCTCTCAGCTCCGCGGGGCTTTAACCAACTCACTCGACCCTCAGGATGATGTGTTCATTCCTGCGATGCCAGAATTAACACACAGCTCCCATCAAGGCTTGGTCCCTGAGCGCGTTTGTGCATGCGTTTGTCAGTTGGAGACTTTGCATAGACTCACAATATATCTAGTGTATACACACACTCTCCGTTCATGAAAGGACAATAAACGACTTTGACAGAACTGCTCCACGATTGGCCAAATGTTTATCTTCATCAACACATGCTTAACCTTCCTCCTAAATGTATACTATCGATTAATTTAACCCTGAAATACTTTTTACCCCCAGATCAATTTCAGATTGAAATCACAATAAATGGGCATTTTTCTCTGGTTTTTCCTTTTTTTCCTGGGATGTTTTAAACCCTGAAGATACAAGAACTACAAGAACAACCATTGGAAGTATCTTGCCTCAAAGCTGCATTAATCCATATGTTTGTGTAAAAATGTACAACATGTAATGTTAAATGTGTCAGATAATTATCATTGTCTGTAGTTTCCCTCGTAACAATTGAGCGATTGTCTTTCAGCTCATTACTTTGGTTTTTTACACAAAACAACGTTACAGTTTTGGTTCAGATTCACCGCCGTCATCGGATTGGTTTCCAGCAGGCAGCTGTTTTCAGTGAAATAAACCGACTGCACACCACCTGCCCAGCAGGAAACATGGTGGTGGTGGAGACCAAAAAAGAGTGAAAAGGTG
The DNA here is from genome assembly GCA_028022725.1 of Lycodopsis pacificus. Lineage (NCBI taxonomy): Eukaryota > Metazoa > Chordata > Actinopteri > Perciformes > Zoarcidae > Lycodopsis > Lycodopsis pacificus. The sequence goes on from CM051693.1 coordinate 9,047,310, forward strand.
TGCATATTGAACTAGTATTCATCAGGTGACCAGAAAAGCAAATGAATGATAATGTTGCTCTGTGTCAGGAAGGCGATGTAACAAAACAAAACAAAAATGTTGCTTACACATTTGCCATATTAACTACCCTAACCCTAACCCTAACCGTAAATACTGATATGTAAATTATCAGTAAAAAACAAAGTTTGTTGTGGCCCCCCCCCAAAGAGCCAAAACATAAGCTAATGCAGGTTTAACTTTGATAAATATAAATCAATAATTGTACTCGCAATTTAACCAATTCCATTTCATATAAATTCATACGGAAGTTATGATATGATACATTTCCCCTGCATTTTTCGCATAATTGCAAACTTTTAGACACACTCTTACAAACACGGACAAGATGAAATGCGTAGGTCTGAATATAAAGATGGAAAAGTGTTTTTCCTTCTCCCTTCACCTTGGAATTAGGTGCAGTTCAACCAGAATCTCTTCTTCTGCAAACACACTCGTGCACATTTTTCCAAACACACATAAACACACATGAACGCACATGAATCCTGCCCTCATGGATCTCTCTAGAGACATGATGGTAATCAGAGGAGATGGGCGGACAAAGACATTACAACCGCACGGCAGCCATACGAATCCCTGCGGGACGCTCGCTCGGAGATTTTGTTGCTTGAACGATTCCTGCTCTGTTTCTTTGTGGCCTCTTGAAATTCCATCTTGCTCTCTGTTCTTGAAGGGGGAAGAAAATAGCAGGAGAAGCGCAAACCAGTAAGAATGTAAATGAATGCCAGATCTCCAAGTTTTGGCCCCTTTCTGCGTCCCGGGATAATTTGTAAAAACATGCAGCCAAGACGCTGATATGGTGAGAGTGAGGAGAAGGGCACGAGACAAGCTCGCCTTTTTAGACTTTCCTCTCATTTTCCACGTTTGACCTCGGCTCGCTTTCTTTCAGTAACTCTCTTGTGTTTCCATTCAGAAGGTGTTTTATAAAGAGAAAGGCGAAATGGGCAGAGTACCAGCTCAGTCAACCAGACGGTAAGGTTAGCGTGACTGGAAGTGATTTGAAGTCTGGTTTCCCTTCTTTTTTTCATTCTTAAAGAAAATACCACTCAAGAAATTGCTGACCTCAGCAGAACAATTAGCCCCTCACATCTCACTTCAAACCAAACCAAACCATCAATGGTGGTATCATTAGTTGAAAGAGTGGTGTGGGTCAGTCTGCTCAGTGTTGTCATGATTGTAAAAGAGCGGGCATTTACATGTGCGTGTATGAAACAAACAAGATACAATATGTTTATTGGTGAGTTTTAGAGGCGTGGGTAGGTGTGTTGTTTAACTTTTGGACAGATCAGCCTATGTTAAGTTAAACAAAGCTAATTGTCTCCTGGCTCTTGCTCCATTCGTGCACAGACATTATAATGATATCAATGTTCTCAACTCAAGAAAGTTTTTCCAAAATGTCAAACCACTAAACAATTAAAACTGTTATTTTGGGGTCTCACTCGGTCAGCCTATTAAAACATATTTGAATTGGATGGAATGCGAGTTTCTGATTGGATTTGTGTCAGAGTTAGATTCCCTTTCCAGTCCTGTTAACACATTCTTGTTCCTGTTCAACACATCTTAAAGTGTAAATCTTTGACTGCACACACATAATAAAGTTAATTCAAAGCATAGCTGCATCAGCGACTTGCCAGAAGCCAAGCTGCAGGACTGAGCAACAAGCTAAACATGCATCCAAGATCTGAGTTGTGTTGTTAACACATCTGGCATCCTGCCGTGTGATATCTGTTGTTATCCATAAATCAGTTGGGCTGTTCTCCCATTCCAGCTGGCTTGTTCAGTTTTATAATAGGATGTTTTATCAGAGCAGCAGCACATATTTCAACCTCTTGCCTTTGCCTGTAAAATCTGTCACGTCTCACACGGCCGCACTGCCAACAGATGGCCGAGATGACACATTAAGATAAAAAGCAAGGGTGAGATAAAAAATTGTCATTCAAATAACTGCACACTACTTTTTCCATAAAAGCCTGCATTGTATTGTATAGTAAAGCTTCATGTATGGTCTCTGACAGCTGTTGGGATCAATAGGGGCTTGTGTTTGAGTTATCAGCTTTAAGAATCTGAATTCTTGACATCAATAGAATTATTAATGTGAATAACAATTATTAATGATTATTAATAATAACGGGGCACCACCCTGCGAACAGGGACCGATAACCAAACGATAAAACTAAGTCTCATAATTAGTAGTCACTCATCAGTGACAGTGAAGGTGTGGAATCCGAGCGCAGGCTACAACATACAGATCATCACATACATATGCACCATTAATCACAGACGACTGCTCTTTAAAGTATACTAGAGTTTATTAAATTAGAATAATAAAAGATCAGATCAATTAATATCGCAATCAACAAACGCCATTATACAATCTTATGTACCTAATATCTAAAGAAATGAAATAAAAGAGGAGGAGGGTGTGTATATAAGTATGTGTGTATGTGTATGTGTGTGTGTGTGTGTCTGTGTATAAAAGAAAGGGGGGTGAGGGCCCTTAACACTCACAGTCAAAGACTGCTAAGATGGCCGCTGGCCACCAAGCCGAAGGGGGTGAGACTGTGGGTTAAAAGGGGAAGGGCTTAAGGTATTACCGCTGAACACCACCAGATGGCGTAGTCGAGGGACTTAGACAAACTGGGGGGGGGGGGGTGAACCTTAAGATGCTACCGTGACCCGCCACTAGATGGCCTAGTCGAGTGACTTGGGCAAACTGGCGGAGGAGAGGGGGGGGTCGCTGTGTGTGAGCACGTGTGAGAGAGAGAGGGTCAGAGAGAGAGGGGGTCACCCTCCTGCTGTGTTGGCAGGAGGGTGAGCCAAGAAAAGGTGGAGAGAAATCGTAAGTCAACATAAATCAAACTTCTGCTGCGATATCCTGAGGAGCATAAGTACGTTATTCTCTCATGCGTAAGCATACCGTTGTCGTCTTGAACTGTCGGCAGCTTACACAGTGATGAACACGGCACTCAGCTCACTCACAGAGCCGAGTTAATGAAGAGAGAAATATCCCACAAAGTTGAATACAACTGAATGAAAATAATCCCAAAGAAAACAGTCAATGCAGTTAATACACAATACAAACGGAACTTCTCTGGTCCGTGAGGTTTGTGTATTTACCTCCGTATACTGCGACGGTGTCTTTAACGCGAACAGAATACGGGCAATGCACAGTGGAGCGGAGCTGGGGCCCGCTGAGTGTTGCGCAATACCTTGATATTACGCAATAGTAACGAAACACACAAAAACACGGGAATATCAACATATACATGAATTAACTTGAATGAACTTTAAGTTAATTTAAGCTAAGCTAGCCCAGATGCACAATGAACTTACGTTGGAGACGCTTCTTTGTGGCGGGGAGAGTGGCCGCTGAGAATCGTGCTTTCTTTGTCCTGAAGGAAAAAGTGGGGCTGCTTGTAGATCAGCGCGGCTGTTTAAGCGGCGGCTGTTTCGGTCCGTTGACGCGGCTCGTTCTGGAGCTGGCGCTGAACGTGATCAATCCTCGCTGCAGAGAGGATGATCTTACTTCAGCTTAAGACGGCGTGGTCTTGAAGGGAAGTCATCGGGGAAGAAGGGAGGTTTCCGCTTCTTTCTGCCGGAATGTGCACGCAAAAGAAAAACAACAACACGGGGAGGAATCGTGGAAGAGATTCGTCCTGGTGGAGTGAGAGGGCCTTGACTCAAAAAGACAACACGGCTACTTCGGCCAGCGAAGATAGCGTTGTGACCTGACAGGGTTTGCAGGCCTTCGTCGACAGCGCGATGCTGGCGGGGGGGAGAAAGCTGATGCGTCTCCTTGCGTCCCAGGGACGGATGTCCAGGGTGAAGAACAGCGATTGCTCCCTTGCTCGACCGAGGTCGAAGGGAAAAAGCGTGGAGGTGTGAACTGCAGGCACTTTTGTTGAACAGTGGCTGAACCACAGGGGTCCTGGTGCTGTCTTGGCTCTCGGCCAATGAGGTTGCAGCGGTGCTCTCAGGTGACTTCAGGAACCATAGTTTTTTGGGGGGGGGGGAATTCACACCCTAATGTGAAAGTCCTTCAGAGGGGGTTTGGTGCTCATCAAACCACAATCAGGATGAAACCTTTGCTTGCAAAAGGGAAGGCCTGATTTTCTTTGTTCACAGCACATGTGCAGCCATATGCACAGACCCCAACATCCCCCCTTTGCTCTGAAGAGCGGGATGCAGGTTACGGTCTTTAGAGCAAACCCAGGGCTGGCACGTGCATCCATGTGTTGGGGAAACCTGAAGAGGTGAGACAGTCCAAGTATTCGTTGGAGACAAAAGCAGTGGTTAAAACAGGAAGTGTTCAAGTTCATAGAGTTCAAGGTTCATAGTTCATATCGTTCAAGTTCATGGTTCATTGGCATCTGGGCAGATGACTAAGGTGGCATCTGGGCAGATGACTTTAACTACTTTTACCTACATCTACTATCATACACAATTCAAATCATAGGTGAGCAACACATTATTCCCAAATAATTAAATCGCTATTATGATGTCGTGATAATCTAGCATTGCGGCATAGTGTCAAAGAAAGTAACCCAAATAAAAACAAAACAAAACACAAAAGAGATAGAAGGAAAGAACAGAAAGACAAGAAGCAGGTGAGGGGAATGCAGTGGTTACTGGTTCAACTCCTAGACCGGACTGGAGTCCGTCGGCGGAGCAGTCGTAGGTTGGCTACATGGTGTTATGAATAGGAGGGAATCAGTTTAGTCTGTCATTTCTGGATCTATGAGTACATGATGTGTGCGTCTATCTCTCTCTAATCGGTAGATTTAGAGCGAGTCCTGTGTCTAAGTTTTGGAATCTATCGATGTTGGAGTTGCGTTGCTAAGACTATAGGCCAGGTGTACCTGTGAAGGTTGCATAACAGTAGTGGTAGCAGATTTACAGATCTTGATAACACGTCTAGTGTGACCAGCTAGGCTGGGGTTTTCGCTGCTCAAGCTGTTGACAGCTGAGCCTTCTCGGATGAGGTCCTGGGATAAATCTGACTGCTATGGCCTAGGTTATGTCTTCTTTGGTTACTTCTGGTAGAGTCTATAAAGCATGCAAAGGGTTGTTATGAGAGTGGAGCATCAGGTTACAGTCACAATGAACGTTTTTCAGGTCATGCAACTGTTCTGGTTCAAGTTGGATGTGTTAGCAGTTAGTGCATGTCTACAGGGTGAGTTGAGGCATGCAGCTAAATGTTAGTAGTCAATAAGTAAGCCGCCATTCGGCCGGTTGGTTTCGACACTGGCAAGATTAGAGTGTACTTCCTGTGAAGTGCATCTCTCTAAGCTTCTGTTGTCAGAGCCCACCCCCCTCGTGCTGTTCAAGTGGCGAGGGTGGATACCCCCCAGGTTACCGTCAGCACTCAGGGAAACGTCGCGAACAGTTTCACTCTGGAGTGTGTCATGGCGGGCTGGTGATATCTCCCTCCCCCCACCCTCCTAATTAAAGATGGAGACAGGTCCGGCGCGCAAGTCAAGTTCAGTTACCTACGGCACTGGCTACTAGACAGGCCCGGGCGGTGACTCGGCTGAAAGAAGGCGGTGGCTTCGTTGAACCAGCTGGAGGTGGATCATGCTGACAGAGCAGGAGAACAAGGCTTAGTTGACGAAAGATTTTACGAGCGAGGGTGCTCGAAAGGGCCTCTAAGGGTGTGACACCCTTGAGGTGTATGCGAAAAGATGGGGGAACACATGAGGCTCGTTTCTGACCCGGAGTCGGGTAGAGCAAGAGTGTTATGACCCCCCAGTAAGACTGAAGAATATGTATAGATATATACATAACGGGCATTGCCTTTGCGGACAAGGTCGCCCAAGAAGGTTGAAGAATGAGGTGCGGAATTGGGAGTGGTCGTTTCCGGAAGTGGGCTGAGTTCTCTTCCCCCCCCCCTACCACGTCGACTTGGCAGCAGGGGGTGAAGGTCACTCGGCTTAGTCAGGTGGGCTGCGAGTCAGTGTTACCTGAGGTTGCCCTTGAGGGCGTCTTTCACCGTCCCGTGGGTCCTTCGACCGCCACGGTCGTTTGTTCCTCGGGGGTGACCAGGGCTCGCTAGGCCAAGGCCTCTCGTCGTCTTCCAACGCTAGGTCGGGGTCGCTCGACTGTTGGATGCTCAAGACTATGTCGGTGTCATCGTGCTGATTCATCGGCCGACCGCGTGTCTCCCATGCAAGTTGCGCATATTTCCTAATCTCTGGCATGGTGAGGTCGTATCTCACGTTGTCGTGGAGATTGTGCAGGAATAGCGACTTAAAGGCATGGTCTTCTTCTAGACCTGGGGCGTTACGTCCCTGGAAGTATGCAGACCTCAAGCGCCTGAAGTAGTCTCTCGGGGACTCTAGCCTTTCCTGGGAAATGGCGAAGGCACTGAGGGTGGCAGAAGCTGGGTCGGTGTACGTGGAGTACTCCTCCCTAAGGGCGTGACAAAGGGATGAATAGCGGTCGCGGATGTTCGGCTGGAGCGTTTCCATGAAAACGTGGACGTTTCGAGTCGTGGTTTTCCACACTAGTTTGAGTTTTTCGCGTGATGAGGGGCGTGATAAGTCGAGGAGGCAGCGATCGATCTCCCTTAGGTAGTCATCGATGCTCGAGTCGTGATTATCGGGATTGAAGCGCTCTACGTCTTTTGCTAGAGACTCAATCTGCCGGGTACGCAGGCCTCCAAGGTTGATGGGGCCTGGGCCGTCCGAGTCGTCTGAGTCTCCATACTCGCGATGGTGGTAACGACGGTCATCCTCCCTCCCTGAGGGGGATGAGGTCAGTTCTCGTCGCGCGCGTGAACTGCGTGGAGGATTGCGTTCGCCTGAGGTGGGTTTGAAGCTACCTAGGCCGGCTAGGACCTGGTGTTGGTCCTCTCTACTCCTAGTTGGGGAACGCGGTTTGTCGAGACGCAAGATGGGTCGGCTCTCGGGGAATGAGGGACCTGAGAACAAGAAATGACTGGGCTGAGGGGCTTGATAGGAGGTAGCGGTACCTACCGGGGCTGCTGGAGCACCTTGAAGCGCTTTCAGTTTGTCATTACTCTCTAACGCCTTAGAGAGTTCTAGGTTGACCTCTCTGAGGTCACTGCGCAGGCTACTATTTTCTGACTGTAGGGCTCTACAGTCGCGTGACAACTCCTGAACCTCTGTTCGGAGTGTCCAGATCTCGCGTTGCTGCTCGTCGCTCTGTGCCCGGGTGCGGGCAGCTTGCAGCTGCATTTTCTGATGATAGATGAGCAGTATTTCGCCGATTACTTCCTGAATCAGGCGCTCTCGCTTACCTGATGGGTTATTTACATAAGCCACCAGCTGCTCTAACTGCTCGTCACATAGGACAGCAGTGTATTTCGCAAAGTACTCTCTTTCGCTTGCTGAGAGTCTGAGGACATCAGCCACCGCATCTCGCAGTGCGGTGTCTTCTGGAGCTACAGCTCCAGGAATGGGGGATTGCTCGTCGGTCATTCTCTCTAATGAGCGCGGCTCCCAATGGTTGTTAATTCCCTAGTGTTAGAACGGAAACTGTTAGTGTTTACGGTTCTCAGTGAAATGTCTAGTTCTGCGTTGAACTGATTTCTACTGTTAGGTGTTAGTTGTTGTTAGTGTTACTATTCATGCAGGCGCACAGTGAAACGTGTAGCTCTCTGACTTCCGTTTCTACTGCTGCTGCTCTGAGGGTATCACTACTGCTTTGCAGCCAGAGGTGCGAAAATGCTTATGTGGTTTAGCACTTTGGGCCTGTGACAGCTGTGTGTACTGCTTTGAGGGGATTTAAGAAAAACAAGCAAAGTATTGGTATTACAAACTAAACGATCAAATCTACTACACAGCTGGCTGTTAGTTTACGAAATGAAACGAATAATTAAACCTGGAAAGGAAATTAAAGTTCAATTAAAATTAAGATTAAAAATCAACAATTAAAATCAAAAATTAACTTACAATAAGAAAATATTTTGAATATCAAAGCCTACCTATTTTGGGAAATACGTTTCAGGAATTTGGATCATTCAAAAGAGGAAAAAAAATAAAAAATTTTGGAAGAAAAAAAAAAATTTTTTTTGGAAAATTAATTTTTCAAAATTATGGATTAATGTACATATGTATCGTAATAACTGTAATAACGTAGCCTCACACGGGGCACCACTTTGTTGGGATCAATAGGGGCTTGTGTTTGAGTTATCAGCTTTAAGAATCTGAATTCTTGACATCAATAGAATTATTAATGTGAATAACAATTATTAATGATTATTAATAATAACGGGGCACCACCCTGCGAACAGGGACCGATAACCAAACGATAAAACTAAGTCTCATAATTAGTAGTCACTCATCAGTGACAGTGAAGGTGTGGAATCCGAGCGCAGGCTACAACATACAGATCATCACATACATATGCACCATTAATCACAGACGACTGCTCTTTAAAGTATACTAGAGTTTATTAAATTAGAATAATAAAAGATCAGATCAATTAATATCGCAATCAACAAACGCCATTATACAATCTTATGTACCTAATATCTAAAGAAATGAAATAAAAGAGGAGGAGGGTGTGTATATAAGTATGTGTGTATGTGTATGTGTGTGTGTGTGTGTCTGTGTATAAAAGGAAGGGGGGTGAGGGCCCTTAACACTCACAGTCAAAGACTGCTAAGATGGCCGCTGGCCACCAAGCCGAAGGGGGTGAGACTGTGGGTTAAAAGGGGAAGGGCTTAAGGTATTACCGCTGAACACCACCAGATGGCGTAGTCGAGGGACTTAGACAAACTGGGGGGGGGGGGGTGAACCTTAAGATGCTACCGTGACCCGCCACTAGATGGCCTAGTCGAGTGACTTGGGCAAACTGGCGGAGGAGAGGGGGGGGTCGCTGTGTGTGAGCACGTGTGAGAGAGAGAGGGTCAGAGAGAGAGGGGGTCACCCTCCTGCTGTGTTGGCAGGAGGGTGAGCCAAGAAAAGATGGAGAGAAATCGTAAGTCAACATAAATCAAACTTCTGCTGCGATATCCTGAGGAGCATAAGTACGTTATTCTCTCATGCGTAAGCATACCGTTGTCGTCTTGAACTGTCGGCAGCTTACACAGTGATGAACACGGCACTCAGCTCACTCACAGAGCCGAGTTAATGAAGAGAGAAATATCCCACAAAGTTGAATACAACTGAATGAAAATAATCCCAAAGAAAACAGTCAATGCAGTTAATACACAATACAAACGGAACTTCTCTGGTCCGTGAGGTTTGTGTATTTACCTCCGTATACTGCGACGGTGTCTTTAACGCGAACAGAATACGGGCAATGCACAGTGGAGCGGAGCTGGGGCCCGCTGAGTGTTGCGCAATACCTTGATATTACGCAATAGTAACGAAACACACAAAAACACGGGAATATCAACATATACATGAATTAACTTGAATGAACTTTAAGTTAATTTAAGCTAAGCTAGCCCAGATGCACAATGAACTTACGTTGGAGACGCTTCTTTGTGGCGGGGAGAGTGGCCGCTGAGAATCGTGCTTTCTTTGTCCTGAAGGAAAAAGTGGGGCTGCTTGTAGATCAGCGCGGCTGTTTAAGCGGCGGCTGTTTCGGTCCGTTGACGCGGCTCGTTCTGGAGCTGGCGCTGAACGTGATCAATCCTCGCTGCAGAGAGGATGATCTTACTTCAGCTTAAGACGGCGTGGTCTTGAAGGGAAGTCATCGGGGAAGAAGGGAGGTTTCCGCTTCTTTCTGCCGGAATGTGCACGCAAAAGAAAAACAACAACACGGGGAGGAATCGTGGAAGAGATTCGTCCTGGTGGAGTGAGAGGGCCTTGACTCAAAAAGACAACACGGCTACTTCGGCCAGCGAAGATAGCGTTGTGACCTGACAGGGTTTGCAGGCCTTCGTCGACAGCGCGATGCTGGCGGGGGGGAGAAAGCTGATGCGTCTCCTTGCGTCCCAGGGACGGATGTCCAGGGTGAAGAACAGCGATTGCTCCCTTGCTCGACCGAGGTCGAAGGGAAAAAGCGTGGAGGTGTGAACTGCAGGCACTTTTGTTGAACAGTGGCTGAACCACAGGGGTCCTGGTGCTGTCTTGGCTCTCGGCCAATGAGGTTGCAGCGGTGCTCTCAGGTGACTTCAGGAACCATAGTTTTTTGGGGGGGGGGGAATTCACACCCTAATGTGAAAGTCCTTCAGAGGGGGTTTGGTGCTCATCAAACCACAATCAGGATGAAACCTTTGCTTGCAAAAGGGAAGGCCTGATTTTCTTTGTTCACAGCACATGTGCAGCCATATGCACAGACCCCAACATCCCCCCTTTGCTCTGAAGAGCGGGATGCAGGTTACGGTCTTTAGAGCAAACCCAGGGCTGGCACGTGCATCCATGTGTTGGGGAAACCTGAAGAGGTGAGACAGTCCAAGTATTCGTTGGAGACAAAAGCAGTGGTTAAAACAGGAAGTGTTCAAGTTCATAGAGTTCAAGGTTCATAGTTCATATCGTTCAAGTTCATGGTTCATTGGCATCTGGGCAGATGACTAAGGTGGCATCTGGGCAGATGACTTTAACTACTTTTACCTACATCTACTATCATACACAATTCAAATCATAGGTGAGCAACACATTATTCCCAAATAATTAAATCGCTATTATGATGTCGTGATAATCTAGCATTGCGGCATAGTGTCAAAGAAAGTAACCCAAATAAAAACAAAACAAAACACAAAAGAGATAGAAGGAAAGAACAGAAAGACAAGAAGCAGGTGAGGGGAATGCAGTGGTTACTGGTTCAACTCCTAGACCGGACTGGAGTCCGTCGGCGGAGCAGTCGTAGGTTGGCTACGTGGTGTTATGAATAGGAGGGAATCAGTTTAGTCTGTCATTTCTGGATCTATGAGTACATGATGTGTGCGTCTATCTCTCTCTAATCGGTAGATTTAGAGCGAGTCCTGTGTCTAAGTTTTGGAATCTATCGATGTTGGAGTTGCGTTGCTAAGACTATAGGCCAGGTGTACCTGTGAAGGTTGCATAACAGTAGTGGTAGCAGATTTACAGATCTTGATAACACGTCTAGTGTGACCAGCTAGGCTGGGGTTTTCGCTGCTCAAGCTGTTGACAGCTGAGCCTTCTCGGATGAGGTCCTGGGATAAATCTGACCGCTATGGCCTAGGTTATGTCTTCTTTGGTTACTTCTGGTAGAGTCTATAAAGCATGCAAAGGGTTGTTATGAGAGTGGAGCATCAGGTTACAGTCACAATGAACGTTTTTCAGGTCATGCAACTGTTCTGGTTCAAGTTGGATGTGTTAGCAGTTAGTGCATGTCTACAGGGTGAGTTGAGGCATGCAGCTAAATGTTAGTAGTCAATAAGTAAGCCGCCATTCGGCCGGTTGGTTTCGACACTGGCAAGATTAGAGTGTACTTCCTGTGAAGTGCATCTCTCTAAGCTTCTGTTGTCAGAGCCCACCCCCCTCGTGCTGTTCAAGTGGCGAGGGTGGATACCCCCCAGGTTACCGTCAGCACTCAGGGAAACGTCGCGAACAGTTTCACTCTGGAGTGTGTCATGGCGGGCTGGTGATATCTCCCTCCCCCCACCCTCCTAATTAAAGATGGAGACAGGTCCGGCGCGCAAGTCAAGTTCAGTTACCTACGGCACTGGCTACTAGACAGGCCCGGGCGGTGACTCGGCTGAAAGAAGGCGGTGGCTTCGTTGAACCAGCTGGAGGTGGATCATGCTGACAGAGCAGGAGAACAAGGCTTAGTTGACGAAAGATTTTACGAGCGAGGGTGCTCGAAAGGGCCTCTAAGGGTGTGACACCCTTGAGGTGTATGCGAAAAGATGGGGGAACACATGAGGCTCGTTTCTGACCCGGAGTCGGGTAGAGCAAGAGTGTTATGACCCCCCAGTAAGACTGAAGAATATGTATAGATATATACATAACGGGCATTGCCTTTGCGGACAAGGTCGCCCAAGAAGGTTGAAGAACGAGGTGCGGAATTGGGAGTGGTCGTTTCCGGAAGTGGGCTGAGTTCTCTTCCCCCCCCCCTACCACGTCGACTTGGCAGCAGGGGGTGAAGGTCACTCGGCTTAGTCAGGTGGGCTGCGAGTCAGTGTTACCTGAGGTTGCCCTTGAGGGCGTCTTTCACCGTCCCGTGGGTCCTTCGACCGCCACGGTCGTTTGTTCCTCGGGGGTGACCAGGGCTCGCTAGGCCAAGGCCTCTCGTCGTCTTCCAACGCTAGGTCGGGGTCGCTCGACTGTTGGATGCTCAAGACTATGTCGGTGTCATCGTGCTGATTCATCGGCCGACCGCGTGTCTCCCATGCAAGTTGCGCATATTTCCTAATCTCTGGCATGGTGAGGTCGTATCTCACGTTGTCGTGGAGATTGTGCAGGAATAGCGACTTAAAGGCATGGTCTTCTTCTAGACCTGGGGCGTTACGTCCCTGGAAGTATGCAGACCTCAAGCGCCTGAAGTAGTCTCTCGGGGACTCTAGCCTTTCCTGGGAAATGGCGAAGGCACTGAGGGTGGCAGAAGCTGGGTCGGTGTACGTGGAGTACTCCTCCCTAAGGGCGTGACAAAGGGATGAATAGCGGTCGCGGATGTTCGGCTGGAGCGTTTCCATGAAAACGTGGACGTTTCGAGTCGTGGTTTTCCACACTAGTTTGAGTTTTTCGCGTGATGAGGGGCGTGATAAGTCGAGGAGGCAGCGATCGATCTCCCTTAGGTAGTCATCGATGCTCGAGTCGTGATTATCGGGATTGAAGCGCTCTACGTCTTTTGCTAGAGACTCAATCTGCCGGGTACGCAGGCCTCCAAGGTTGATGGGGCCTGGGCCGTCCGAGTCGTCTGAGTCTCCATACTCGCGATGGTGGTAACGACGGTCATCCTCCCTCCCTGAGGGGGATGAGGTCAGTTCTCGTCGCGCGCGTGAACTGCGTGGAGGATTGCGTTCGCCTGAGGTGGGTTTGAAGCTACCTAGGCCGGCTAGGACCTGGTGTTGGTCCTCTCTACTCCTAGTTGGGGAACGCGGTTTGTCGAGACGCAAGATGGGTCGGCTCTCGGGGAATGAGGGACCTGAGAACAAGAAATGACTGGGCTGAGGGGCTTGATAGGAGGTAGCGGTACCTACCGGGGCTGCTGGAGCACCTTGAAGCGCTTTCAGTTTGTCATTACTCTCTAACGCCTTAGAGAGTTCTAGGTTGACCTCTCTGAGGTCACTGCGCAGGCTACTATTTTCTGACTGTAGGGCTCTACAGTCGCGTGACAACTCCTGAACCTCTGTTCGGAGTGTCCAGATCTCGCGTTGCTGCTCGTCGCTCTGTGCCCGGGTGCGGGCAGCTTGCAGCTGCATTTTCTGATGATAGATGAGCAGTATTTCGCCGATTACTTCCTGAATCAGGCGCTCTCGCTTACCTGATGGGTTATTTACATAAGCCACCAGCTGCTCTAACTGCTCGTCACATAGGACAGCAGTGTATTTCGCAAAGTACTCTCTTTCGCTTGCTGAGAGTCTGAGGACATCAGCCACCGCATCTCGCAGTGCGGTGTCTTCTGGAGCTACAGCTCCAGGAATGGGGGATTGCTCGTCGGTCATTCTCTCTAATGAGCGCGGCTCCCAATGGTTGTTAATTCCCTAGTGTTAGAACGGAAACTGTTAGTGTTTACGGTTCTCAGTGAAATGTCTAGTTCTGCGTTGAACTGATTTCTACTGTTAGGTGTTAGTTGTTGTTAGTGTTACTATTCATGCAGGCGCACAGTGAAACGTGTAGCTCTCTGACTTCCGTTTCTACTGCTGCTGCTCTGAGGGTATCACTACTGCTTTGCAGCCAGAGGTGCGAAAATGCTTATGTGGTTTAGCACTTTGGGCCTGTGACAGCTGTGTGTACTGCTTTGAGGGGATTTAAGAAAAACAAGCAAAGTATTGGTATTACAAACTAAACGATCAAATCTACTACACAGCTGGCTGTTAGTTTACGAAATGAAACGAATAATTAAACCTGGAAAGGAAATTAAAGTTCAATTAAAATTAAGATTAAAAATCAACAATTAAAATCAAAAATTAACTTACAATAAGAAAATATTTTGAATATCAAAGCCTACCTATTTTGGGAAATAAGTTTCAGGAATTTGGATCATTCAAAAGAGGAAAAAAAAAAAAAAATTTTGGAAGAAAAAACAAAATATTTTTTTGGAAAATTAATTTTTCAAAATTATGGATTAATGTACATATGTATCGTAATAACTGTAATAACGTAGCCTCACACGGGGCACCACTTTGTTGGGATCAATAGGGGCTTGTGTTTGAGTTATCAGCTTTAAGAATCTGAATTCTTGACATCAATAGAATTATTAATGTGAATAACAATTATTAATGATTATTAATAATAACGGGGCACCACCCTGCGAACAGGGACCGATAACCAAACGATAAAACTAAGTCTCATAATTAGTAGTCACTCATCAGTGACAGTGAAGGTGTGGAATCCGAGCGCAGGCTACAACATACAGATCATCACATACATATGCACCATTAATCACAGACGACTGCTCTTTAAAGTATACTAGAGTTTATTAAATTAGAATAATAAAAGATCAGATCAATTAATATCGCAATCAACAAACGCCATTATACAATCTTATGTACCTAATATCTAAAGAAATGAAATAAAAGAGGAGGAGGGTGTGTATATAAGTATGTGTGTATGTGTATGTGTGTGTGTGTGTGTCTGTGTATAAAAGGAAGGGGGGTGAGGGCCCTTAACACTCACAGTCAAAGACTGCTAAGATGGCCGCTGGCCACCAAGCCGAAGGGGGTGAGACTGTGGGTTAAAAGGGGAAGGGCTTAAGGTATTACCGCTGAACACCACCAGATGGCGTAGTCGAGGGACTTAGACAAACTGGGGGGGGGGGGTGAACCTTAAGATGCTACCGTGACCCGCCACTAGATGGCCTAGTCGAGTGACTTGGGCAAACTGGCGGAGGAGAGGGGGGGGTCGCTGTGTGTGAGCACGTGTGAGAGAGAGAGGGTCAGAGAGAGAGGGGGTCACCCTCCTGCTGTGTTGGCAGGAGGGTGAGCCAAGAAAAGATGGAGAGAAATCGTAAGTCAACATAAATCAAACTTCTGCTGCGATATCCTGAGGAGCATAAGTACGTTATTCTCTCATGCGTAAGCATACCGTTGTCGTCTTGAACTGTCGGCAGCTTACACAGTGATGAACACGGCACTCAGCTCACTCACAGAGCCGAGTTAATGAAGAGAGAAATATCCCACAAAGTTGAATACAACTGAATGAAAATAATCCCAAAGAAAACAGTCAATGCAGTTAATACACAATACAAACGGAACTTCTCTGGTCCGTGAGGTTTGTGTATTTACCTCCGTATACTGCGACGGTGTCTTTAACGCGAACAGAATACGGGCAATGCACAGTGGAGCGGAGCTGGGGCCCGCTGAGTGTTGCGCAATACCTTGATATTACGCAATAGTAACGAAACACACAAAAACACGGGAATATCAACATATACATGAATTAACTTGAATGAACTTTAAGTTAATTTAAGCTAAGCTAGCCCAGATGCACAATGAACTTACGTTGGAGACGCTTCTTTGTGGCGGGGAGAGTGGCCGCTGAGAATCGTGCTTTCTTTGTCCTGAAGGAAAAAGTGGGGCTGCTTGTAGATCAGCGCGGCTGTTTAAGCGGCGGCTGTTTCGGTCCGTTGACGCGGCTCGTTCTGGAGCTGGCGCTGAACGTGATCAATCCTCGCTGCAGAGAGGATGATCTTACTTCAGCTTAAGACGGCGTGGTCTTGAAGGGAAGTCATCGGGGAAGAAGGGAGGTTTCCGCTTCTTTCTGCCGGAATGTGCACGCAAAAGAAAAACAACAACACGGGGAGGAATCGTGGAAGAGATTCGTCCTGGTGGAGTGAGAGGGCCTTGACTCAAAAAGACAACACGGCTACTTCGGCCAGCGAAGATAGCGTTGTGACCTGACAGGGTTTGCAGGCCTTCGTCGACAGCGCGATGCTGGCGGGGGGGAGAAAGCTGATGCGTCTCCTTGCGTCCCAGGGACGGATGTCCAGGGTGAAGAACAGCGATTGCTCCCTTGCTCGACCGAGGTCGAAGGGAAAAAGCGTGGAGGTGTGAACTGCAGGCACTTTTGTTGAACAGTGGCTGAACCACAGGGGTCCTGGTGCTGTCTTGGCTCTCGGCCAATGAGGTTGCAGCGGTGCTCTCAGGTGACTTCAGGAACCATAGTTTTTTGGGGGGGGGGGAATTCACACCCTAATGTGAAAGTCCTTCAGAGGGGGTTTGGTGCTCATCAAACCACAATCAGGATGAAACCTTTGCTTGCAAAAGGGAAGGCCTGATTTTCTTTGTTCACAGCACATGTGCAGCCATATGCACAGACCCCAACACAGCCTACTTTGTTTTGAACAACACGCAGGATCTCTCTGCAAGCCCATTAGTGGAAGTCAACGCTCTGATGTCATTCAGGCTCTGCAACCAATTACGTGCGGTTCTGAGAAATTCAAATGCAGAAAGTTAATGCCTTCCTCGGTTTCTGAGCCTCCACGTCTATGTGTGTCAGTCATTCGTTTGTTCACCCCCCCCCCGACCCCTCCACCGCCACCACCTCATCCCCTCCCCTCCCCTCCGTCAGCAACCACATTTCCAAGCTGCTTGTTCCATTGCAAGCAATTAGATGTCAGGTCACAAGCGTACCAGCAGCTGGGTCCTGTTCCAGTGCACGTTTCAGTAAATGGGTATCAGGAGTGCATCGGCAGATCGTGCACAGACACAAACCAGCTGGCTTCTTCAGATAATTTGCTCCATGGTGAATACTGAAAGAAAAATAATTTAAATTTAGTCTGAAAACTGTTCTAAATATGAACTGCAGGGTTTCCCCGTTCCACCTTGAGCGATTGCAGCAGCAGAATAATCACATCGGCCTACACATTTCAATGTAAAGGCATGTGCACACCCACTGGGGAGTGGGGGAAATTCTTCCAAAGCCATGTTTGACTTCTCCTGAGGCAGGTCCTCTGTTTGCCCTCATGGTTTAGTAGAGACAGAAGTAGGCCCGGCTTACAGCCAGAGGGGACAGAAGAGCTCTCCATCAAATATCAAACATCCTTCTGTTGAAAACAGATTAGGTTTACGTTATGTATTATGTTTTTCCACTGTGTCCCAATAAGTCCCAACTCCTGATTGAACAGTTTTCATTTGATTGCGTCCCACGGCCGCTTAAGGGATCAAGTTGCGGTTTACATCCAGACAAATTAAAATCGTATACAGTTGTTTGTTTGTCAGCAATGTGCAGTTGCAGTCAAAGTTGTCAAGTCAACTCAACAGCAGAGGGTTTTCAAATCAAGCAGCAGTCCTGGGTCTCAGCTTGTTTAAACTAAATATCCTCACACGTGGAAGATTACGCGCCAGTCACACAAACTCCTTGGCAGGTCTATCGTCAGCTTAAAACTTGTAAATTCTCATCAAGATGCCAAAGTGTTCAAAGATATCAAATAAGCCAGGATGAATTACAGGGCAATGTGTATGAAATGAATCAAAAATGTTTCCAATTTCCGTAAAAACATTTTCATAAAGGTAATTATAACGTGACGATTATCAAACTCAATGGAAAACTCGTTTTGAGACAGGTTCAGAGCTAATTTGAGAGAAATGTTGGGAATAGCACAGTTGGAATCCCACAGTTAGCCTCATGTCTATACATAGCTGAGATCAGCAGGTCACAGAGCTGTCAGCTCAGAGTCTTATTTTGGTGTTTTGTTTGGGTGCTTTTCAGGGGGAGGAGGGTATCTATGTTTTCCCAGTGACTGATAGGACTCGTTGTTTACGGAAGCACAATTATACGAGCGACTGGGCAGCGTACTGATCCCAAAGGAGTCCCCATGGACCCACTAACGGCCACCCTATAACTATCAAGGTTTGGTAAAAGAGCAGTGTCTTCAATAGCTGCTATAAATCCTTTTACTGTTCACTAACACTGTGGACATTGTGCCGGGCCCACTGTTTGCAAGGTCCTCCGTGTTTAATGTTAGCATTGAGAGGGATTGATAGAGGCAGAGGTATTTTAACATGTGGTGGAGAGGCTAGACAAGGATGATGGATTTCACAAGCTTCCTGATGTGCCTCTGACATTCCCACTGGGACTTGTCATCTGGGACCTTTCCTGCCCCTCAAAGTTAGGATGCCAGGAGCAATTTAGTGAGGAAGAAGAAGAGTGGAAGAGGGAGGAAGAGAAAGCTGGACAGAGTTCCAAAAGGACGACAGCGACAAAGACAACAATTCAGATTCAAACATTAGCCAGTTGCCCATTACTTTGCTCCTGCCTCACACATGAAACAGCTTTGATGAAAACACAGCAAAGAGCTGTACTCACTCAGTGAGTAGCCAGGAATATGCCGGAGCCTGAAGAGGAATGGGTTGTTTGAGAGCGAAAGATCCCCCATAACTCCCCAAGCTGTCATCTCTCTAGTGTCTTCTCTTATATACACATGAACATAAACCTTCCTTCCTCTCTGATCGGGATTTCTTCTAGCTTTTACTCCCTGTATAGAGCTCAAAGGTGAAATGCCTGCTCTTGCACATCTGTGCTTATGTTTGGACAGGAAAACATAAAATCCCTTGCAACACAGACGTGATTTGTCGCCAATGTGCTGCATCAGCATCTTTTAACGTGTGTGTGTGTGTGTTTGATTACCTCCCGTTCGCAGTAAGTGCATGATTTTGAAGTTCTCCAATAAATCAATTGGTTCTGGTATGTATTTACATGTTTTGCAGACAGGCAGAGTGGTTTAGAAGAGGAGGATGGGAAGATGATGCATCTGTGTAACGAAATACAGTGTACCAGTATAGTGGTAGTCTGGTGTGTGAACTCAGCTAGTTCTGCTGGAGTTGTTTGTTTACTGTAAAGTCAGTTCATTATTTGCCACTTCCGTTTCAACCCAGGTCTCGCTCCCACTTTCTCCCTCAGTTTCCTCGACTTCCTCCGTCTCCCTCACCCCCCACATCTCAGCACTGCTCTCGAGTCCCTCTCTTGCCTTCCTCCACTTCATTTCACCCTTCAGATCACTTCTTCCCTTTGCTTATACTTAGATTTTTGGTTTCGGCCTTTGGAGAGCCAGGTGTACAGAGGTGATGCAGGAATTGAACTTCTCTCTGAGGCTTTCTTCTTTCATTCGTCATACAACTACTTCTGTCTCTTTTTATGAGTGCAACACTATAAGCGCCCACCAGAGAGACTGTCGGAAAGAGTGTGATTACTGTCAGCAGGCTTTTCCCCCTGCTTTGGAGTGTAACCGTAACCGTAGCTATAGCTATACATATTTTCTGCATTCAGACACGATCAGACGCCACAGTGTACAAAAGTTTGTTTTAAGCATACCTCTCTGTCTTTCTCTACAACTTACACAATTGTAGTCCAGAATCTCTTTGCGTTCTTTCGTCAATGTCTTTTGCAGACACGTGACAACACGTGAAAGGACAGTGATAGTCACTCACAATCATTTTGAATAAGAGGGGAAAAAAGGAAAGAGTTTTAGGATCGTACTTTCCCATGATTATTATTCCTCCGTCCAGCTCCGTGCAGAATTGTGCTGGTTGGTAACATTTGGATGCGTCCAGTGGAAACAGATTACAGATGGTGAGTAAATCTCCCTTCAGGCTATCGCCCAGGACAGCTGACAATTTCATGGCCATTTCTGGACAACTCCATTTGGGCATCTATGCTACACAGAACAAAACAAGCTAACTTCAGCTTTAGTCACCAAAAGCTATCATTCGATTTGTCTCTCTCGGTTCCAATGGCGCATTATGCAGAGATTAATTGGGAGAATTACACATTCAAAACACATTGATTCACAGGTCATTGGTTCTCACGATCCACTATTACTCTCACTCGGCATCCTGTCACGCCAGCAGGACACGGAAGAGTGATTAAGTGACCAAAGCAGATTACATCTCCAGGCCATGTTTGTATATTTTATTCCAATTGGGACCTTTTAGTTTATTTTGCTTCTAGTTCAAGCACTCCCTAATTGCAGATGTGCCTTTCTGATGGCTCTTAACTGGTTTATAAAGATAACAAGCTTCCTCGTGAGTGACCGTAAAAGTTTTTGCAGGAAATGAAAGGGTGATAGGGTTTTCCGTGACACCTTTGGCCCACTTAGAAGGATGTGTATTTGCATATGTTTTTCAGTAACACTACCCC
Source organism: Lycodopsis pacificus (assembly GCA_028022725.1). Lineage (NCBI taxonomy): Eukaryota > Metazoa > Chordata > Actinopteri > Perciformes > Zoarcidae > Lycodopsis > Lycodopsis pacificus. The sequence continues at coordinate 9,067,544 of CM051693.1, forward strand.
AGGCCAGACAGGTAGAGTCACGGTCTCCAAAAAAACTAAATATTCTCAGGAAACAAAGTTCAGCAGCAGTATCCATCAACTCTGACCTCAGGCTCTTAATGGTGATTTCTGAGAGCTTGTTTTCATTCTTTGCATTTACCTCATTCCCTCGCCAGCAACCCCCCCACCCACCCCTGTCAAACCCCTGGTGCACGCCTCAGGTCTCAGCATCGGAGTCTTTGTTTTTAGATGTGACCACTTGTTTTCCTCCGCGACCCTCCGCTTGGGCTCTTGAGGGCCGCATTAACATCAATTTACGCAATTAAACGAGAATGTGTGAAGAGTTTGCACGTTGCTGCTCTCCTGCCAAAATGTGTAATTGAGCTAACAGCAGCTGTTCGAGCCGGATCTTATAACACATTCACATGTTCCATTAGAAGCTGCTCTCACGAGCCAGCGGTGGAGTGACTGGCTCCAGATGTTCTCCGCAGCAGGGAAAAAGGCCTCACAGGATACAACAAGGGCGATGAGGAGATGTGTTTTCTGTCACAAGAGAAGGAGGAGAATGGTCCCCGGTGATTTTCAATACCCTAAAAGGATGTCTATTTTTTACCAGCTCTGGGTCCATTGGGCTGCATTTAATCAGACGGCCTTTCTCTGCCAAATCCTCCTGAGTAACCGCGTCGTATGAGCTGGCCAAATGATAGCACCTTAATGATTGTGTTATGATATTTTGGTTGTGGGAAACTGAGGACACTGTGTTGTGATTGAGCCACGTTGTGTGGTGGAAGAATGTAAACAGTACTGGTTGGGTTGATTAAGGGAGGCTCTTCTATCAATGGGATATTCCTGCTCAAGCATCATTGGTAATTGTTTGTCCTGTGTGTGCTTGTCTCACAGCCACGTCCTACGGTGATTTCACCAAATGTCAAAATTTCCATTGTTTGTGCAGAGAAACTGGCCTCTGATTAGCAGCATGTGAAATACTGTTGCAGATCGTACTGCCACTAAACCAGGCAGCTGTGTTCACAAGGGAACGTTTGAGTCGCCAGCTTGTATTCCGGCTGCTCATGTAGAATCAAGCACTCAAACTTTTCCCTCATGACTCAGGATTTCTCTTTTCCAAATATTAAACTTTGTAAACTCAGACTCGCTGAATCTCCAGCCAAGATTAAGATTGTTCATGCATTTCTTGCATCCTGTTTGGATTAGTGGATCGTCAGCCACCCTAAAATGTTTTCACTGGCTCTCCATTTAGTCAATGGTTTACATGGCTTCATTTAATTTTTCCATTTTTACACAAGGTATGTAGTTTGTGTGTTTATGTCTGTTTATGCACTTCATATCATAGTATATAGGGGTAAATAGGGGTGTGTTGGTCAGAGTTGTGGATGGGTGTGTAACATGTCAAGCATTCATGTGGGAATCTGTTTTTGTGTCCCTTCAAAGACCTGTGAATAATGTTCTTTCCATCAACCTTAACTATGATATTCCCCTCACTAGAAGTGTTTTTGTTGCCTAACCTTAACCAAACCTTGACCCTGTACATATTTTATTTGCCCTAACCTTTCCCTAACCTTAATGTTAAGGACATTTCCATACACAAATAGTGTAGAACATTTTACAACATGAACATATATTGGGATTGTGCTAAATTGGCCAGTATCAGCATTCTGGTTTTGGTGATAGGGTTGATTTATTGCAGTGAGCTACTGTATTTCAAATCACCTGCAGCGTCTGTTTTGCTTTTTCATCCGTTTTGCAGGCTTTACTCATGCTGGTTATCTCAGCCTCGGGGCTGTTGACAGCTCTTCAAATAAGAGACAGGTGGTGCAATATAAATGTCCATTACTGAGAGGGAAGAGAGAACTAACACTCACTGCTCTCGAGATAAAAAAGTGTCTTTTAAGGATCATACAAGTGATTTAGCAAAGTTCAACCCATGTGTTATAACTACAAATCATTTACAATACTGCTATTTCCTACTTTACAGGCAGACATAGTTTTTTACTGCCAAAATAAATGAATATATTAATATGGTGCAATAATGAATAATTTTAATGGCAAAATGCCAAAGTACTACTTACTATGCAGAATGATCACTGTTATCATTACGTCTGCCAAGGAGGTTATGTTTTCGGCTTACTCTGTCTGTTTGTCAGAAGAATGACGGTAAACTAGTGGCCATAAATTTAATGTCACTTGGTGTAAAGGTAGCATGGGCCAAGGTAGAACACATTCAACTTTGGAATGGATCCAATCACGGGTCAGATGCACAAATTATTTTTCACTTTCTCAAACATTGCGAGATAGGGCATTTGTGCTGCATTCATGTGGTGTCGGAATAATGGGAAAATTTTGTTCCTGACAAGGAAAAGTCACGTGAAAGCCCCCTCAAGTCTGAACAACGACAGCTATCAACGAGTTGTAAAATGCTCTGCAACCCTAGGTATAGTAGTTAATGGATGGATAGTAGGCTACCATAATGTCGTAGCCTAATTGGTCATAGTGGAGCTCATTTCAACTACTTTATACACTGTTGAGCAGTTAAATCTATAATAATAAAGTATATGTTGCTACTCCTATGTTTTGAGTGTATGTTTTTAATCTGAGTAAATAATTATTAGCCTAACTATAGCTGTCTGATGAATGAAGGAAAGGAGTACACATATTGCACGAGGTGAAAAAACTCATAGAACTAAGTCAAATTTGAAGTAAATGTACCTTTGTTACGAGGAAAACAAAAAAGCAGCCCTTGAATTGTCAATATTAATTTCCCTAAACCCCCTAAGTGTTGAATAAGTCTTCCACAACCACAGAGGTAACACAAATACCACAATTTGAAAGAAACACTGGGACACTGACTGACAGAACTCTTTTCAACAGAGTGCCAGTTCAGAGGTTTCTCCTGTGTCAGGCAATGTGTTTTTTATGAGCCCATCTTCTCATCTGTGCTTCATTAACACTGGTTGTGTCGTCTTGTGGTCATGGTTTATGTGGCTCTGATCTCTGGAGCGAACTGCTCCTTAAGCAGTCAACTCAACTATAAATCTTGAATTTTAGGCAGATCTTGAATCTAAAGAGGACGTCTGCCACATCAGAGCATAAGTAGGAGGCAATTGAAAGAATTGAAGTCTGGGGAGTTTTTTAATGACGCAGTCATCAACGTGGCTTATGCGCTTAACGATGCTTACCGGTATGTGGCTCACATCTGCTGGCTCGCTGCAAAACACGTCCAATTTGATGAAGAACCGAATGCAGTGTTTCATGTAAACAAGAAACTGCGACAAAGGAAGAGCAGACGACCATCTTCTTTCCATCTCACCGTCTCTTAAAGTGCAACAACACCTTTCATCTGCTCAGACAGACATGCTGCGGTGGTTTCTCAGACTCTGTGTGAACAGCTAACATATCTGGAGCAAACGGCAAGTTAGCAGCAAAAAACAACAAAAGAAAAGGCTTTAGCTGCCCAGGGAGACTTTATATAAGCTTACATCCAGCAGTGTTTTAACAGGAACTGATTTAGACCGACGACATGCCTCATTCCCGACTTCAACTCCCTCAAAGCGTTTCACTCCCTGCAAGGATAAGCACATTTTCAAGGCAAAGTGTGAGTGGGGAGTCATAAATGACCTTTGACTTTGACCGGCATTAAATAAGGAAATTACACTGTGATGGTGTCACTGGATCCTTGGTTTACACTAACAGCACTCTAAGTAATCCCAAACTGTTTGATGCCACTTTAATGATATGGAATTAATGTCAAATGTAACATGCTGGTCGACAGACGAGCGACTACAGACTCTTTAAGTGATGTCACATCTTTTGCTAATGAACCCTTCAGAGACACATTAGAGAGAAAGAGAGAGAGAGAGAGAGAGAGAGAGAGAGAGAGAGAGAGAGAGAGAGAGAGAGAGAGAGAGAGAGAGAGACATTCCCTAAATTCTTCCTGCAGAGTCAATACCTTCATGTGAGGCTATATGGCCATGGTTAGGTTAAGCTCCTCACCACGAAATCTTATCGCTGGCAAAGTCGCTGGCAAACTAACAGATCTTCGCCTGAAAACACTGTTATAAATCACATTGAATTGCGGCTTGTTTTCAACAACATGACCCCCTCTTGACCACAGACCCTCGTGTTTAAGGTTTAAGTCTAAATAGCCACTTTGAGAAGATTGCAGTTGTCTAGTCAAACTGTTGATGGGAAAGTAGCAGCGACTGTGTGAAACCTTTTACTTGAAAGGTTATAAAACACTCGCCTACGGCTAAACTCAATGTGTTGTGATGACACAGAAAGTTCAAATTTTTCAAGTAAATCTGAATCAGATACTCTCAAGACAAACGTACATATTAAAAGAGTTATTGGTTGCTGTAATCATTCCTTCTCTTGAATTCCACTGATGGAAATGATGAAAGTTCAGCAGAAGCTAATACGAGGCTTCAGTCGCATCATGCGGGTATAAAGTTACAGTACATTTAATTCCCACTTTTTCTTTCCTTGCTGATCCGGCTTGGAAGATTACTTTCCGGTAGCTGCATGTAGCCAAGGTTTGTTGCTGGGATGAAACACAATAAAGCCAACATATGCCTGCCAGGATATGCTTTGAATTTGGAACCTCAAATATGCTTCAGCTGAAATTAAAGGCCCAGCTGCACCAGAATTTAAAATGGCTAAATTCAATAGAATTGCCATGATCACTTGATTTGTTGACAAATCTTTTGCATTGTTTAACTTGGATTAACTATGGCCAAAAATAAGATATATTAAATCGTGCTGACCTTTAATTGAAACAAAGCTGAGGAAATTATTTAAATTATTTAAATTTTAACTTTCTTATAAAACCCACTTGGCGTCACTTTCTAACGCACTGGGTTTAGCGCACAGTCGCAGTAAGCATGTGGTCAAAGTTAATCAAAACCACTTAATTAGGTTTAGGAAAAACATCATGGTTAGGCTTATGATGCATTCCAATAACCGCATAAATAAGCTGAATAATAGGCTGGGAATGACTACACACCCGAGTTGACTGCGTTCCAGTACAAGTCGGAAAACCTAATGGGGTGTGTGTAACACATTACAGCGATATAACACTGCAGCAACATGTTCACTGAGTCGAACAGTATGGCAGATTTAATGAGACACAAGAAAGAAGAACAGCTTATCACTACAGCTTTTTTTTAGGTTGGAGTTGGTGGGGTTCGTAAAATCTTCGGAAATCTTACTTCAGTCGGCGTTCTAGTTGAAATTTCTGAGAACTGGAAACTTGGAAATTCCGACTACCCAGTTCAATTGGAATGCAGCATTAAAACAACTGAGTGAAATGTAAATGACGTCGTATAGGTGCGGAAAACATGTCACAATCATCACTAATGTAACTTTGGGACACAAACAATGCTCTCCTGATTGAAAGTCCTGTGTTTGTTTGACCCATCCACCACACCTCCCACTGTCTTTATACTACGTCATCAACCTCCCAGAGCATTTTCTCTGAGCGTCTAATAATGACGATCTGTACGGTGGATTACTGACTGTTGTCGTAAGAAAAGCAAAAAATCCAGTGACCAGAGAGTCAATGCTGTCATCATATATGATAATGATGCAAGCTGTAAAGCTAGCAACTCCCACTACTCTGGATAAACAAACTTTGTTGTTCAGTCCTCCTCCTAGACAACTGGAGCCATCACCAGCCACCGCAGAAACCCAAGGCTCTCTCTATTAAAGATTGACTTCATCCACGGACGTTTTCATAAGCCCCTCTCCTCCCTCCCGCCTCCTCTCCATCCCTTCCTCCTTTTCTTCCCCAATCTCATTCTTTGTGGTTTTTTGGAGTTGGCAAGTGCAAGGCGTCACAAAAATTGAGGCCCACTCTTTCTTTCACCCTCTCTCAATTTTTCTCCTTCTTCCTGCTCCCATTCGCCCTCCTCTCTCCTTCCTTCACTCACTCCCTTTATCGGGACTGGGCGTTCATGCCTTTAAAGGGGGGGGGGACTTGCCAAAGCGCATGTCAGACAGAAACAATGAGGGAAGGTTAGTTTGAAAGAAAATACAGGAAGCCAAGATGTATGGACTCCAACGGGTCTGTACCCCGGTGAGAGAGTGTGAGGCAGCCAGAGGAGAGTGTGGTTTGGAGGTGCGGCCCGCCGGGCTTTCTACCCAGGAACAGAGTGATTTACCTCACACAGGCAGAACCCGCTGAACCGAACACACACAAACACATTCACACACTCGCCAGAACAATAATATACACAGACATTGATAGTCTAAATTCGCCATTTCCTCTTATTCTCCAACTAAATTTCATGAAAGCCACTCAAATGGTGCACAAAATTCCTCCCTGTTTCCAAGTGTCTGTGTGTTTTACTTCGACATGAGATACGTCAGCAGATAGTGGAAACCTGAGGGGATAGATGAGGGTGGAGGACACACACAAATTTCACGACCAGTGCGTGAGTGTGGGAGGACAGATTGACCCCTGTAGATGTCGATGAAGGAGCCTTTGTTGATAAACGTGATGGATGACATGCTCAGGCCCATGGAGTCGTAGATGGTATCTGTTTTATACAGGACTAAAGAAGGGTCTGGGGGAGATGGGCAAAGCACTACACTCCATTCATCAAGTAAGGAAAAGAAGAAAGAGCAAAGCAGAAAGAGATACCAGTGTTTGAACATAAGCTGTTTATGGTGAGTGCTGCTCCTTACATGGGGCTTTCCAGCGGGAGCCTTTTAACATAGCAACATGAAACACATGGTGGAAATGGGAGTTGGTAGGTGAACAAGAGTAATATTGGCACAGGGGAGTCAAAGTCATGAGGGAGTGCAGTCTGCGTAACTGGGCCTATCCTCCTGCTCTGCGGTTTCCTATGAATCATTCGAGTTTTAGAAAAGGGTTAGAACGAGTTTACAGAAGAATTTCAACTCCATTTCCCACACATGGGCTTTTTATTGTAGCTAGCTGTTGTAAAACCTCACAGTGAACCTGCTAAAAGGACACATCGTGTTTTTTAAGCTGCCTGCTGCTGCTGCTGCTGCTTGCATGCCTGGTATTGTGGTCGTCTTGCACGTCTTCATAGTGTACACAGATGGCAAAGCTGACCTCTGGAGTCTGGCAACTCAAACCAAACAGGCACAAACTATTCATTTTCTGTGTGATGGGGGGGAACTTAGCGAAACATCAGCGAAAAAGCTTCGGAAAAAATGTCTCTTCATGCTGTGCTAGATGTGTTTGATTTGCAGCCTCTGTGTGCTGCTGGCGTTTGACATTTGCAGCAGAGGAGGGAGAGTTTAAGGTGGCAAAGTGCAAACAATCAGGAAACATGATCCAAAGCGACATGCTATTGGACCAAATGTCACTCTGCCAGTGGTTCAGGCATTTCAAGATCTGCAGCCTTACAGTATGTGTGAAACTAAATCAAATTCACACCAAATGTTAACTCGACCTGTGATGAGCAGCTTAACTGTAACTGTTAAATTGTAACTGTGATCAAATAAGTCAAAAACAAAGAAGGATGTTGTTAATTAAATAATAATAATAATCATCAAACACTACTCGCTCATTTCATTTTCATAAGAGCAGGAACATTTTAAATGCAGTGGAGTTCAAATTAATTATATTTATTATTTTATTGTTATTGTTATTAGAATTAGCGACCTCCTTTTTCTAAAATATAAGTGAACTGTTGATCTTTTTTTAATTGACTATATATAATTAATGAAAGAGCATTGAAAAGTTTTCTGAATCTGCTCAGAGCAAACACTGCCAAGCTGTGAGTTGTGTAAATTATCAAAACTTATTAAATTATAGAAAGTTATGTGTCAAGCTTTTATACTAGGCCTTTAGTTATGTGAGTCCAAAGTGGTGTGAAACTTGTTGAAGACCTCAAGTTCTCTATCACTATTTCTTCTCTACTTTTTTCAAAAAATGTGGTGCATTTGCCAGAGATAAAGATCATGGCCAGAAGGCATCACGTTGCATAATTTAAAAATAAAAGACCCAGGACCACCCAGGTGACTTCTACCCCTCAGATTGTCGTTGAATAACTCGCACTCTGGTACGGAAAATGGGAAAGTTACAGGGGGAAAGTAGGGAACAGAGAAATTATTGAATGTATGCCAAGATAAATAAAATGAAAAAAAGTTAAATGATCAGAGTTGAAAAATGAGATCGTAAAAAATAAACAGAGGAGTAATTGAATGAATTAGGCTTATCTTTTGGACTTGTCCAATAACCTTTTACCATATTATGGGGCTCCATAAAGCTGTTGCTGTCTGGCTAAGTCAAGAGAAACCCTAGCAGGCTAAGTTAGGGGAGGAAATGCCTTAAGAAAAATGGAAGAGTAATATGTAATGAATTCTCTCCACGCAGGGAATTTCCACACGCTGGTGGGTTACTATTAGACTTGTCTAAATTGTATCTTCCATGCCAGTGGAATGTGCAGCCTACCCCCTCCACTTTCATCTATACAGCCCTGACTATGAGAAACCCCTCACTATTGCAACAACTTTGATGAAATTAAATTTAATCACTGAATGGATTTTAGTCGGATGACTGTGCGACCATAGATTTGGCAGACACTCTTTGGAGCGAAGCCTCCAGTGAAGATACAGTCATGGCATTGTCTCCATTCTTTCAATTTGTTGAGTTTGTTTGGTTTATCTCTGTTTACACCATTAAAGTTATCCATTCACTCAATCATCTATTTCGTTCTTGTCTTTTTTCATTGTAATTTTTTGTTTTCTATATTCTCAGCCTTTGTGATCTATAAATAAATTGGCATGACTTGATTGACTTGAGTCAGACGGTTTGTTTGCACGTAAGTACATGCCGTAGCATTTTAGTCTGTATGCGGTAATGTGACCAGGTGCTGCCTTATAGCCTTGAGAGATGAGGTAATGTATCAGGATAATTAAAGGACCCCATTTATGTAGTTATGTGTCTGTGTGTGTGTGTGACAGGGGTTTGTAAGCCAATTTCTCTATCTGTCTGTGTCTGACTTCTTGCTTAGATGTGTGCTGCGTGGGTGAGTGTTCATGTCTAGGAACGTGTATGACTAAAGCTGCATTGCGCGCTGGTTCAATGTTACAGTGATTGACACACACAGCAGTGTCTGACACACCTGTTCACTCCACGTCAGCTACTGAAGTGTCTGGTTTTGGTTGTGCTCACAGAAATAGAACAGGAGAGGAACAGACATCCCCATTCAACTAAATGTAGTAGGATGGTCAGAACGGTAGCCGATTTTACGTGTACCGTTGCTATTACGACCATTGTAGCAGGTTCAATTTCGTATGAACTAAACCGCCTTACGGCAAGTCGCAGGCTCACTGAGGTGAGGTATTGCAGTAACGACTAAAAGTGGAGTGGAGTAGTAACGTTACGAAATGTAGAGAGCCAGAGTAAATAACTAAAATGTAACAACTTAATGCTTCATCCACACACTCGTCACAGCATCGTAAAAAAAAACATTGCTATCGCCAGTTGAATGACAACTTTGTTCGGCTCATTTTCTGTAAACAGTGTAGCAGTACAGCATGGTGGATTGGCCACACTAGCTAGCTAACTAGCTGACAGGAGGCTAGTTAGCTTAATGCTACACTGGTTGACGACATATCATGATTAGCACATTGTAGAGGATGAAAATATTCACAATGGAAAATCCCAGTAAAATATGGTCTAAATGTCAATGTTCAATCAACGTCTTCACATAGTTTGAGAAGAAACACACACTTTTGAACACGTTTTCTTTTTCAAACGTCCTTTCAACACATAAATGCTCACTGGGCTATGAGGGAAACGCTTCTGTATAATCTGTTATTAAAAAGCACATATGAGCCAAATTGCTCACTGGTTGTGCACATTTACAGTGTATGTATACATCATAGTTGACAGCAAGCGTGTCCACATGCCTTTATGTGCGTGTGTCTGTGACCATGTCATCAGGAAACCCCAGAGTAATAACTCACACAGCGCGGTGGCAGGAGCTGCTGTGATGCCCAGTGCAGACACACCATCCCAACTATGAGGCAACACTGCTCACAGCTGCCCCCTTTTACCAGGAACAACCGCACCAGACCGTTCAACTGCCACCTGCCAAGCCTTTATCATCGCCTCCCTGTCCTGGTTTAAACATGCGTGTGTGTGTGTGTGTGTGTGTGTGTGTGTGGTGTGAACACTCAGGGGAAGGGGTACAACATGGCCCCTGGCTGGAGATAAAGAGGAGGAATCGGTTTAAAGAATTGCTTCATATGAAACGGTGCAGAAATGAGGGACAAAAGGCAAAAGGATGTATGTATGTATGTATTAATCATTTCCCCTCAGTGAGCATGTTCTTTTTAAAATAATAGCCCGCCTAATGTTCATTTAGTTAAAAAAGTATAAATTCAAATGACTTAAAGCTGTTCTTTGGACCATACCTCATGTAATGTAATTTATTTTTCAGGAGACATGTCTGGTCTGAAAGCACCATGTAATGAGAGTTTGGTGCCAGTTTGAAGTAGATGACATTTCCTGAGTTTGACCCAGTTAGGTCTTTTCTCTTCTTTTGTTAACCTCATAAATCTGTCCATAATCCTCCTCCAGAAACCCTGAGATGTAAAAAAAAAAAAAGAAAAAGAAAAAAAGAATGAAGGCTTTGTTTAATTTAGCTTAATCCTAAATCATCGAAGCTTTCTTACAGCTCGGAGAGACTAATCTTCTTACATCTCGTCAACGGCAGCAGAGCTCTCTGTGCAAACACCAACACCAGAGCAAAGACCTAGATTAAATCTGAAGCGCAGAAGGCAAAATCCTCCTCCTGTAGCTCGCTCAAGTTCTGTCGGCACCACAGATTTCATTTAAAGACTGTCAAATGAATTCACAGAGGAGTTATTTGTGTGCGGAACGTTTTTTGGGGGCTTCTCCAGACCATTGCAAAACAGACCTGTTTGCATGAGATGCTTTTATTGTCTTTTAGACCCCCGCTAGATTATGTGAAACTTTCACAGTGACCTCTTTATTTTAAATGCTTCACAGAAAGCTGTCCACAGTTTTCATTCGGAAAACTGTAGTCGCTTCAGTAATAATTAAAAACTGCTTGTAGATTTCATTTTCATAGTTGATGTTGATTGTTTAGATGTGTGATTAGTGTTTAAACCAGCTTTTTGAGGACAGCATGTGTGTGTACGTGTATGTGAAGAACAAGTCATGTGTGTATTGTGGCAAGAGACACATTCAAGACTGGCCTACACCACATCCTAAGTTGCCCTTATCATATCTGCTGTTCAACGATAAAGCTCCTGAGCTCCAGATGATAACACCCAGGAAGGAGACGGCAACCCTAACATGTGCAATACACACACGCATGCAAAGAAAAACATACCACATTATAAGGTCCACATACCACATCATACCCTTTGGATAACAGGATAAACCATTTACAATACATCACTATAAATAAAGTAAAGTTAGGAACAGATGTGACTCTTTCAAAAGCTCATTATTAAGAATGGACAGATGTAATCAGTGATATGGCTTTTTTCCCTCAAAGAAATACACAGTGCATTTTAAATATGTTGTGTTTCTGTCCTTTGAGGAGACAACAAAACACTAAGGACATATACATGTTGGCTTCCTTGAAGTTATGCAACAATTAAAACAACTTTTGAGCCACATGCAGCACTGATAATAATGTTTGGACTGACTTCTGTGGACACAGAAAACAAAGAAGTTGTGCTTGTGTTTTGGTCACGAATTGGATGAGGGATGGGGGTTATTTTGAGAGACAGGAGCGGAAAGGGAGAACATGCACAATTAATATGAGAGACGGAATGAAGTAAGCCAATGCAAGCAGAAATGATACTGACGTCTAGACGTTTCCGATACCAGAGTGACGCTTTTCCAAGGAAAGGAGAAGATAAGACTTCAATTGAAAATATAATCAGAGAGTCCGGGGCATGTACACCCTGATACCAAACATGGAATGTAGTTTTGGCCTTCTCGTAAGTCCCATTATTGTTTTGAAGCAGTTTAAAAACAGAAAAGCAAAGCACTTCATTGAAAGGTAGAAAACTTTTCTCCAGTATTAAGGCCTCCAGTAAACCGTTTTACTTAATGTTTTGTTGCCATGTCTGTCCTGTTGGAGCTTGAGGTAGAAAATGTAAATGTCGTAGGAAGTTGAAGACGTTATTAAAGGTGCTAAATTCAAAGTTCATAGCATATTCAGTGCCTCTAACAGCTCTCAACATGGCGACGGCTGAACCGGCGGCTCGCAGCTAACAGCGTTAACAGCGCTATGCAAACAATGACGACAGTGCTGACTAAGTTAACAGTGTCTACCTGAGCATGCGGGGCACGCTTACATGCACAAACAAGCACTAAAAAGCATGCGCGACCGGCCTGGCTATGTCAACAAAGCAAGAAGAAGCTCAGATAACAACACACACAGAGGGCCACTTCATTTTCTGCTCAGATAGACATTACTCCACTATCTCTTTACATAGCTCATAATTGTTTACTGCTATAATAATGCTCTGAGTGTCATATGGAGAACCTTTAAAGATTGTGGCCTGTGTTTAAAGATGGAAGAAGAAAAAAAATATATTCAACAGCGATTGAAGATCACTTTAGCCAAATAGTTAAAATAAGTGGGAAATGTCAGTGCTCAACTGGATCCTGCATTAGAACTAAGTGGTGTAATGTATGTGTAAACCCCAGTGTGTGCCCATTTTTTTTTTATTAAATGAAAATGACCTCTAAATTTAAAAGCGAACAGACGAGACATTATCTAAAGGCTAATAATTAATTTTGAAATATACTGTTGAAATATAAAGACAATTTATAGCTGCAATGAAAGGTTGTACTTGGATCATGTGGAGTGAAACAGAGTCCAGTTTGTCATGGAGTTAACACCTCTCAGTCCCCAGAGAGACACTGAACTCTGTCCTGCGCTAAATGTTTCACAGAGGCCAGGTCTGGATCATGGCAGGTCAATTACAGTCGCTGTTACAGCCATAATTCAATAACAACACAAACACAAGCATGCACACACGCACGCACACACACACACACACACACACACACACACACACACACACACACACACACACACACACACACACACACACACACAGGAAGGAAGTCAATCATTTTCATTTGGACTAAAGTGGATGCATTCATAGAGGCAGGCAGGCACACACACACACACAAACACACACTCTTCGTCCCAATAATAGTCATATTTACCTGCTGTCAACAAACAGAGTGAGAGAGGAAGTCTGGAGCTAGTCTCGCTCCCCAAGGAGCCTATCAATCATTCTGCTGCCATGACAACAGGAAAAAGGCCTGAGGTTGGCTCACAGTGTTCCAAGTTCCTGGAATGCAGTAGTTTCCGCGGAAACCCCAAAGTGATTGACAGGTTAGTTTGCTGTAATAAATTGGAAAGCTTTGATAGAGACGGAGGGGGAAAGTGACGTGATACACTGTGAACGCAGCATCTGATGCGTCAGCTCTTTCAGAGGAGAAGTCTGATGATATCCTGTATTTACCACAGCGTCAGACACGACAGCGTGTGGCTGGCATCGCCACATAAAAGAAATATGTAGAAACATGTATATTTGTTGTCTTTTTATGGGAGCTAAAATCTAAACTATCACTATCCTTTATCCTGTCAATGTGTAAATGATGACCAATCTATAATGCAAAATATATCTCTAATATACAGTACATATCTTGCTTTAAATGGCCATTTTATATATACAGTATGTGTGTTTAACTCCACATACCACAAACGTTTTTTCCCCCAAATTTAGAAATTTAAAAAAAACCTAATTGGTATGGACCTTTGACTTTCTTGCCGTGTTTGTATTTGTTGACATGATTCGTTGCACCTCCATGACCTCCCAAGTCTTTGACCTCTCCCTGCAGCCTTTCTCCATCTGGTGTCAAAGGTCAACAGTCAATGCTGTCTGTCACAGGCCAGACGGTAGTCGCTCAAACCACAGACTGAAACCACGACACCACATCCAGACCTCAAGCTAAAACAAACACTACATTGCTGGCCGCTGTGCAGTTTTTAGTGCAGTGTGTGAAAAAGATCATTAATTACAAAAGAAAAACTTCAACACAACCTAGAGCCCCGGGGAGACTTGAGGCATATATCAACATTTGAGTTGTTACATGTGTGACACACAACAGAGAAAGTGTCCCAGACACATAAACATCATGAGAGTTTGACTCAGATGCTGTGATAATGACAGCTCCCAGAAGCAAACATTCCCACACAGATGAAGGAAAGAGGGGCACTTTATTATTTTTTTTATTTTTTATAATTACTCAGAAGTTTGTGTGAGTCATCTGAGAGACGGGAGGCACGACAGGGCTTGCACAATGCAGCTCAAATAAAACTCTGGAGGTATCGTGCATAGAAACACACACACACACACACACACGCACACACACGCACACACACGCACACACAGTGGTTTCAAACATTACGATGATAGTGACGCGATAAGATTAAATGGAACTTAGTTACAGTGGTTCTGACATGCACCGCTGTAGATACGTCCTCTTTTAGGTCAAACTCAGCGGGACGGCAGCTGTGAAGTTTCTAGCCGTGTTCTAACTCAAGATGTTGTTTTAACATTTTAAGAATGCTCATGGTCTCATTAAGCTGGGCACCAAGGCAAAAGGAACATTGGGGCCGTAAATGCTGGCGAATGTTGGCACTGGGCTGCATCGTTCAAAGCAGCTTTATTGGCAATGTTGGTCCATGAAACATTCAAACTCCCTTAATGGAGTAGAATTTTATTTTTCATGTATTGCCAAAAGTACAGTTTTTTAATACATACACATAGTGTTTGACTTTACTTACAATTTGCTTTACCGCAACTTTATTACCTTAACTTAAGTAAAAGGACCTTTCAGTTTTGCACAAGAAAATGGAAACTATTTCACTTTCAAGGTTAAGACTGATAGATCCCTGTGTGTGTTTGTGTAAGTGTGTGTGTGGCCTTTTTTTTCTTTTTTTTCGTGGAATTCTGGAGCCGGTGGCCGTTAGAAGAGCATATTGTATCACTTCTTCTCCTCCTGTTTTGTGATCTGGCTCCAGAGATCTTCCAGCTGGAACCTCATGGAGCTCTTGGTCTTTTTCCACTCCTGCTCCTTGTCCTGCAGAGTCTTCCTGAGGTTTTCTGTGGCCTGAAGGAGGGATGACTTGTCCTCCTGCCACTTGATGCATTGTCTCTCAAACTGCTGCTCAGGCTTCTCCAGAGCAGCCACAAGGATTCTGTTTCTTTGTTTTTCCTTCGTCAAGCTGAGCCACACAGGAGGCTGTCTTTTTGTCAGTCTCCTCCAGCAGGGAGCTTTTCTCCTGCTGAAAGTGGAGGCCTTCTGTCTCCAGCAGGTCTTTTTGCCTTTTTCAGGGCAGCTGCCACTGCGACTTTCCTGGTCTTCCCCTCCAGCTGGTCTTCATGGGAAGCCTGGTACCTTTCCAGCGTCTCCTGAGCCTCCTCCTTCTGTTTGTGAAGAGCGTCCTCCATCTTGCTGAGTTGTTTTTCCAGCATCTGAGCTTGAACCCTCTTGAAATCAAGAGAGCTCTCAAACGCTCTTGAACGAGCCTTACACTCTGCGGCGTCTTCCAGCTGCAGCCTCAGGTAGTGAATGATGGTCTCCAGGTTCTACACGACCACGGCAACAGAGTCCTTTTCAGCACGGAGCTCTGACTTGATTTCATCCACCTCTTTTTGATGGCCCTTTTTATCCGCCTTCATCTGCTCCAACTGAAATTGCAGGTCCCTGGTTTAAGAGGTCTGCTGCTCAAGATCTCTCTTACCTTTCCGCAGCATCGGGCAGATCTTTCCCAGCGCGGGGTCTGTTTTCCTGGTATGTTTAGCCTAAGCCTGATCCAGCTTGGTTTTCAGGTCACATATCTCCTTCTGCATAGGATCCTTCTCATGGCTCCAACTGTTGTCCTCCTTCTTTTCTTGGAGCTGATCAAGGAAATTGGCCAGCAAGTCCTTTTGGATCTCCAGGAGGACTTTCCCCTCAGATTTGCTCTGTCCTATTCTTTAAAGTTAGATCGGAAAAGCTGTTAGCGCTAACTAACACAATATTTCATGATGCTCATGAAGGCAGCAAACTGGGAAGCTGTATCTGTAGCAATTTGACCAGTTATGTATTGAAGGCAGCCTCACGGTCGTCAAGTATAATCCTGTATTGCATTTGCAGTTCTGTGTGACACGTTTACATGCTGATTTGAATGTAGTGTGTAAATGGCTTGTAATTAGATTAAGGTTCTACGAAGGTAATAGTTAATGATCTGTGTTGGCTATAGTTATTTTTGTCCCCTGATCACCATGGCCTAGAAGAACAAATTTCAAAGGCCAAAAGTCGTACATATTCTGATAACCCAGTTTGTCCTGGAAAAAAGAAATGTAAATAACATGACTGAGCTTGACAGTGTTTTGGTTTTACGTTTATTATTACCAAAGGAGACCAGGCAGACCAAAAATGTCTTGCCTAAGATATAAATAAGGATATGGAAGTTGGAATAGTGTTTGTATCTTATTCAGTTTTGTATTTATTTATTTATTATGTATTTATCTCATACATTGTAGCAAATTAGAAAGAGAATGAATAGAGTATGAAAATGAGTTTAGCTTAAAAAATCAAAATAATCTCAAAAATCTCCATGAAATCTTTAAAAGTGGTAGAATTATATTCTATAGTATAGAACTTAGAGTATCTCAGTTAAAAATGATGAGAGGAGATGAATTTTGAAATATTCAGTTGCACAGGGATTACAAAACATCCATCTGACATCCATCTAACTCTGAGCTTCCCAAAGGAGGGCAAAAAAACCAAGTGAATTCAAAAGAAACAGCTGCTGTCATTCAACCTGGTGGCCTAATATAGATCATCACAAGTGATGTTGTCCTTACAGTAAAGCCAGAAAAAACATTTAAAAAGGGGAAGTAAAACGCGCAGGCAGACGGTGAGTAACCATGCAATCACAGTCACGCATATTCACTCCAACATGTTTGGACGTTGTACAAATTCATCAGATTCTACAAACTTCTTGGCCTCAAAAACCTTTCCAACACCTGGAAAAGGTTGTTGTTATTCCATATATTTTATTTCTATATTACTTTCCGAGTTTCTTAAATTAATTTACAGCAGGGACAAAAATACATTAATCTCACAAAATCTCACAAAAGAGATAATATGCTTTGTACCAGATTTAGCTAATAGCTAAATTCCATCTGTATAACATACATATTACATACACAAGTCAATGGTAAATGTTTATGCTAGTTTCTCTGTTCTACTTTGTTGGCTTTAATGTCCTTGTTTACATATTTTTCTTGTTTATTTGTATATTCTATTTATGTACGTTGAGAGCAATATGAAAACCGGAGTTAAATTCTATATATGTGTATGCCGACATGGCCAATAAAGCTGATTCTGATTCTGATAGAAAGTTGTAAAAACAGGTCGTCAAAATGCCAAGTTAATGCTAAAAAGACCTCAAACCTCAGGGGAAAAAACACAGAAATCTGTGCAGGTTTTCAGATTGACAGAGAGTTTATTCCATTCTTCAAGTGCCCCCAGTCTCCCCTATTTACAGCAGCATGACTGCCTGTAGGTGTGTTTGCTTCTAAATGAGCTCCAGTGCCCATGTTCATCATCATGAAAGAACATGTCATCCAGTGTAACTGTGACAAGGTTGAGTTCTGTCGTTGTAATCGGCAAAGGTAGGAAAAGTTTAACAACTAAAAACAATAATGGGATTGTATGGAACCCAGAGGACTGCTGGGAAATGTTGTGTTTTTCCATGTTGTATCTGTCCTTGGATACATAAATTGTATACATACAGTACACATGGCATACTCTGGGGAGATTCAGATACATCGCTATATCACTGCAGAAATGTCCACACGTGCTGTTGCTCTGGGTGAGCGACATCAATTTGACTGTGTGTGTGTTACATTTGAATGTCTTTAAGAACTAAAGTACTTCAGTGTGAGTGGCTTTAAGGAAGTATGAGTGTGCATGCGGGGTTGTATGAGTTATTGTACTGCCTAGTCTGAGGGGAGTACAATCTGAAGGAACAGCTAGGGGCCACTTCATATCCAAGTCAAGCGTTAAACAACCTCCACCCACCACACCCCTGTACACACACACACACACCTGCATGATCCCAGGACTAGGGCCCGATGCTCTAAATTTCACAGACTTCGCAGACACAGAGGTAAACGGTCCCTGGATACTAATCCTGCGCAGGTGTGTGTGTGCGAGAGAGAGAGAGAGAGAGAGAGAGAGAGAGAGAGAGAGAGAGAGAGAGAGAGAGAGAGAGAGAGAGAGAGTACATATATGAAAGTGTAAAAGTGTTTCATTATGTGGATTTGGAGTATATAAAGTATAATAATCTATATGCCAGTGAGTTGACTCCCAGCATCCCTATAAAATATAAACCTAGACATGAGAGTGCCCCATTTATTTTTATGGCCATGGAAAGAACCTCGGCAGCCAGATCCAGATGGGGGGTTAGTGTGCATCTTAAAACCCGCTTTAAGAGTGGCTTTCCCCCAAAGCCCATCATTATGAGACACTGAAGGAAAGATAAGAAAAGAAACAAAAAATATGGCGCTATTATATTATAGTGCCCTAGACCTTATAAATCACAGCTCAGATATCAACACAGTGGTCCTCAGTGGGAGTTTTGCTACTCTGTTGAGGGATTATATGTTTCATAGTTCCGATTAGTTGTTTTTTAGGATAACTTCTCTCCAGGTGGATGTCAAGGACAGGGAGGTACAGAAAGAGAGAGAAGACAGAGTGTGTGACTGCTTCACCTGCCTCTAGTCATAACATCACTTCTCTGTCTTCACACACCAGTGGTCTCAGACATACAAAACAGTTTTCTGCCAGCCTGCATTTGATTTCTTATCTAACTTTGTCTTCCTCTACTGCACACATCCACATGGCAGAACACGTATTTACTGCTGTGTGATATCGGCGAGTATGGAACGTCACACTGAATGGGACTTTTTGGAAATATGAAATATTGTATTTTGATTCTTTTGAACTATGGGCAGACCTGCTTCCTTAACTTTAACAGCCTGGTCTGAGCTGCAAGGGGAAATGTAGTATGCTAATTTAAAGTACAAAAACAATATCAACAATACCACAATGTGAAAACAAAAAAAGTAAAAGAAGAGCACTCAAATTTGATCAAATTGAAGTAGTCCAAGTTATATGAACAAATTTGCAATGTCATCATCCCTGAATACAAAAAAACGTAAAAGTGTGGAAGCATTATTGTAAAAGTATTATCGACAAAATTAGGTGAGAAAAGGAACTCATTATGCAGAACGGCACCTTTCAAAATGTTATATGTTGCATTACTGGATTATTATTACTGCTGATGCATTAACATGCCAGCAGCATTTTAGACTTGTAGTTGGTCATATGGAGCCAATTTCAAGTATTGTAGGTTGTGTGTCTAATAATCTATAACAATGCACCACATCAATAAATGTAGTGGAGTGAAATGCATAACATGAACCTCTGCAATGTAGTGGACTAGAATTAGGAAAAAATAGAAAATGGAATACATAAGCACAGTACTGTCCAGCTCTGAAATAAAAGACATCCAACCTGTAACTTGTGCTAGTGCTACTAAAGTCTCCACCCTGATGCTGCAAACAAAATATGATCATCATGTCAAATATGATCCATTGCAAGAGATTCAAATGCCCAACAGTGTACAAAGCAGTTAAAATGAGCCCATAACGAGCAGCTGCAACAAAGTAGCCTACTGTTTATGTGTTACGGGTCTGACTTCTTCTGCCACTATGAGTCCATAACATATCTTCAGTGTTGTGTCTTGTGTTACCTGTATATGAAGCAGCAGCGCCCTCTGCTGTCGGAGCAGTACATCACAGCAGAGTTGTCGCCCCGCCAGCGCTCTTTTCCCATTGGCCGCTGTCGGTCATGTGACCAAAACAGAATCATGGCGGCCGCGGCGGCTGTCCGGTCGAGCGTGGGTCTGACTTTGAGGCTTTCTCGAGCATTACCGGACTGCAGCACATGTCCCTTCTACAGGTTAACTGGCTGTGTGAGCGGCGTGGGCAGTTTACAAAGGAGGGGCTCCTTTGATAGCTTTCGGACCATAAATCGACACTTGCAGACGAGTAAAGGTGAGAGTGGTGCAGTTTGCTAACACTTTTAGCCTCATTCAGAGAGGGCTGGTTCTTCCCCAGGACTATTTGTTTACAATATGTCTGGAAAAAGTTACTACTTTTCATTCAAGTTTTTAAAAGCTTTTGTTGATGCCAGTAGGCAGAGTTTGGCTTGCAGGTTGTCGTAGGATATCAGCATCCGGGGTCGAAAGTACGCTCACTAACACTTGTGTAACTTGACATCAACATTCCCACATGCAACAAGTGAAACAGTCTCCACATAAGATAAGATAAGATAAAATAATCCTTTATTAGGCCCTCAGTGGGGAAATTACAGGATTACAGCAGCATCGCTCACAAGTAATAAATTAATGAAGATAAAAAAATCAAGTAGTATAAATAGACTAAACAGTAAACAGTAGTAAAAAATATGACAGTAAAGAAGAATACAAAATATACCAGTATGTACAGACGGAGTAAAAATGTGAAATGTAAGATAATACTTAAACGTATTGGATATTGCACGGGATTGACAGTAAGAAGACTATTAAATATACCAGTATATACAGGCGGAGGCGGAGTTAAAATGTAAGATAATACTTAAACGTATTGGATATTGCACAGGATTGACAGTAAAGAAGACTATTAAGTATACCAGTAAATACAGACGGAGTAAAATGTAAGTGTAAGGTAAATACTTAAACGTATTTGATATTGCACAGGATTGCACGGATTAGGTATTGCACCAGGTGAATTAATTAAGTGTTCAAGTGTTCATGTTCAGTCAAGTGTTCGTGTTCAAAGTGTTAGTGGTCTCCCGAGAGCAGCTTGTTGTGCAGCCTGACAGCAGCGGGGAGGAAGGACTTGCGGTACCTCTCCCTCAGACACCGGGGATGGATCAGCCGGTGACTGAAGGAGCTGTGCAGAGCTGCCAGAGTGTCCTGCATGGGGTGGGAGGCGTGGCTCATCAGGGATGAGAGCTTCGCCATCATCCTCCTGTCTCCCACCACCTCCACCGTATCCAGTGGACACCCCAGCACGCTGCTGGCCTTCCTCACCAGTTTGTCCAGTCTCCTCCTGTCAGCTGCCGCGATGCTGCTGCTCCAGAAGACCACTCCATAGAAGATGGCTGATGCCACCACGGAGTCGAAGAAGGTCTTCAGGAGTGCTCCCTGCACCCCAAAAGACCTCAGTCTCCTCAGCAGAAAGAGTCTGCTCTGTCCTTTTTTATAAAGAGCGTGAGCGTGGTCAGTCCAGTCCAGTTTATTGTTCAAGTGAACACCCAGGTACTTATATGAGTTCACGACCTCAATGTCCAGTCCCTGGATGCTCACCGGTGTCGGAGGAGGGCGTTTACCCCGGCGGAAGTCCACCACCAGCTCCTTGGTCTTGCTGGTGTTGATATGGAGGCGGTTCCGCTGGCACCATCCTAAAAAGTCCTGGTTTAGTTCCCTGTACTCTCTGTCGTCATCTGCGGAGATGAGGCCGACGATTGCAGAGTCGTCAGAGAACTTTTGCAGGTGGCAGTTGGCAGAGTTGTGTTTGAAGTCCGAGGTGTAAATGGAGAAGAGGAATGGAGCCAGAACGGTTCCCTGTGGGGCCCCTGTGCTGCAGGACACCCGATCTGACTCACACTCCCGTATCCGCACATACTGTGGACGGTTGGTGAGGTAGTCCAGGATTCATGCAGTGAGGTGGTGGTCCACCCCGGTCTGCTCCAGCTTGTCCCTCAGAAGCAAAGGCTGGATGGTGTTGAAGGCACTGGAGAAGTCGTAGAACATGACTCTCACAGTGCTACCAGCCTTTTCCAGGTGAGAGAGGCATCTCTGCAGCAGGAAGATGACGGCGTCATCCACCCCGATGCCGGACTGGTAGGCGAACTGAAGAGGGTCCAGGGATGAACTCACCAGAGGGCGGAGATGGGCAAGGACCAGCCTCTCCAGGGTCTTCATCAGGTGGGATGTCAACGCCACCGGCCTGTAGCTGTTGAGGTCCTTGGGCCGCGGGTTCTTTGGTACCGGTACCACGCAGGACGTCTTCCATAGCTGTGGTACTCTCCCCAGCCTCAAGCTCAAGTTGAATATGTGCTCCGCTATCCCGCACAGCTGGTCTGCGCAGGATTTGAGGAGCCTTGAGCTGATGCCGTCCGGACCCGTGGCCTTCCTCGCCTTGATTCTCCTCAGTTCCTTCCTCACCTGGTTGAGGGACACTCGGGGGGGTGGGGTGCTGTGTGTTTGAGTGGGGAGGTGTGGAGGGGAGCCGAGTGCTGTGGGAAGGGGGGAGGTGGAGGGGGAGGGGGGGTAATAATCCACAGGGGATGCAGATGATGGGGGTTGCAGCAGCAGGGAGGTCTGGGTGGGGGGAGGGGTAGATGGCTGGTCAAACCTGTTAAAAAATAAGTTCAGCTCATTCACCCACTTTTGGTCCCCCTCAGGCTGTTGGTTGGGCCCCTTGAGCCCAGAAATCGCCTTGAGGCCCTTCCAGACCCCGACGGTGTTATTCTGCTGCAGCTGGTCCTCCATCTTCATCCTGTAGACATCTTTCCCCTCTCTGATCTTCATCCTCAGCTCCTCTTTGTTGCCAGATCTAAAAACCCTCTTCTTCTCCTTGAGAAGGGCCTTTATCTCCGGAGAGATCCAGGGTTTGCCATTTGAGAAACACCGTACAGTCCTGGTGGGTACGGTGTTCTCAACACAGAAGTTAATATAGTCCGTGATGCAGTCGGTGAGACCGTCGATGTCATCCCCATGGGCATCACTGAATACCTCCCACGCAGTTGTCTCAAAACAGTCCTTCAGAGCCTCCTCGGCTCCATCGGTCCATCGTCTAACTGTGCAGGTCACAGCTGGCTGCTTCTGTGCAAGAGTTGTGTACACAGGCAGGAGGTGCACCAGGTTGTGGTCAGATCTGCCCAGGGGAGGGAGAGGTGATGATATGTATGCCTCCTTGGTGTTGGCATAAAGAAGGTCCAGTGTTTTCTTGTCTCTGGTGTGGCATTTGACATACTGGGTGAATGTGGGCAGAGTGGAGGACGGAGGGGCATGATTAAAATCCCCAGAGAGAAGGAGGAGGGCATTGGGGTGTTGTGTCAGCAGCCTGCTTGTCACAGAGTGGATGACGTCACAGGCCGCTTCGGCGTCAGCAGAGGGGGGGATATACGCAGCCACCACGATAACGTGCGAAAATTCCCTAGGCAGATATTGTGGCCTCATGCTAACCGCTAACAGTTCAATGTCCGCTGTACAGATCTGCTCCTTAACAGTGATGTGCCCAGAGTTACACCATCTATCATTAACAAACACTGCCAGGCCTCCTCCCTTCCTCTTACCGCTCTCCGTTGTCCTGTCCGCCCGTATGATGCGGAACCATCATCCGGCACCGGATCAACATCCGGTGCCGTCAGGAGGAGCTGATAACACCACTGTCAGCAGAAACACTCACAGTCCTGTTGTTTGTTTCTTTGTTTGTTTAAAGGTCTGTACCACAGTGAGGAGAGCAGCTCCAATGCAGAGGACCCTGACGATGTGTAAGTTTTTTTTTTTTATTGTTCTCGACTGGTATTAATCAATGCACACGTCATACTTATAAAAGTTCAAGACAGTGGAGACTGCATTTAATCTACAGTGCATTTGAGAGACACATTTTGAGGGTACACATTAGTACAGTTTGTAGTACATTTTATTTTTTTCATACAAAATGTGTGGGTCACCCATTAAGTGCAGAGCTGGTGTTTTTATCCCCGGCTCCTCCTGTCCACCAGTCAAAGTGTCCTTCTGCGGTGACCCTGAGCTCTTGAATGCTCCTGATATAGTGGGACCTTGTCCTGCTAAGGATTAAAAGTGCTATGCAAGTGCAGTGCATTCACCATTTAGTAAGTACTAATGGTAATTTATGTGTGCTTAATATCAAAAGACTTACCGTCTGACACCTGTCGGGTTCTGCACAGTTTTATTGACGAGAGGATTTTGGAGGCTCCAGCAGAAATCAACACCATGTTCAACTACATTAGTTAGAAAATGGCAGCACTGATGAGTAGCAGGTACTCAGTTGGACAGAAATTGAATATATAGTGGGAAAAGTTTTGTGCTCTTGAATTTAGGCTTCTCAAAAATATTTTTTCTTATTTGTACACTTCATTCCTCTACTGTCTTTATTTTGTGAGCAGTAAAAGGGCAGAATGGTAAAATAAACGTTTCACCAGATAAGCTCAAATGTATGATTGTTAATAAGTGTATTCATATTTAATGTTTTTTAATCCGCTGCTGTTTTAGGGTGAACGTGGTGTATATAGATCGGTCAGGCCAGAGGATCCCGGTTAAGGCCAAAGTGGGAGATAATGCCATGTATCTGGCTCAGAGGCATGGAATTGAGCTGGAAGGTGAGCGCTTGCGCAGTTAAATATTTCATTGAAGCATTGGTGTCAAGATGTTTATTGCTCATGATATGCGTGTCTCTTTCATTTAGGAGCCTGTGAGGCATCACTGGCCTGCTCAACATGTCACGTCTATGTGACTTCTTCCCATTTTGACGAACTGGCAGAGCCTGATGAGAGGTAGGTCTGCTACAAATGTAGAAAATCTTCCATAACCACAGACAAATGTGTGCGATGTGGTGAGAGGGATATCGCTGTAAATGTTGACTGATATATTGGCGTTCTAGGGAGGATGACATGCTGGACATGGCGCCCATGCTTCAGGAGAACTCACGGCTGGGATGCCAGATCATTCTCAGTCCAGAGCTCGACGGCATGGAGCTCACCTTGCCCAAAGTCACCAGGAACTTCTACGTGGACGGCCATGTGCCCAAACCTCACTGAGAAGAGGAGCGGGTGCCGAGAGTTGGAGGAAAAAACAAAAGGGGGGGTGACGACGCAAGCTTGACGCCGTGTGTGCTGGTTGAGTGAGGGGGGGGGGGGGGGGGGGGGGGGGGGCGTGCGGAGAAATGCTCGGCTAGGATGGTAAAGTCCGTAGCAACTCCAAAGACTTCTTCCCGACTGATTTCCACAGTTAACCAATGACAGGACAGGCCTGCAGATGACATCAGGCAGAGTCGGACACTACTCGAGTCTCACTGAAAGTGAAATGAATGATTACTTCCAAGAAAAACATAAACGCTGTGATGGTTTGACAGACGTATTTATTTATGTGGAGTGTTCTCAGGCCAGCATCAAGACGCCATTCAATCCCACCAACACCTGACAATTTAAGAAACGGTTTCACTTTTGCTTTATTACATTGCAGAGCAAGCTTCAACAAAGTTCATCTTTGTGCTGTTCAATGGAACATTCCTCGTTACAGCTCGTATTACAAGATGTTCTTAGTAATTTCTGCCACTCTTGAGTCACTTCTTAGATATTGTATGCATTTACTTCCATATTTTTATGTACCAGATTAATTTGTATGTGTTTTGCTGGCTTATCAACATGTACCCGCTGACTAAAGTTAGCCCCAAGTCATAGACCTCAAAAAAAAATGATTCTGCATGGTACGGAAGCCAGACATAGAAGAAGCCATTTATCATAAAGAAGTGCATTTCAAAGACGTTGCTTGAAGCTGAAAGGGTGGGCTCACAACAAAGTCAATCAGAATTTAGACTGTTAAAACTTACATTTTATTCACTGTGAACACCACAAATCACATTTAGGCAAATTGTGTTTCAGGTGCTCGATGGAAAATTAATTTTAAAGCACTTCCTCTCAGCTTCAGGTGTGCTTTGATCGTGAGCAGAATGGAGGTTGAGACGTGTGTTGTGAGCGTCATGTTACCATGGAACGAGTTTACCACATACCCTTTACTTGTTGAAGTCTATTGTACTTGTCCTTACGCACAAATGTAAGTCAACTGTGTATATCGTGTGTTAGAAATGACTCATTTAAAATCGTGCAATAAAATGTTTTTTAACGTAGTTTTTGAACAATGCCCTCATTACTCAGCAACAGTGGTGGCTGGTCAATAGAGGGCAATGGGGCATGGACCCACCTTGAGCCACACAAAAAAAAAAATAATAATTATAATAATCATTAAATTATACAAATTGTCAATATTTGTGTTTTTGAACTGTGGAATGCACCCAGTAATATGAGAACATAAGATGATGGGAACAATATTTTTATAAATAGTGTATTTATGAAAATTTATAAAATAGACCAGCAGAGAAGGCCTTGCAGGCCCTGACGGCCCACCACTGAGTTATGCTGTATCTTCTCAATGTGAATGTCATAATGCCATATCAATTACTGGCAGATAATATAGTTCACAGTTAGCCAGGCTATGACAGTAGATGTCCATTTGTTAAAAAACACATTAAATATCCAATTTATTTTATTTAAAAGGATTGTGAAAGTATTCTTAGTTTTATTACTTCATACATTTCACAGTTGGCCAGGTGGACAACATGTCTCAGCAAGATGATGTTCAAGAAGAACCATCAACAAGCACAGATGTGCAGTTACACTGACATTCTGTGACTGCTCTTCCTTTTTGTGGGCTTCACCGGAGCTTTGTGTACATTATATATAATTATATTACATTATATAGCCCAAACCTGAATGCTCCGCTATACCAAATTGTGAGAAAACGGAAAATCCATAAAAAAGTATTTCCTGTATTTTAAATACAAAATACATGTATTGTATTTTGTTACATTTTCTGGCACCAGTATTTTGTATTTTATTTTGATACATTTATTTGAGGAGTATTTTGTATCAAAATACATTTTGATGTATCTTTGCCCATCTCTGGTTGAGATAATTTACGGTAGCCTGAGAACACATTGCTTACCACGGGTCCTGAGACATTACGATCAAAGTTAGCTATGAAGAGAAAATCCAGTTAGTTTGCACCACCAGGCAGTAATCAACAGCAATCTCGCTCTTGTTTGGGTGTGACGTCACGACGGCACTTCTTCTTCTTCTTCTTTTTGATTGAATGGTGGATGGCATCCAGTGAATGGTGCATTACCGCCCCCTACTATAATGGAGTGTGGATCCGATAACTTATCCCCTTACAAAACCTAACCCAAACTAAAATAAAATAAAACAAACAAAACAAAAAGGAGTTCTCCATTTCAGACACTTAAATTATTTTGCTCAATCCTGTATCTTTCAAGTATTGTAGCAAGTGTCCTGCCCCCAAGGTTAATGCATCTTTTAGATGTATTTCCTCCACTCCCAGCCTCCTCTTCAACCTGTCTCGCTCAAGTGAGAATTTCTGACAATGACAAATGACATGTTCTACAGTTTCTGATATTTGGCAGTGCTCACATCCTCCTGTTGGGTGTTTATTTATTAGTTGCATTGTTTTGTTCAGCCTTGTGTGCCCAATCCTCAGTCTGGTTAATATGTTTTCTTCTATGGTGTTTCTTCTGGATGGCCTCCCTTTGCCTACTTCTTTCTGAGCCGCATAAAGATGTCTTCCTGTGTCTCCTACATCCCAGCTATGCTGCCATTCTTTAATAATATTTATTTTGATTATTGATTTAGCTTCTGCTTTGCTGAATAAAATGTCTGTCTTGTGCTGACTTCCTAATGCTTGTTTTGCTAGTTTATCTGCTCTTTCGTTTCCTTTCACCCCTCTGTGTGCTGGTACCCACATAAATGATAGAAAAATACCCATATTCTTGAGCCGGAACAGTGTTTCATATATTTCATTAATTAAATCCTGCCTGCTATGAGATGTGAATGATTGTAATGAGGATAATACTGAACTGGAATCTGAACAGACAACGACCTCCTCTACCCACTGCAGTGCTGTTGTAATGGCCAACGTCTCAACTGTATAAACAGACAGATGGTCTGATGTTCTCCTTTTGACTTCATATTGCAAGGTTGGTATAGTGACTGCAAAATCAGTTCTACCTGTATCAGGATCTTCAGACCCATCTGTATATGCTGGAGTAAATGACTGCTATGTTGTCTGTAGTCTATCCATCACCACTCCAGCCATGTTATCAATATCTTTAAATGCCTGAGTTTTGTCCAAAAAATAATTATCAACTGACACTGAGGGAAATAGCCACGGTGGTGTAGTTGACAACGGTATTGTAGGAGTGAATGCTATCTGATCCAATGACATATCTCTTGCTAATATTCCACTGCTCCATGCAAGTGGAAAATATGCATTGTCCGTTAATTACGAAGCATCCCGTCCTGCGTGGGGTTAGGGTCCGGATCATTGAATCAGTTTGGGCTGTTTTCTTTTACAAACAAGAATGACGGTCTGGAGAAATGGGGATTGTGTGGCGATTGCTTAACCCTGTTTGAATCAGTAGGGAACAGCGAAACGCTGCGAGGAGAATGCAGCGTGAGTTTGTGCGTGTTGTTTTGCTTCCGGGGTCAGACGCTGACCCCGGAAGCAAAACAGACAGACAGACCGGTGTCCACCGAAAACGTTATATTTACCACAATTTAAGCTTCTGCATTTTCCAAATGCACCAGTATTATTGTTCGGTTTGTAAGCCTTGTACCGAACGGTTTAAAACGAATACGTGATGTCACACCCCTAGAAACAAATAACCGTAGCTGTGGCGCCATCATGAGGTTATTAGGTGGTAAGACAGCAGTGAAGGCCCAGGTATAAAATGCACGGCCCGCCACTGGTCTATAGGCACTTCTAAAAAGTGCACAGCAATACATTCAGCCTTGTGGTTGAAGGCCTAGAAACCATCATAAAAGAGCATTCGGGGTGGCGATCGAATGAAATTATTATTGCAGAGAAAAAGCCTTTAGCGTACATCTAACTTCAACATCAACTTGTCACAAATGCACTTCCTGTGCTTTCCCATTTATAACTCCTTATTGAGTGAGAAATCGTATGACCATACAAGTGGACCTCAGGATGTATTATTTAGTTCAACAGGAAAAATGATTGACTGCAATGTACTAGACCGAGTAATTGAAGTGAAAGCAAAAAGTGTGACGAGATGCCTCTCTCTCCTCTAGTTTGCGTCGGTGACTCAATTTATGTTATTTGTGATTTCTGTCATGCACCTCAACTGCAATTGAGTTTTCACTAAAACGATATCTTATAGCTTAAATAATAATCTTTAAAAAAAAATTGCATTTAGTTTTCTTCCCACAAATTAATTAAATGCTAAAACCATCCCCTTATTTTCTTCTCCCCGTGTAGTTTGACACATTTCTTTTGCTGACACACGAGTGCTGGTACCCAAATACAACCTGCCCCCCCCCCCCCCCTCACCAACACCCTCCCCTCCTTGTGAATTCTGTACAATGTTTATATGGACCTAAAGAGATGTAAACGGTACGCTCCTTGTCACAATATAGGTCACAGACTGAATAGTATGCAGGCTGAATGATATCTGTGTTGTACCTGCTTTCATTTACTTACATTGCCCCCAAACTGTACAAGCATGACTTGATAGTATGCCAGCCCTTCATGGAAATTAACATGAAGGACCAACGACATCCCCAGAGTTTGTTTTTCAACTCGGTTACATGCGGCGCCCACATATGAGACAAGTGCTTGTCGAGGTTTTATGTTTCATGACCAAACAGTAGTTGTGTTTTGATCAAAACACACATCTGTTGTGTAGAATAATAACCTTTGGAGGACTTCTTGGAATAGAATCATTTGACATTTCGCTGCAGGCGGTTTCGGAGAAAAGAATATGATTACGCTCCTGCTTCAGATGACCTGATTATGAATATTGAATTCTTCGACAGGTTTCCCTATAAACTGTAATAACGGCAACAGCGATGAAAGATCTCTTGAGGTGTGAGTGGATGTAAAGTGTGCTATGTCATGTGATCTGGAGGTTTTTATTCCTTATATGATGCTTCTGATTTTAGTGGCACCGGGGATACATTCCAGTTGGACTAATTACTTCTCAGAATGAGACACTGCACATTGCCAATGTTAAAACAGGACAGTCAGCTCAACTGTTTGTTTTTTTTGTCAACGGCTGGAGTCACCACAAACAGACCCTACCACCATACCTGTCCCACATGACCGCAGGCCCACAGGCCTATATAACGCCCCGGCCCTCAGAACTAGCAGCTTAGTGACACTTTTAACTCTCCAAATCGCAGCACGTGGAGGGACACGACTTGAGACGATGATCGACGTTTCAAGAACGCCGGAGTTCTCCAACTGTGGCGACATGAATTCCATCACGATGTGCGCGCCGTCTGACCAGGACCTGGGCTCCGTGGCAGAGGGCAGAGGCCGGCAAAGGTCTCACTCCTACTACAGTTCGGAGGAAAGCAAGAACTACGGCGTGCAGACGCAGACAGAGAAGACCTTTCTGAGGCCTCGCT
This sequence comes from Lycodopsis pacificus, assembly GCA_028022725.1. Classification (NCBI taxonomy): domain Eukaryota; kingdom Metazoa; phylum Chordata; class Actinopteri; order Perciformes; family Zoarcidae; genus Lycodopsis; species Lycodopsis pacificus. Next base: position 9,097,956 of record CM051693.1, read on the forward strand.
CCAGGTACGTTTTCACATGTGCTGTTGTTTTTCCTCATCATTCAACAGACACGTGTCTTACTTTTAATTTATGTGGGTTTTGGCTTTTATTGTTGTGGGAAAACACAAGAAAAAAAGGGGCTTATTACTGAGCACATAGTTAATGCTGATTCTACTGCTCTCCAGGTCCTTTTACAGCTGTGAGACAACAGAGCTTAACTCAGATTACGACGCGGGGAACCTCTCACGGCCCAGTCCGCTGAGGCAGAGGGCGAGCTCCCTCATCCAGTATCAAGTGAACAAAAAGGAAAAGAGAGAAGGGGATGGGCCCGGTGTTCCAGTCAGCTCTAAGAAGCCCAAGTCCAAACGAAGCAAGCACTCACAAACAAGAGAACATAATGGTACTGAAATTATTCTATTTTTCATAATCGCATGTGTTCCTCTCCCAAAGTCTATTTGCCTAAAATAAAACTGAAATATGTGTGTGTGTGCATACTTTGCTCAGGCAGTAAAGGCAATCTCAAACCAGTGTCCATGATGACCATCTCTGAGTCGGACAACTGGGAGATTAACTCCTGCTCTGGGATGAAGTATGGGCAGTTTGTGGACTGGGAGAAGATCGACCCCGAAGCTGCGGAACGGTACCAGCAGATCCTGCAGAGTGACCACCAGCAGCTGAAAACCATGGGCCGAGAGGGATTCTGGGCCACGCCGCACACACTGAGGGCCAAAGCTTACTACCACATCATCCACAGCATCAACTCAAGGTTAAGATTGTCGCATTGAATTTTTCTAAATGATGTCATGAAGCACACGGTGCATTGATTGATGAGACTTTTTGCAAAATTGGTGGCTGCTTTTAACATCTAAATCCAAATGCAATTGATGTTAAATCTGCAGCAGGTGCATCACTCCAGACAGAAATGTCCACTATGAATTGGCCAAGCAGCACTTTGGAGAACAGAAAATCAGCACCCATGCGGTCCCAGAGTACATGGAGGCGGGAGAAATACCCAGGTACTTTGGTGGGATAATGTTGGGTCATGTGTCATAGACATGGTGCGATATAAAAACATGTACACTGTAGTATGAAGATTAAACTAGCAAGAGAACAAACCTGTAAAGTGCCCTCATCATGTTTAAAGTTACTGCAAGGCACTCAGATTAAATCATGCAGGTTCACCAGGAACTCCTTCAGCTCAGATACCTTCGGGGTCTCCAGGCAGCGACCAGCCCGCCACAGACAAACCCGGATCTGGCTTCGCCTTCGACCTGCAATCGGGTGCTCCGGTGGGAGGAGGAGAGCTCACCGCCCTGGCGGCAGCGTCTCCTCCTCCAGGAGCAGAGCTTCTCCTCTCTGCTCCTCCGGTCCCCACTGGGAGCCGACGCCGACACCACGCTGCTGGAGACCCAGGCCGTATTGCTGGGCCCGCTGGAGGGAAGAGAGGCACGGGAGAACCAGAACCAGAACTGAGCTTTGGTCAAAACCTGCTGCAGTAAAATTAGTTTCATTGGTTTTCTAAAAGGGACTCGGTAACACTACCACTTTCATCCACGCGGACCACCAAAATCAACACAAAATGAAAGTTCATTGTAGTAGCTTTAAACATGTCAGTTAATTTGGTTACAATTTTGAGTGACCTTTGTTGGATTTAAAAAGGAAAAAAAAGATCTGATGCGAGATGTTTTGCTTTAAATGTTGAATTATCACGTGTGCTTTTAAATGAAAGTCTCCCCAAGTGAATCGTCTTCTCCGTCCTCTCTTATCCAGATACTGTCTCAACAAAGCAGGCCTGAACTCCGTGAAAAAGATCCTCATTTGTCTCGGCAAATGCTTCCCGGACATGAACTTCTGCCCCATCCTGCCCGAACTGGTCTCCCTCCTCCTCCACTTCAGCGAGGACGAGGCCGAGTGTTTCCACAGCGTGTCCCGGCTCATCTGCTACGACGACCCCAACAAGCGCTACATCGACCAGACCTTCCTCACCTACCGCGCCTCCTGCATGACCTTCGGGGACCTCGCCAACAGGTGCTGCAGGGGCATCCGCAAGCTGATCGCCAGCTCTCACCAGAACCTCTTTGAGTTCTACTCCGACTGGATCATGTGGATATTCGCCGACCTTCCCTTCACGTACGCCATCAGAGTGCTGGATGTCTACATCTTGGAGGGCTACAAGGTCCTCTACAGGTTTGTTGCAGCCTCAAATCTGAGTGTGTGGTTCCTCACGGCATGGCCGTTACTGCCGGAGCGACACCGTAACCGTGTCGTTTCTTGCGTAGGGTGGCGTTGGCTTTGCTCAGCCTCTACAAGGTATCCGTGTCATCCAGAGTGGCGGACGTGGAGGACTTCCGTACAGACATGAAGAGGTTTGTACAGAGCGTGGCTCGCCACTGCACGGCTGAGAATCTTCTGGAGAGGGCCTTCATGATCCAGATGGCCACGCGGAGGGAGCTCAACCTCCTGTTCAACGCCAACAAGGACGCCCTCATGCAAAAAGGTGTCGGCACGCACCAGAAGAGGTGGGTCAGCGCAGAAGTTTGATGTAGAACAGCCCGTGAGAGGCTTATTTGTTGGCAGAAATAACAGGGATCTGCTCATAATAAGCATAAGGACTTTTCATTGCTGAAAAAAAAGCTCACATTTATCTTATTTCAATTTCATATTCTCATCATTTCTATGTTCCTAAAGGCAGTCGGTCGAGACGGTGAACTTCAGCAACTTCGCCTCCAGTGTCGTGACTGGGACCGAGATGAGAGTCGTCTGGGCCTGGATACCTGAGCGCTTCTCCCTTTTCAGCCCCATCCGGCTGTTTAGCACGGCGGAACACGGAAGAAGCCTCACGTCGTAAGCCACCTTCATTTGACACGCCATCGAGAAAAAACATCTGCGAGACAAAGAACTGATGAATTATGGCTAGAAACCTTTCTTTATATGAAAAGCCTTCATTCTGTCTCCTCATACTTGCACTATTAAAGGGACAGTTCACCCCAAAATCGAAAGTATACGCCTTTCCTCTCACTTGTAGTAGTGTTTATCAGTCTAGATTGTTTTGGTGTGAGTTGCCTAGTTTTGGAGATATCGGTGTTGAATATGTGTTTTTTGACTCTGGGGTGAACTGTCCCTTTAAATGAGGGCAGGGCATCATGGATCAATAACTGCTGAACACCATGTGCGAGCAGTGAAAAGCAGATTCTCAGGTCTCGTTAACAGAACGTTAACAGCGTGTTTTCACTATCAACATGTTTGCTTTGAGTGTAAAAGTCAAGCCACTCACAGTTCAGCTCACGCTGTTTACGAAAAAATACCTTAACTTGAAATAACTAGTTCTGAACAGTCTGTTAAAAAGTATAAGGACATGGATATTAAAAGCAACAATAAATCCTGTTTTTTCTCTCTCTTGTGTAGATTCTATTCACATGTGGAGGGACACGAACCAGCGGTCTTGATTATCAAAACTATGTGTGAAGAGGTAACATTGGAAAATGAATATTGGAATATTTAGCTGCTTTTCTTTTTTATTTAATAGATTTGAACCCAATGTCTACTGATCATAATTATGGAATACATTTTGTGCTGAAATAATTCTCATTTCTCAGGTCTTTGGTGCCTTCCTGTCAACAGATGTGATAGAAAGGAAAAAGCACGAGTCTGAGGGACTCACGTATTTTGGAACCGGGGAATGTTTTGTTTTTACGGTGAGACATATTCTTGCTTTCTTCTTCTTCTTCTTGAGTTCAACTCGTCACATCACAGGGTTTGCTGCGACATGCTTCAAGTCGGTCACCTTTCTTTATTACCCTTCAATAAATAAAGTGTGCTCACTCCCTCAGCTGCGTCCCAACATGGAGCGCTACCAACAGGCTATGGTCAACATAATGACCAGAGCAGCTTCCCCTCAGCAGGCTCGAGACGGCAGCTTGGCCTCCTCTCCGGTGTCCAACGGTGGCTGCTCCCCCATCGCCACCCCCCCGACTCTGACCTGTCCCGCCGGAACCCCCCAGGACCCCAGCTACCTGACGATCCCCTTCACCGCCCCATCAGAGGAGCCCACGACGGCCAAAGAGCCGAGGAGACCCAAGGAACAGGAAGCCTCCATGTTCATCGCAGGCAGTGACAGTCGGCTAATAATCGGTACGCCAGTGGAACATATTGTTAAGTCTTATTTATTCCTCATAAAAAGTTCTAGTTAACAGTGTGTGTATGCGGTGCTGATGTCTGTGCTTTCTTAGGTGGTGATGGAGGCCACGCACTCTGCCTACAGAAAGACCTAGAGGGGGGGCTCTCAGAGCCTTGTGACACATTCAAGAGCAACCAACTCTGCAAGGGACATTTCAAGATCCAGGCCCTGGAAGTGTGGGGCATCCAGAACTCTATTTCCTTTTCTCACAGCTTTCCCTCTCAGTAGACTAACGGGCAGAGAGAGAGAGAAGCCGTGAAACTTTGCATCTTTGTTGTCTATTTTTTGCTGTCTTTTTTTCCCAACGCTGTTTCATTGGACTTTGATTTTTATTTAAATGTTCAGATATTTATTTTGTGAAATTCACATGTGTGCACATGACATATTGCAAAGCAATTGAGGGAGATTTTACTTGACTTTGATGTCCACATGTCAAGTCAAGTTTATTTGTAGAGCCTTATATTGCACATTTCGTCTCACGGTTCTACACAAGCCCACATAAACAATGGTTCCTCTCACAGAGAAGCTCTCTTAAAACATAAGGAAAATCTCCACACATCTCATCTTATCACAGAGGGAAGAGTTGCGACACGCCAGCTAGAGCTATTGCATGCAACGCCATCTGCTGTAATGAATCCTATCTGTTGCACAAAAAAAGAGAGTACTTTACCCAGATGTATATAATTCCACATGTTTTTGTATTTTGCAGTTTATTTGCATTTGATACGCAATTTAACTTCATGCTCTTTTTCACATGTGATCAGTGGCTCGTGTTTTCCCTATGTCTAATGACTTATTCTGATATAGACCTGCTGTGAACATTATATTTTTTTTTACTGTGTAATGGAGTCAATTTCATACTGAAAAAAAATATATTTTTACTTTCTGTTTAACCTTTCTAAGTTCTGAGTTTCTGAGTTGTCAACATATGGAGGCTATTACGAATAAGGGGTGTAGGCCTATAATATGTGTGTATACGAGGGCATGTCTGTTTATTTGCTGTTAAAATGACGTGAAGGGTTTTGATATCCTTTATGCACACCTTGTTGATGAGACATGTGCTGCGTTCTAGTGCTTGTGAAACTATCGTAAGTGGTAAGGATGCATCTGAACCTGATCTGAAAGTGTGAAAATGTATTGTTGTTTGTTTTGTTTGGTTGCTCGATTGTTTGTTTTTGTGATAAAAGACAAAAACACATTTTGAGCGGATAATAAAAACGATGTCAACAGCCAACATACCGGTTGGTTTGTATTATGTTGTTAAATCAGCGTACGGTTTGGATGCGTCTACTGTAACTTGCTTTACCTCAGTTGACGCATTTTTCTTTCAAATAAAACGTTAAGCTGTACATATTGTGTACTATTGTCTCATCATTTAGATACCAAAGCACAACGTAGGTCGATTAGACTGCAATCAAGACAGAAGACACGGACATTTTAGTGCACCTATATACTGACATTCATGGTAAAACCGTTCAAGCGGGAGTGAGCGAGGGACTTTGCAAAGATAGCGGAGGGATATACGTTAGACTATTTCCGGTTTTCCAAATAAGATGTCAACAAAGCGTAGCTATTATTCCTTTGATTATATTTCCAGCAACCCTCAAATCAAAGAATAAATACACACACAATTTAGTTGTATTTTGTATTTAACTCATAAGGTACAGGTAACATGTTTTATACTTAATGTGAATGTAATTCAATTCATCTTATTTCCGTTTGTATACGCTATGTTGACATATTTTGAAAACCGGAAGTTATTTAACATCGAACACTCCCTCGGTCGCTCCCGATCTGGTACTTTTGAACGAGTTTACCACGAATGTATATAGGTGCACTCAAATTTCAGTGGCCGGCTGAATTGACCACGGAGATCCGAGTTGTTTGCTAACCAGACCGGAGTAGCGAAGTAACGTTAGTTATCGTGAAATGTCAAGAAGGTTGAATTTAAGACGGTGCAGAGAAAAGATGTGACTGACCTTCGGTTTTTAAGGATTATGAAAGAGGTGGGACTCAATATTTTATGCCCTGCTCGACCGTGTACGCATTTGCTATGCTAGCCAATGTTAGCTTCGTTGCCAACGTTAGCTATCGGCTAAGTTAGCCGATAGCTAACGTTGACTTGTTGTGTGCATGTGTGTCCCAGATAAACAATCATCCAAACTCTTTTTTACAGCCACTAAAGCAACACAATCGTTTGCGCTAACCACTAACCACACAACAGTCGCGGGGGGGGGTCTCTGTAAAGACACGGGGTCATGCTAAACGCAATACAAAAACATGTTTACTGCATGTTTACACATCCATCATATCCAGATGTGGTGTTTTTCTGAATCAACACCGTTTACTGTCCAATTTGAGGTGCATTCTGTAACGCTCTCTCGCGTGTCGTCCAATCCATTTTGTCATCGCAGCATGATCCCTCAAAAGTCAGCATTGTGAACAGCTAAGTCACATAGCTAGTCGGTAGATTAATGGTATATAAATACAGTCTATCTCGTCAGGCGATGGTGCAATAAAAACAGCCAACAATGGGCCTTTGTGATATCTTAACCCTGCTTCAGAGATGATGGGGTAAAGAAGGAGAAGCGTCTCTCAACACCTGATTTAATCTTCGAGTGGTTTATCATAAGTAACATTAACACGCCATACGAGACAACAGCTGGATTGTTCTGCTTCACGTTCTGCTCTGTGGGGCTCCTCATCACCCAGCACACCACATTCATTTCTGGTTGTCAGCTAGCAGAGCTATATGTCAATGGTAGTAAACCAACAAGTTGATTTTATTCATAATGCATTTTATAAATACAAAATAAACATGTCTAAGGGATTTGCATTCAAATTATATTGTATGTTTACGTGAGAAAAATAAGTGCTATTTGACGATATATCATTACAACATGTTTAAATCAGTTTCATCCTCAACAATCCAGTGACGTTCAGCTATGTTATACAGATCTTGAAAGTCCAACACTGAATCCCTGCTCTACCATACTGATGTCAGTTTCCAATTCCTCTGTTTGTGTCTGTTTTTGCGTCTGTGCGTGTGAACAGGCTGCAGTCATGGGCCCGGGTGCCGCGTCTGTCATTAAAACAGAATCTTCAGAGGAAAGTAAGCGTCGATGCTTCCTTGTGTTTTCATCATTTTTCTTTGGGTCCTTTGGGTAATATTAGTCGGTAATTCTTTGATGTGACTGTTCTTCAGGTGCCGGAGAAGTCTACATAAAGGAGATCTCAGAATCGGATTCCACTGATGACTCAACTGTCGCCGAGCCCGAGAGACGGCCAGAGCGCAGCGCATCAGACAAGAGCTACCCTTGCTCCGTCTGCGGCAAGGCGTTCGACAGACCGTCAAAGCTGGAGAGGCATAAGCCTGTGCACACGAGGAAGCCCAAGACTCGTCATCAGTGTCAGCACTGCGAGAAGAGTTTTACGCAACAAGAGAAGCTGATCCGACACCAGAACTGCCACAGCAGGACTAACCAGCACCTCTGTTCCGACTGCGGGAAGTTGTTCAACAGGCCGTCGAAGCTCGAGAGGCACAAGCGCACCCACTTGAAGAAACCCAAGGTGCCCCATCAGTGCTCGTTCTGCATGAAGACGTTCAGCAAACTTAACAAGCTCGTCCGTCACAAGCGGATGCACACCGGGGAGAGGCCTTTCACCTGCTCCGTCTGCGGGAAAGGGTTCTCCGAGTCGGGCCACTGCAAAGCACACGAGAGGACGCACGAGGAGCAGCCGGAGAAAGCACACTGCTGCGCCGACTGCGGGATGTGCTTCTTCAAGGCATCGGAGCTCCGCCGGCACTTCCGCTCCCACACGGGAGAGAAACCTTTCCGGTGCACCCTGTGCGAGAGCCGCTTCTCCCGCTCCGAAGGACTCAAAAGGCACATGAGGAGCCACACGGGGGAGAGACCATACAAATGCGTCATCTGCGCCAAGGGGTTTTATTCCCGCCAGGATTTGAATATTCACGGGTTGACCCACTCGGGAGAGAAGCCGCACCTTTGCCCCGTGTGCGGCAAGGGCTTCTCGCAGCTGGGCAACATGAAAGAACACGAGCAAAATGTTCACATCAAGTCCGAGAAGTACATTTGCAACGAATGCGGGGCGACCTTCACGCGGTACAAGTCGCTGACGAAACACCAGAGGACGCACACGGGAGAAAGGCCGTACCTGTGCCTCACCTGCGGTTGCAGGTTTTCATGGAGCCATTCGCTCAGCAGACACCGGAGGACGCACACACACAGACAAATGTCTATGGAAGCATCGAAAGGCAGATTAAGTTTTGAAGGACCCTCTGAGAATCCTAGCAGTTGAAAAATAGAAGCGAGGACATTTTCATCGTCAAGCTATCTTCTGGAGCCTCAGTCGAGATAACACGTGGTGTTCTGTCACGCATTGAGAACTAATTTTCAAGCTTTGTGACTATTCACCCCGCCGACTGCCTTATTTTGCCACAAAATATCAGTTAGATACTCTCAGTACAGGCCTCCAGATTAGATTTTTGTGTTCTATTAATTGGGTGAAGACGGATCATGTGGCTGTTTATGTACACTGCTGTATGTGGTGAAGCTCTGTTTACATCTTCCTTTATGACAGAGATGTCCTCGCCTTCAGCTAGTGTGGAAGAGTTCCTGTTTGATATCAACCAAAAGATGTGTTGCAAACAAAGTAGAGTTGCCCTGACTCCAAGACCTGAACTCGTATTTGACATGCAGCCAAACTGATGCTAGAAACCATGCCGGCGACGTCTCTGCACCTGTGTGATTGATGGAGATGTCGGACTGAAGTCTTGACTAAATCTGAGTAAATGTCTGCTTCCCCAATAATGTTTAACTCCAACTGATGTTATCTGCTACCTCACTTAAACAGTGAAGCCACACACACTCATTGACATTAACCAAGATGTGTTTGTTGTTCAGTCCATGCCAGTAGCTCAGTGGTTTTCCAAAAAATGTACTTTCTTTTTTAAATTGTTTTGAATATTACAATAACACTTGAATGCCAAAAACAAAACTTTTATTTGTCGAAATCTTTTTGAAATGTTTGTTTATTTTTTTTAATTAAACCTTCTCATAACAGCAACAGTTTTCCTCTGGTATGAGCTGTGTGAAAAATGTGTAAAATGTGCTCAAATGTACTTTGAGTTGTGCTGATAACCATGTGAATTCACCTTTGAGCAACATAAGTCAAACAAAAGCTATTTTATGGAAAATATAGTCACCAATAAACTGTCTTCATACATCATTTTTGTGTATGGCGTTTGTTTGTGTACCAAACTATTCTGCTGCATGTTGCTGTGATGCCTATCGTGAAAACCACCGTTGCCTTTAAGGTGGTTAGTGTAATGTCGGTTCCCAGAACATGTAGTTGATCAGTCTCTTCCTTTGGCAAAGACACAGTAAAAATATGGCATGTAGTAGGAACATATTTCTATTTTCCCTGTAGATTTGTCCCTTAACATCACTGACCAGGGATTAAATGAATAAAACAAACAGTGGTGTACATATTTATCTTAATTTTTGTACGTTCACCCATTTCAAGGTAAATTGTAACGTTTCCGAGGGCACTTGAAGGCAACGAGGACCCACCAATGACAGTGGCCAATATAATCGCAGCTGTTGCTAGGTAACGTTTGTTTGGTGTAGCTAACGTTGGAGAGCTGTCAGGCTGGTTTGAGAAAAGAGTGGTAGTTAGTTAGTTATTTTTTAAGCGACTTTCTTGATATTAGTAACGTTTGGGCGTATCTCAACACTTTACAGGATAATATATTGTTTCAGCCATGGCTCTTGCATCGCAGGGCGTGCCTCAACTTGAACTAGAGGCTGTTATTGGGTTTAACGGTACGTTTTCCTGCAAACGTTAGTTACGCATCTAACGTAGCTAACGTTAACCTAGCTAACTATCCGTTTACTAGCTAACTGACCTAACGTCAAAACCATGGTTAACAATTCAAACCTTAAGGAACGCAACTTGCTTAATTTATTAGCATGCTAATCTGTGAACATGAAAACCTTTCAACAATCTTTGACGTTTTTAAGTTAATACTAGCTAAATTGTGTAATGTACTTTAAGTTGACGCTAAATGATAAAGTGTTTTGCTAATTATCTTAAGCTAAGTTAGCTAACTTAACTATATAAATAATATGTAACAGTTACTTGGTTGGATTCAAACAGGAAAAGGTTGCACATTGTCATTGTTTTCTGCTCATCTACTATTTTTAATAAACAATAGACCATCCATCACGATCGCAAACCCCCCCCTGTGCGTTTACCCGTCTTATCTCACGTGACCGGTATGCTAACGTTTACATTCATGTCTCATCAGGGCACGTGTTTTCTGGTCTGAGAGTCCATCCTGACCGAGAGCACCTGATCTACCCTCTGGGATGCTCGGTCATTCTTCAGAGGATCGAAGATGGCAAGCAGGAGTTCCTGCATGGACACACGCACAATGTAACCTGTATTTCAGTGTCCACAAGTGGATCGTATATCGCCTCTGGACAGGTCACCATCATGGGCTCTGATGTAGGCGTAGTAGTTCTGCATTATAATTTCTAAAATCTCGCATATGGTTGACTCAACTTAATCCCCACCACCAGTACTTACCACATATACATATTTAAATATCATATATGTATGCGTTTTGTTTTTCCTAGGCTGCGGTTATCATCTGGGACTATGTACAGCGGACAATCTATGCCCAGCTGCTGGACCACAAGGTAAAGGTAGAAGCACTGGCCTTCTCTCCCAACGAGAAGTACCTGGTGTCCCTCGGAGGTCTGGACGATGGCAGGTAAACACCAAGCTTGTGTGATTGCCGTCCAGAGTGAGCTGTGCTCTCTCCCAAATAACCAGGTTGCATCACACAGGAATGAGGAACAGAGGCACGCGGCCAGCCGAAAGAGCAGGATAGTAGTTTCCAAAAGTAGTGAAACGCTCTGCAACCTGATCATAACAACAAGATTTCAATGGCAATGTCTTTATGAGAGTAAACACAATCCAATTATTATTAGTTGAAATGTATTTATTTAGTGTTTTCTGTGTGTCCTCAGGATAGTGGTCTGGAATATTGAGACCAAGCAGTCCATCTGTGGGAGCATGGCTTCACTGCGCAGCGCCGGTCACTGCCTCACTGTGCAGTTCTCAAACACAGACGACAATGTCTTTGTTTCTGCCGGGAGGTCTGCTGGCATTCTGTCAACCAACCAGTACCATTCTTGTTATTCTTTATTCTGTATGTTATTATCCTTGGTGGTGGTGTTGTATTTTTGTTCAGCGGAACCTTGCGAGTCTGGGAGCTGGACCTCCCCAACAGGAAGATCAGGCCCACGGAGTGTCAGACAGGCAAGCTGAAGAGGACTGTGAAATGTATACAGGTACGAGGTCGTGAGCGTCTTCAGTTCACATGTGTTTGTTCCCCCAGCTTATTGAACTAGCCCGCCATTTAGCTTTGCAAAATGTCTATTGCCGAAAGTCACTAAATGATTGGTGGAGGAGTTGCAGTAGATGCATCTGGGGAGACAACTAACGATCGATAAACATGGTGAGCAATTCAATGTAATATTATTCTGTGATTTTTCTTGTTTTGGTCATATTGACGTGTTTGTAATATTACCCCAGTTCTCAGAGGACGATCAGTTCATTTTCTGTGGCACCACCAGTGGAGACATAATGAAAATCAACCTGAAGACGGGGCTTCTGAGCGACTCTGGTCCAGCTAAAGACAAATACAGCATGGTAGGTCGGCGAGTCCAACTAAAACGTGCCAGGTCTTCATATATATTTTTATATATAGTTCAGCTAGTGTCAAGGAAACTAGGAATTTGACTATATCTTAAATCTCAGTGCTCGTGGCTTCTCTGCGCAGGGTGTCAATGTCCTAAGGATTCTGAAGCATGGGGACCTGCTCGTGGGCTCTGGATCCGGCACCTTGGCTCTCTGTTCCAGGACTAACTTCAAAACTCTTAAGTGAGTCCAACAACTGTGTCATTTGAATCATCCCCATTTAAGAGATACTTACATTTGTACATTAGAATAAATATCTAGGGTATACCTCTGAGTTTATTTCACAGTGCTCATTATCAGCCCCCCCCCCCCCCCCCCCCCCTCTTCTCCCACATTAGGAAAGTCCAGCTGGAGAAGGGTGTGACCTCCATCGCTATGAGAGGAGAGGGCCAGCAGTTCTTCGTTGGGACGGAGGCGGCTCAGATGTACCGCTGCGGCTATGACGACCTCAAAGAGGAACTCATTTCCACCAGCCACAACAGCGCTGTCAATGACGTCGTCATAGTTTAGTGAGTGGCACATTAGACAATTTCAGGGAGGAAGTAAAATCGGAAAAAAAAAAAAGCCTTTTTACAGCTTTTGAAATTGGCTGTGTCTCTTTTGGGCAAAAGGGCTTAAACCCCATTACTGTAATCTCTCACGATGCATGACTTCAGTACAGCTTTGTGCTCACCAGAGGGCGACATAGGCTTGCCTCATCCATGTCAGTTTTAAGATTACACAGTTTAGGGTTTTAGTAACATTGTATACGGATATATTGTATGGATACTGAGTTAATACCACAATACCATATGCCTTTAACTCAATAAGCAGTCTTTTATAAGGGAACTATAATTCCACATTTCTCTCTTTTTTTGTAGTGGAACATCTGAATTGTTTGCAACCTGCTCCGAGAAGGACATCAGGTTGTGGCACATAAACACGTCCAAAGAGCTGCTGCGGATCACCGTGCCCAACATGACCTGCAACTCCCTGGACATCATGGTTGACGGACACAGCATCATCAGTGGTGGGAACCCGGGAGAGAAATATCTGCAAACAAGTCACCACAAAGAATGACTGATGATGACTGACTGTTTTTTTTTTTACTCTCTTCCAGCATGGAACGATGGTAAGATCCGCGTGTTTGGGCCGGAAAGTGGCTTACTCATGCACATCATTCATAACGCGCACAGGATGGGCGTGAAAGCCATCGCTGGCACCAGGGACAGCAAGAGGATGGTCAGCGGAGGGGGAGACGGACAGGTCAGTAGGCGTTGTTCCCAAAACAGAGCGCAATGTTCCGCGTTCTCACCGAATGGAAACGCACTGAAATTAGTTTTGTCTTTGAAAATGTGAAGCTGTGAATTATTGAATTGAAGTTAAAATGCTCTCACGGGCAAATGGTCACATGAATCCATTATGCATCCATATTTGGCATTGAAACACAGTGGAAAGAGTCTTTTTAAATGAAGTGCCATATCTGACGACTGGTAAATGAGTCGGGGCTCACCTGTTGTAGGTCTGCGTTTGGGAGCTGCAGCCGCACGGCCATCGGCTGCTGGAGGCCATGAAGAAGCACAGAGCCGCCATCACTTGTATCAAGATCAAGAGTGACAGCAAAGAGTGTGTCACTGCCAGCGCTGATGGTTCCTGGATCATCTGGGACATAGTGTGAGTAGTCCCCCTCTGTGTCCTGTAAAACACACACACACACACACACACACACACACACACACACACACACACACACACACACACATACACATACACATACACATACACATCACATCACATGTACATCCTCTTCAACCCTTTTTTTTTCTTGTATAGTCAGTGCATAAAATACTCACGTTTCTTGGTAGTACTATGTAATAACATAGACAGCAATGACTAAGCAATCACTAATTGACTAAGTCGAATTTGTAATGAATTAATTCTCAATTTTGATTAGATTTTTTCTGAAACTCAACTATTTTGCTCAGTTGAGTTGAGTTGAAGAAATGGGTGGAAAGAAAGACTTATTACTGGATGAGTTAATCCCATTATCCAGCAAAAAGATCGAATAATACCATACATAATAGCTAAAGACATACACAGCCACCAGAAAGACAATTACAGAAAATAGCGCGTGCTGCTTTCAGGGCCGCATTGAAATAAGAGTAAAATTCTGAGGCACTTCATCGGCGTCTGGCTGGTACAAAGGGAATAAAAAGAAGTCCAGTGCATTCTTCATGAAGAAATCTTAAAATCCTTTAATCTGCGGGGCTTCTTTTGTGAGGAGAATAAAACCTTTTAAAAGTCGTCGTGTTCTTTCACTGAACAAGTCTGTGGATAAAAGGCTTCGACACTGTATGCATCACAGTGGCATGGATGTTTCTTCTTTTGTGTGATTACTAACAAGCTGTTGTTGAAAAAGAATATTAGTCAGACAAGAGCCTTTAGCCTTAATTAATCCAGATTGGCACCTTGTCCAGCTACATCTGTCCACAGAGATAGTTGCTCATGCACGTTTTATTTGAATGCACAGTTCATCTTTTTATTGTATAATCATACAGATCAGCTTGCGTTTATTTTGTTTGTGTGGGAAAGAAAACATGTTTGGTTCTATTAAAGGTGCTATATTCCAAATTCAGAGGGACTGACTCTAGTAACTCTCAACATGGCGGCTGAGCCGGCGGCTAGAAGCTAAAGGTGCAAACAGCACGAACAGTGCAAACAACGTTAACAGTGCTGATGGAGCTAACAGTGCTGATGGAGCTAACAGTGCTGATGGAGCTAACAGTGCTGATAGAGCGAACATTGCGGATATAGCTAACAGTGCTGATATAGCTAACAGTGCGGATATAGCTAACGGTGCGGATATAGCTAACGGTGCTGATAGAGCTAACAGTGCTAATGGAGCTAACAGTGTTTACCTGAGGAGGAACCAGAGTTTGGGTGCGACGTTTTCCATGACGACACCGTGGTTCGTGATGAGCTACACACACAGCCGGACAGGCGACGTAAACAAAGCACAGAGACTCTCGTATTACAGCACACACAGCGGGAGAGTGATGTAATTCTCTGCTCGGGTAGACATTACTGCACCGTGTCTTTACAGAGCAAATAGTTCTTTGCTGCTGTACCAGTGCTCTGTATTTCAAATTTAGCGCCTTAAAACTGCACTTGGCAGCTCATGATGTGACCACTACTGCTGCACTGGTGAAAGTCAGCCTTCTCTCTCCTGTCGTTTTCTTTTTTTTCCCCTTTCAACTTCTGCACCATCGTCTGCGTTTCCTGCTGTAGGCGGTTTGTGAGTCTTCAGATGGGGATTAACGACACACATTTCCGGACGGTGTGCTACCACCCAGAGGAATACCATATCATCACCAGTGGGACTGACAAGAAGGTGCGTTTTGGGACCGTCAGTGGTGGAAGAAGTATCCAGGCCCTTTACTCAAGTACTAATATCACACTGGGAAAATTAGTATTATCTGCTAAATTTACTTTGAAATAGTTCATTTAGTTTAAGAAGAGGGAGAATTTTCTCAACCTATAAAGTTGAGTTCAGTAGAAGTAAAGTTGCATAAAGTGGAAATACTCAACTCAAAACCCAACAAGTACCTCTAATTTCAAGTTCAGCACTTGAGTTAACGTTCAGGATGCATTTTAAGGCAATTCCAGTAGGCATTTAAACAATATATGTATTATTATTTACTTCATTTATATCCCAACCAGTACAGCACATCCCATTACTGATGTCCGGTCACGTATCTTTACGATAAGACTTGTTTTGGGTCTATTGCACTGGTATGTAAGAATTCCCTGGGACGCAACTCAGCGTACAAGCCTCACAGGAAGAAAAAAACGTAATGATTGTAATGATTGAGAATCCCTCGGGGTGGAAAGAGGCACTCGCATAATGTAGATGTCTCATTGTGCTGTTATTGTTATTATAACTTCCACTCAGTGCGCATGAGTAAGATGGTAAGATCAGCATAGAGAGGACGTGCACAGTCACACACACGCGCTCGCATGTCCACCGATTAGTTTGAAAAGCTTGTAATTTGTTTCTGACCTGAACATAATTAAGCCGTTGCGTTGGCTGCTAGTCGCAGAGACAGAGACGCTCAGCCCGTCGAGTCTGTTATTTTGCGAGTCATGTTGATTCACTCATCACCGCTCATTTACACCAGGTCAGAAGTTCACGGCGGCAGAATGGAATGCTTGTTTCCTTGATTGTGCACTTCATCCGCACCCCTTGAACCCTCGTCGACAAGTCGTGCTGATTAACGCAGCGCTGGGGATGTGCTGAGTGAGCAGAGAGAGAGAGATTCAGGAGAAAGGGGAGGGAGAAGGGAGACACTGAGGGAGGGGAGCGCTGTGGCGTCCGTGGCTTCCTGCGGATGTGCCCAAGTGCCAGCCAGATCCACCATCTGCTCATCCCAAGACACAGGCGCTCTGTCTGGGGGAGCTAATTCTCTCTCTCTCTCTCTCTCTCTCTCTCTCTCGCTCGCTCGCTCGCTCTCGCTCTCTCACCCTCCATCACGTGCCAGCATGCCTCGATGGGTAAAATCACAGAGGAAACCAATAAAAGTGAAGAGAAAGACAGTAGCCAAGAGAAAAAATACAAAAACAAGGCGTGTGGAGGGTCAGGGAGAGATCGTGTTGATGACGATGCATGTTTTGATGGGAACGATAGTTGAAAGCGGTCTTATTTTGCATTAGCTTATGTTGGGACCAATAGGGGGCATGTTTGAGTTATCAGCTTTTAAGAAACTGAATTCTTGACATCAATAGAATTATTAATGTGAGTAACAATTATTAATGATTATTAATAATAACGGGGCACCACCCTGCGAACAGGGACCGATAACCAAACGATAAAACTAAGTCTCATAATTAGTGGTCACTCATAATGTCAATAGTCGGGTACAACTATACATTTGAGATGACAGTGAAGGATTGAATTCGAGCACAGACTACAACATACAGATTATTACATACATATGCACAAGTAATCACAGACGACTGCTCTTTAAAATATAACAGGGTTTATTACATCAGAATAATAAAAGATCAGATCAATTACCATCACAATCAACAAACGCTATCATACAATTTTATATGCCTAATACCTAAAGAAAATGAATAAAATGGGTGAGGGTGTATATATGTAAGATTGTGTGTGTGTGTGTGGTATGTGTGTGAGGCTCTCTGTGTGAAACGAGGGCTTAACGCTACCTCTCAACCACTACCAGATGGCGTAGTCGAGTGACTTGGGCAAAAAGGTGGATGGGCTTCTGTATGTGACCACGTGTGTCTGTGTACCACGTGTGTGTGTGGGTTAAGTGAGAGAGGGGGGAGAGCAGGAACATGAGAGAGAGCAAAGGTGGGGGTCATGAATCAAGCTTCAGCGTGTAGTGAGAATGAGGATCGATGATCATATCTTCCACAAACTGCCGTTGTCGCGTCGCGAACTACCGTCAGCTGTGCACGATATGATCGCGACTCTACACTTCACTCACAGAGCTGATTTAATGAAGAGAGAAATCCCACACGAAGTGAAATAAAATTAATGAAAGTAATCCCCAAATAAACAGATCTTCCTAACTGCTGTGGGATGAGCGTCGGTTTCTTATCACGTCTCTTAAGCAATAATAACAAAATACTACATCCACTAGCAGCGACTGATCTTAAGGCAGACAGTTACGACAGGAAATACACAATATATGGCGGGACTCCGTGGTCCGCGATAATTGAGCAATGACGCGGTGTAACAAGGCAGTGATTGAACACAACAGGGTGCGGAAATAATAACACATAAATGAATTAACCTGAATGAACTTAGGTTAATTTAAGCTAAGCTATGCTAAGCTATTGCTAAGCTATGCCCAAGATGCAATGAACCTTACTTGGTGAAGTTTCATTCGGTGGGGCTCGTTCCCGTGGTGGGAATCGATCAGTCCTCGAGTGTGGGCTCGGCAGCGCGGCGTTTGAGCAAGCAAATCGTGGGCCTTCGGTTGTCAGCGTGGCGCTGGGGGGGGGGGGGAGAAGGGCCCGGTGCCTCTTCTAGTCCCAGGACGGTCCTGGTGCTGTCTTGGCTCTCGGCCAATGAGGTTGCAGCGGTGCTCTCAGGTGACTTCAGGAACCCATAGTTTTTTTGGGGGGGGGGGGGGGAATTCACACCTAATGTGAAATTCCTTCAGAGGGGGTTTGGTGCTCATCAAACCACAATCAGGATGAAACCTTTGCTTGCAAAAGGGAAGGCCTGACTCTCTTTGTTCACAGCACATGTTGAAGCCATATGCTCAGACCCCAACACTTATCAAATATGTGCTAATTTGCATACATTTCCAGAATGTAGGCTCACAGTATGAGAAAATACAATTTATTTAGAAAATGATCTTTATAGATGTGTATTGTAAAATGACATACATTTTAAAGTCAGTACAGGTGAATGGGCTAGATACATTGAATAAGAGATGCATTTTCTTTTTTTATTACACCTTTTCTGAAGTGTTATGTTTAAATATGCAAATGAGGTAGTATCTAATTCTAACTTCTGGTGAATTTAGGAGAACTCTACAGACACAAATAGACAAAAGTTTAGTGAAATGAAATAAAGAGCCTACAGGCTGTTTCCTGGTTACAAGGTGAGCATTACCAAACAAACAGGCCAGACTGGCCCCTGCTTGCAGCACTTGATTAATTTCCTGGCGGCCCGTGTTGTGGCTATGAGCACGTTTCCCAGGCTGAGGTGGAGGGAACACAGATGGGCCGAGACAACTCACACAGGTGGGAGTCTCTAATAAGCTGCCGAAATGAGATAATGACGGAGGGAGAGGTCGAGACAGTGGCAAAGGAGGAAGCAGCGGAAGATGACGCGGGGGAGAAAAAGGAGGAGTGTTAACAGAAAATCGTATGAACATGATTTTGATCCGTCATTCGTGGTATTTGGAGATGTACATTAGATACACACACCTCAGCTGAGTGAATTTGCATATCCTGCACAGCTGCAAGCCTCGCGCTCCGCTGCGATTCTGGATTTAAATACGGAAGGATTTCATAACTTGGTATTCTGTGTTTATACTGAACCGTTTTCCCCCCCTCCGATTGTGGCTGCGTTTTCCCCCTAAATTATGTTTTGCGAAAATATTTTTGTAGGAATATTAATATCAGCGAGCCATTCCGTCTGCAGTGAGCCAATCTGTAGCAGAGAAAAAAATCCCGTGCTTAGCCGGCCCCCACAGAAAATGTTCCCGTGGCTCGTGAGGGCAGCTTATTGCTTTGAGAATCACTCTGCAGTTCTGAAAGTATAAATAAGTCTGAGCCTTTTGTTCCTCTTTCATTCCATAATAACCAACAGCCTTTGATATGTGAGATTACATCTCCCCCTCCTATAATGCATTACAGGCATGCTCTTGTGCAGAGATATGAAATCCTATCTCAGAGGCTATTCTTATAGGTGTTGTGCTTATTCTGCGCAGCTCTGTGGAACATGAACTTTTCCTTTTACACACCTAATGCTGCATATGACTTGATTTAATTTCATTTAGTCAACGATCATAGTCAAATTCTGTGTATTGTTCATTAGCAGCATTACGGCAATGATACATACAGATTCTCCTGAACTTTAAATCTGATGCGTGGCGCTTTGAACGCTTGATTGACGTTGAGGTGCAGTCGGTTCAGCCTGCGTTGTTTTAATAACTTTAAAACACCCCAAGGGACAGAGATCGCCACCAGATGCTCATTCGTAGGATGAGTCAGAAGACTGATCTTAACGATCAAATCCACTTGGCCCCTCATTTACAGTACTTAACGTTTAATAATGTAATCAGCTCGGTCATATAAATAACAAGAAAGGACCCTTGTTATCGTGCGGCACTGTGATGTTTTTTTGCCACCCGCGCTATAAATAACTTCGGCTAACAATTGCCTTTTGTGAGATTTGATACTTTGACAGCTATAAAGCTCAAGGGGGGGGGGGGTAAATCTCATTTAGATCAGCACACATGGTTTCAATCGATGTGTGTGTGTGTATTTCCACACAGAATACAAATAATAAAGCAGTACAGTTAATTCGAGGTAGTTTGAGGTCACAAATTGCATATCACCAAAATAGGAAATAATGATAATGTGAAGGAATAATAGCATAACTACAAAGAGACGCCGGCATCATCTGCATCGTGAGCCTGCATCAATCTTCAGAAGCAATTACTGCAAACAACAGCAAAGAGCTCACAATAAGGCGATGTGTCATTTATGATGAGGAAAAAGAGACTCCACAATGTCAGCGCACAGCACGTGCGCACTCTCCCTCCCCTCTTGGACGCGGGAGTCTCGCATAAACAACGGCGGGGATGAGCTAATATGTGTAATGTGTTGACTTCCCCCCTCAGGTCATCTACAGGGACGTGTTTGACGGATCCGCCATCAGAGAACTGGAGGCGTCGCAGTCCGGGTCCATCAACGGCGTGCACGTCTCACAGGACGGAAGGCACTTTGTGACAGGTGAGGCCCAGTGCTCGTTTTACTGTTGTCGCCGTGCTCCTTCGGAAGAAATGTTCCTTTCAACGTAATTCAACCCGAGAATGAATAAGTCTACATCGGAAAAATCTGCATGAGCATGCATGGAATGTCTTCAAATTTGGCACAAAAGTCCAAGTGTGCTCAAGGATGAACAGATTTGATTTGTCCTATTCTTGTGAACGCAACATCTCAGAAACGCTTGGAGGGAATGTCTTCAAATTCTGCACAAATGTTGTGAGGGGATTTCATTACATCTGGCACAAACGTCCACTTGGACTTAAGGATGAACCGATTCCAATTTGGTGGTCGAAAGTCATGTTCACCGTGACTTCACAAAACACATTTCTGGCCGTAACTCAAGAATTCATAATGGCAATTGTGACAATTTCTCACAAATGTCTGTTAGGATAAAATGAAGTGATGACATGGTTGTAAACTGCAACTTGACTGGGAGGCGAAGTCATACAACCGCAAGGTATAGTGTCGGGGTCACTTCAGTTAAAAACTATCATGAAATCCTTCGATTTATTTTCGGTCGTGGCGTTATTGTGCTGCTTTCCATTTGTCTTTTTTCACTCTCATATACAGTCGAGAGTGTTCTCATCTCTTTGCAGCCTTGACATGTTTTTCACCTCTCCGTGACAGGCGGAGATGACAAGCTGGTGAAGGTGTGGGACTACATCAAAGGTGTGGTCACCCATGTAGGAGTAGCTCACAGTAGCAGCATCACCAGCATCAAGATCTGCTCCAATAACCGCATCTTAATCAGCACCAGCGCCGACGGAGCCATTCTCCGGTGGAGGTTCCCTCACCCTTCAGCCTCTTAAATACTGCACACAGCGACTTGTAATCCACACTACTCAAACGTATCCGACGTTAATCTTTCCTCTTAGCAACTGTTATGAGAGTTCAACTGTATTACATATAAGTTCACACTCGGACCGAAATTAAATAAATGCAATGTGACGAAGCATCAACGACTTTGTTATGTGTCGAGAATGGACGATATAAAAAAAGAAATGAAAAGATTACACTTCCTGAACAGTGCGGGCACTTGAGTGGTGATTCCCCACAGGAGCCGAATATAGGTGGGAATTCACAGAGCGACACTTAACGAGTATAAAATTACACTTCAAGGCACAAGAACGTATTCTTCACACCAAAGTGCTTCTTTAGACTTCTTGAGAACAACAGAATGAATGCCGCTCTGCAGACGCCGTCTCAATGCCGGTGAAACCACAATATGTATAAAAACAAGGCTAATATGCATTACATTTACACAGCATTCTGTTTCTGTACAGACGCTGGCTGGTATCACACAGAATTATCAACTAGATTGAGTGGGTGAATTCAAAAGGTCTGGATCGAGGGCAGTAGAGACAAGGAGGAGGCCCAGACTCAGTCAGCTAATCTATCAAAAGAGGCTCCCTGAAGGATGCCGGTCAAGACAGCAGCTCTCTGACTGTCTCTGATCCAAACCCACTTTCCTTACTATTGTTCAAAAGTAAAATGGCAAACCTGCAGTACAAACCAAGTCAGCAAAAAACAAAAAAAGCGTGCGTTCTCCACCCTGCTACTGAACAGAGGACCATTTGTGGGTCATTTTCTGGAAGCAAATATGATTACGTTTACTTGTTAACAATGGTGTGTTTCCTAACAATGCTTTAATAGGTGCATCGGGGGGAAAATTATGGAAATATCGGATGGGGCCTGGACTATCTATTTCAATAAATCAGCACATCTGGCACAATAAATTCAATCTTTAGTACTGGTGAGCTGTGAAATTAAGCTTCAGATGATTAGAATCTGAATATAGCACAAAAGATGTTGAATCCCAGAATCGCAAACAGCTTCTTTGAAATCCATTTGACTTACTTTGTGGAGTTCGGTGCAGTAGCAGCAGCCTTAATGTTTGTTATTAGCCCGGCTATGTATAGGATGCTGTACATGTGTCTGTAAATGCTTGTGTGTTATAGACAAGATATTTCAACAGCAGGGTAAAGCAAAAGTAGACCCTTATGTGGATAATCTCATTTAGCAGAAACAGAAAAAAATCGATACTAGCAGAATCAGCCAAGGAATGCCTTCTTTTGACACTTTCTGGAGACATTAAAGCAGGTGATGTTGTAACCAGTCCTACAGGGGGCAGTTTAATGCTAACAGAGATTACCACATATTAAACACAACAACTTCCTTGTTCCCTGTGTAGCAAACAAGACTGGTTAAGTTTGTCTTTCTTATCTTTGCCAGTCCAGCATCATGTGTGAGACTGTGTGAAAAAGAGCTGTCCTTTTCACTATTGTGATAGACTATCAGTAATAATCCAGGTACATTAAATCCATGTCTGAGGGGCGGGTTTAAGAGAGAATCCTCCAAATAGAAACTTCATTGTAGCCCCGTAGACGGGAGCGGAGAGGAGGGGGGAATTAGCGAGTCCGCGCGTGCGATCCAGCGCTTGACAGCCATAGATGAGGAAGTGTAATTGAACCTGCTGAGTGTGGAGGAAAGGAAAAGCGTCTCATCTCTCTGTTCCTGGAGAGAGAGCGTCGCTCCACGGATCGCGCGGGCTGGCGATCACACAGTTGGCTACTGGGAGTTACCGGGATGTCACAGGGGATATTATCAGTCATCATGTGCCTTATCGGCGCCACCTCAGCGGTAAGGTTTGGGGAGAGAAACGAGGAGGAGGAGAAGGAGGAGGAGGAGGGGTAGATAGCCAGCCCGGCAGACAGGTGCGACTCCGCCGCTGGTTTCATTTCTTCCTCGCGGTCCTGTAAAGTAGTAGCGCCATGGATACCCGCAAGGAAAACAAGGTAAGGAAAGCCATGAAACCCAAAACGAGGAAGCGAAAAGAGAATAAATACAAAACCGGGAGGTTTGGCAGAAAGAAATCGCTGCGATCTTTTGGGAATTTCATGGGGAGGCTCCTTAAAACTTTGGGCACTTTGGCGCACTTTGGGGACGCGGAGCCGCCGGACGCGGAGGACGACGACGGCGGCTTCGGGCCGAGCGCTTCGGGGGGTTTCAAAGACGACGGCGCGCAGGTCGCCCGGGAGGGAGCCGCGAAGAAGAGCTCCGTGACGTCCTCCTCGCACGGCTCGGTGAAGAGCAGGCTGTCGTGGTGCCACGGCGACAAGACCCCCGGGGTGCTGGGACTGAAGAACCACGGCAACACCTGCTTCATGAACGCCGTGGTTCAGTGCCTGAGCAACACCGACCTGCTGGCCGAGTACCTCGGGCTGGAGCAGTACAAGTCCGAGGGGGGCCACGGGAGGGTGAACGGGGAGGTGAGAGGCGAGGAGCCGCAGGCCGCCCGGGGAGAGGTGACCGAGCAGCTGGCGTCGCTGGTTCGAGGTCTGTGGACCCTGGACTACACCCCGCTGCTGTCAGTGGAGTTCAAGGTGAGGACACACTGGTTGGTTGTGCTGTTTTTATACTTTTATACTTTTATAGTTGCACAAATACCAGTTGTATGTTTTGGTAAATATCAAGTGGAAATTCATAGCAAGGCTATATATCTATTTGATTAAAACTTGCATGGGCCCCAGACCCCCAACGGTGCCCTGAGACCCCCAACTTAAATAGTGTGTCAATTGATTTCTGGTTGTTTTATTAAGTGCACATTTGTCTGCAAATGTCCCCCACTACAGCGCCATAAAAAGCAATACTGCAGGGCCTTAATTAAGGCGCTTTAAATCACATTACCACACAGCTAATTGACAGAGCAGCAAAAGCTGCACAGCCAGGTAGTTTATTTTCCAGCGCTGGTGGGTGTCTGGGTCTCTCTGGGCAAAATATAATGAAGCTGCCGTGAGTGGTCTGCTGCTGTGTGGTCTGCACTCAGCGGGTACTCGGAGAGGACAGGAATACATTCACACTGAGAGGGGGGGGGGGGGGGGGAGGCAATGAGGGTTCAACAGGAAATGTGCGCCCCAGGGGACCCCCCCCCCCCCCCCCCCCCCCCCCTGCGAGCTACTCCTGCAATAAAGAGATGTCATTATCGATTGCTTCTACACATTCCTCCCATGGAATCTCAGTTACTAGCCAAAACCCAGTCCCAATAGCTTGAGTGCATCCCGTGCCGGCCCGGCAGCAGCGGGTATGTGTCAGGAGGATTTGTGTGGGGATTTGTAAGTGGTATTAATACCAACTATCACAGTCTGTGGCAAAGCAAATATTTGAATGAACACAACCAGGTGAGCACTCGAGTGAACAAGGTTCAAAGGGCGACGGTCTACCTGCGTGTCCCACGAATAACGCTCGGGTCCCGTGTGTGTGTGTGTGTGTGTGTGTGTGTGTGTGTGTGTGTGTGTCACGTGAAGCCGGGACAATAAAAGCCTCCTCGCCGCTCTGCCTCCCCGTATCAAGGTTTTATTCTTGTTTGTTGAACTCGTAGTGCGTGCATGCATGCAGTGCGACTACTGATTACACACAGGGTGCAGCATCTCCACCTGACTCACCTGCCCGGCACCTCAGGTGGTTTGTCTGCATTCCCCCCCCCCCCCACCGGCTGAGTGCCGGGGAGTTGTGCATTCCTGTCTCATTCAAGTAAACTTCTAAACGCGGCGTGTGATGGGAGTTGCACTGCGGATGTGACAAAATGCAAGTCGTCGCACACACTGAAAGGCTGTCTTGCTGTTGCAGTCGCTCGTTGCTGTTGAGAGCTGCCGGGTTCTCTCTATGCTGAGTGGCTGACAGTCAACCATCAGGCGTCCTGATGCAACAGAGCAGTGGTAACTGCTCTGTTGCGTCAACAGACAGCCTGGGGGAGGTTGTAGGGGAGTGGGACTGCAATATGTGTCCTTTGAGTGGGATATCATTTATAACAGAAAAAGGTTGATGCATTGAATGTAGCTTTGTTCCTCATCCACAAACACAGATTAGTAATGAAGTAGAGGGAGTGCAGTTTGTTCCAAAGCTGTAAGGGAGAGGCGATTAATGAAGAAGAAGAAGATGTTTTGATTTGAAAGATCAGAAAAGAAGGACTCACGATGTTGTCCATCATTAACGCTGAGCACCAGCATGTGTGAGCGATTTTAAAGAGCAGGTTTTAAACTCTCGTGACGGGCGGCTTCACCAACTTGAGCCTGAGCCTCTGTAGACTTCTCATATAATAAAAAGTTAACATGCAAAACACAAAGTAACACAAGTTATGAATTATCAGGATATTCAATCAAAATGACCTCCTTTTACTGTTTAAATGTTTGTTTACAGAGCTTATTTTCTGCAATAATGCAAAATACAATGGAAAAATCCCACTATTTGTCGAGGGAACCAGTGTGATGCTAACTTCCGGGGTCGGCCTAACCCCCCCCCCCCCCCCAAAAAAAAACCCACATCATCCATCCCTGCACCACTCTATATTCTCTCATCATAGTGGGCTGCAATAACAAAAAATCTGTGTCCTTCACTCCCCTTTTCTGTTTTCTCGCCTCGCCCCATCGCATCGACACAGTGATTTGTGTCTGTCTGCTCATCCCAGGGTGCAGCAGGAGAGAGGATGGTTACTGTAGCAAGTGCATTCAGCCTGGAAAAAGTAGGATGTCCCGCCTCCAGTTGTGTGCACTCAGAGGGAGAGAGAAAGAGAAAAGTGGGAGGGAGAGACATCGCTGGTAAACAAGACTATATTGTCCCCCCCGGTAATCGGAACATAAGGGACAGTCAACTTTGACAACTGATGGTTAATACCAAATCTCTCCGCACCTGAAGAGAGGCACTGGCCTGCAAGTGGAACTGGGAAAAGAAAGTTTTTCCATCTCCTTTCCTTCTGTATTAATACACGAGTAGGAGTCATGAGCCTCTGAGTAGAAATCACAATATCGCAACTGAAGACAGCAGAATGACCTCAGACTTTTACAGCAGAGGAGCTAAGTCAACATTTAAATGCGTCTTCTCTCGTAAGAGTTCCACTTAAGAGCTGGAAAACAAGTCTCCTTTTACTTTCGTGGCCTTTTGACAAACCAAAGTGCAGCGTGCGTCTGTTTTACTGCGCCGTATGCAAACACTTAAATATAAATCTATCTGCTGTATATCAGTCTTTGTCCCAAAATCACAATACATTTCAGGTGTAAAAAGTTTATTTGAGTGATTCGCTATAGGTGCTAAATTAGAAATTCAGGCCAATAATATAGAAGAAAAGAACTGTTTGCAATGTGAAGATATCGTGGATTAATGTTGCCCCGAGGCCCCCGATGACACAAAGACGCGTCACTAGAAACCACTGTTCTCTTATGCTAAGGCGCCTGGCGCTAGCTCCTCTCTTGCGCCGCGTATTTCTAGCGGTTTGCACACAAGTTCAAACATAACACTTTGCCCAAGGCAGCCAATCAAATCAATCAGGCTTTACTACTTTACCTCTGACTTCCTGGTTTGACGCCGATAGGTGTGGTAGGGATATCTAGCTAGTTAGCTGTTGGGCTATGAGAGAGCTATAGGGAGTATGTGTTATCATATCTCACTAGGGGTGTAACGGTTCACAAAATTCACGGTTGGGTTGGGTACGATACAGTGGAGCCACGGTTCGGTACGTTGCTGTACAGTAGAAAACTATAAATGCCAGAGAAATGTACTTGATTTTAAAATATATTTATTCATTACAACTAACATCATGAAGTTATTCTTTGACTTTGAACAATGATGGAACTATACCTGAGTGACCCATTTTCTGGGGTGTCTTCTTAGCAACACATAAGCATACAAAACAAAAACTGCTCCTTAATGTTATGTAGTATTGTTACTTACATCTTGCTTACATCTTGTATTGTTACTTACATCTTGCTTACATCTTGTGTTGTTACTTACATCTTGCAAAAGAGATTTTTAATCTCAATGGGACTACCTGGTTAAATAAAGGTTTAAAAAAAAAAAAAAACGTATTCGGTTCGTCATGCGTACCGAACCTCGTACCGAACGGTTCAATACGAATACGCGTATCGTTACACCCCTATATCTCATGCAGAGATAGTTTCATGTTGACTACAGGGAGCCAGGGAGGGAGCGAGGTGGTGACTTTTAACGCCGTCCAGTCCCAGGGCGTCGTTACGGTAGCGCCCACCCTCCGGTTCCCCCTCAGGTAAACACTGTTAGCTCTGCCAGCACTGTTGCTATTGTTTGCGCTGTTAGCGCCGTCTGCTGCTGTCCGTGTCAGCCATGTGGAGGCACTAGATATGCTCAGATTTCCGTATTGAGCACCTTTAACAAGTGCTGGTCGTGTTTCATGAAAAGAGAGTCTTTCATCACATTTGCTTTTTAGATAGTTTGAAGTCGCTCGCCTCCACGAACTCATTTGATACCTAGAAGCCCTGCATTTTAAGTCCGACTGACTGTGAAACGTGTCACCGAATGCTGCTCCGCTTGCAAATGACGGCGATCAGCCCAATGGGAGCGCAGTATTTAAAGGTCACCATTTCCAGCTCTGCCATGGCCGCTTCACTACACATTTGACATTGATGGAATCTGGAGGGATGAAGTGTCCTTTTATTGGTGCCTCCAAAAGTTGTCTACATCAATTTAACTCGACGGCGGAGCGAGCTCATCCTTTTGTTACCTCACACTCCTGACCCAAAGGATTTAACAACACAGTAACTACTACAGTTTTTTTTTGGGGGGGGGGGGGGGTGCATCTATTTTTTTCTCTTTTTTTTCTTACATTTTATTTTCACGCTTGATGGAATGCAGCTCCGTGAGGCCAGAAGGGGCTCAGCCGGAGAGACGGAGCCTGGTGTTTCAGTGGTCCTGTTTGTGCTGGGGAGTGAAGGGGAGTGAAGGGGAGTGAAGGGGAGTGAAGGGCCGTGTGCGACGGAGAGGCGAGGCAGCGAGACTAATGGTTTGTTTGTCTTCGCTTGTCTCTGCGCCCTCTTCAAGGGCCACTCTCATTCTCACTCTCGGTGCTGAAGATGTAAGCCTGTCTTACACTGTTTTTTAATGTTTTAATGCAATGAATGTTCTTAATTGTTTTTAAATCTCCTTTTCTTTTGCCTTATGTTTTGATGCTTTTAATGGTTTTATGTGAAGCACTTTGAATTACCTTGTTGTTGAAATGTGCTATACAAATAAACTTGCCTTGCCTTGCCTGTGGGATCTTCATGTGTCTGTGTTTAAAGCACTACACTGTGAGACCGTTTTCCACCAGGGTTTATTATCCCTCCTGTGATTTATGTGCCGAGCTTGAACGACACACTGTAGGAAGCCATGGGGAAAGACACGAAACGGAGTTTGCGTTCACACGGCTCTTTATGGTGACAGACGCTGCTTCCCAGACTCTCAGTTGTGCGCACGGGGGGGAGAAAAAAATGTACAGCCTCAACTGTGAATCCTCAAGAGTATAAATGTCTCTGTTCCAGCAGAGCCTTGGGAGCCTGTAAAGCACTGAATGGCGATTATTTCCATTGCATCTCATCCCGGATCACCTGTAAGTCCTACATCGGGGGGGGGGGGGGGGGGCATCTGCAGCCACACAGGCTTTGTTCCGTCTTGACTCGATGGCACCTTTTGTCGGAAAATCTCTGAGCTTCTGGGATCTGCAGAGGAGACATAGGGTCCGATTCCAAGACGTGGCATTTGGATTTGTCATTGAAAAAAAGAGAAATAATAACACCTGCCTGTTCTCTGTTGTTCTGGAGGTGAACCCAGAGTGGCCTAGGATGACACAGGAAGTAGAGGGCTGAGTAGATTTTGGAAGGATTGCTGGAGGAGGAGGCGGGGGAAGGACAGGTGCTGCACTGTGTGTGTGTGTGTGTGTGTGTGTGTGTGTGTGTGTGTGTGTGTGTGTGTGTGTGTGTGTGTGTGTGTGTGTGTGTGTGTGTGTTAGTCTGAGCTCAGCTGGGACTGATCTAGTGGAGGGAATGGTTCTTATATGATAGAGAGGAAAGAAAAAGAGACGATAGAAAGAGAGGAAGAAATAAAGTGTGTGTTTGAGAGAGGGACAGGAAAAGGAAAAATGAAACGCAGTAAGAGAGAGAGAGAGAGACAGAGGGGTACATAAGTGCGGACTATAAGTGATGACTTTCCTGCGTCCAGAGGTGAGCCGGTGACACCAGGCCGCTGAAAAATGAAACCGCAAATGGAGCAGCCATAAATGACAGATTCTATCCAGCCTCATTCCAGCCACACCTGTGGTTATGCCCCAAGGTTATGCCCCATCGTTATTTGTCAGCATCCTTCTCCGTCCGTCACGGAGAAATCCATCCAGGCCTTTTTGCTACTGGACCACGATGAGGCAGAGGTGGCGTAAATGGGTTTTTTTTAGGGAGGGAGAGAGAGGAGGGACATTTGCTTGATGTATGTTTGAAGGAAGTTCTGGCCCCGCCAGCACTCTCATCCATCATTGTTTACAGAGTAGGAAGATGTGGGGGGGGGGGGGGGGGGGTTGTAATGGTGTGAGTTGAAGCGAGGGTGGCGAGACGCGGGGACGCCACAACAGAGACGCCCGGGTTGTGGGAGCAGGGGGATGTTGGCGGAGTGCGGCCCCCTTATCTCCACCCACCGCTGGGAGGTCATGACCCCTTCCCTGGACGCCACATGTGGTTTAACATCTGTCTTTTGTCATTCTCGTATCTTTTTCCTTTTTCTTTGCTTGTAGAAATACAAATCATTTTTTTTATTGTTTTGCTCAGACAGGAAATTAAATAAGAAGATTGTTTTGTGAAGACTTCTGTCAAATGTATTGCTATATTTTATGTTTATTAAGTGGAAAACGAAGTTAAAAAAACCAAAGTGAATCATGGACTCCAACGTTGTTCCTCGTGCTCTGATCTAATCGGATCCTTGGTCTCGACTGATCAATAGTTTCTTAATAAAAACTCCCTCAAGTTTACCCTTCCGCCCACCTTTATCCTCTCCTAGCCTGCCTGGGCAGTGTTTGCTCAACACACACTTAAGATCCCACTGGAGCTGTGCTCAGGTCAGCTTGAACACTGCCAGTGTTTACAGAGGAGCTCCGCATTACGACTTACCTGCCATTTGTCTTCTTTCTCTCTTTCGTACTTTTCACCCCCCTCCCCCCCTCACAAGAATCCCAAATACAAAAACAAACGACACGATGCTTGGGAATACAACTTCGCCACTTTTCCGAATTCTTCTTTGAAGTGCCTTTGAGGCAGCATGTCGCATGTTCACCGGAGACGCTCGGAGAGACGAACACTGTCAACAGATGAGCGGAATTATCGTCGCACACTTTGACACGCACACACACACACACACACACACACACACACACACACACACACACACACACACACACACACACACACACACACACACACACACACACACACACACACACACACACTCTCAGACAGGGTTAGAAAACTGGATGAGGCCAGCGGAGGGGTCACTTCTTAATGGAGTTGCGACCTCTTGATGTCATCAGGTGTCTGAGGCCCAACTCACCGTAACCTTGGCAACTGTCTTTGCCTTGGTGTTTTGGCCCCTCCTATATTACATTATATATTTAGTTTTTTGGCCGTTTTTTCACCTTTTCTCACTTTTCACCTCAACAGCGCCGTCCTTGAGAAAGAAAAGAAAAAAACACTCTCAGCTTCTGTTGAACCTCCACCAGCCTCTCCTCCCTCCTCTCCTCCCTCCCTCCCTCCTCTCCTCCACTCCCTCTCTCCATCTGCCCCTCATCCCTCCATCCCCTGTCAGTGCTCCCTCACAGGGATGAAGCTCATTAGCGGGCTGTCTCCTTCCCTCCCTCCCTCCCGTGTTTGTATTCAGAAGCTGCAGGTATATTGTGGTGATTTTTTTTTTTTAATGAGGTGTGGAGCAGTCGGTCACACACAGAGAGGGAGAGCGACGGAAAGAAGTGTTGCCGTCGCTGCCGCGTGTCGATTTCTCCGTCTGATTCATGAAGTCACAACTCCCTCCTCATAATTGAATTAGACAGTCTGCCTGTTTTTTGTTTTTTTGTTCTTCCTAGTAACACCTGTCAGGGTTTTGGACGTCCTCTGCGTGAGTCATCGTTCGATATGCTGCAGCGTATCAATGCAACATTTGCTGCTTCTAGCTCCTTGAATGAGAGGATTTGAGGCTTTTCTTTAATATGATAGTAAATCAAAACATCTTTGAGTTTGGGACTGTCGGTCAAATAGAACAAGACATCTGAAGATCGCAACTTGGGCTGTGGGAAATGATAAAAGGCACCTCATTATTTGAGACCAAATGATGAATCAATTATTCATAATCATTTTTAGTTACAGCCCTAACTGAACACACTTTCCTTTGTGGAAGGCTTGATTTGCTGCATGCATTCCATGCATCTTCTCCTCTGAAGTGTGATGCTTGTAATAAAGTGCAGCGACCAAAGAGAATTGCGAATGACTCCATTACATGATCTTATCAGAGCCCAATAATGCCCGGCAGATGTTCTTAAATGAGTCTGCATTAAGTGATGATCAGAGAGAGAAAAATGTCCCTGCTTTTTTCACTCTCCTGAGTTCTCCAACTCCAACAAACGATAACTTCCTGTATTCGATGTCTTCAAATCGCATATTGATTATAACCTTTCTCCTCATCCCCAGAGCATAGTGGCCAAGTACGGCTCTCAGTTTCGGGGAAACTCTCAGCACGACGCCCTGGAGTTCCTCCTCTGGCTTTTGGACAGAGTTCATGAAGATGCCAATCACAGCCCCAACAACAACAACAACACCAACAGCAGCAGCAGCAGCAGCAAGACCAAAGCCCCCACCAAGGTGAGTCCACCGTTTGTTACTGCTGCTGAAAATGTGAAATGTGTTCGTGATGAAACCTGTTAAGAGTTGTTTCGGCTGCTTCAGTCCTGATCACATGCATTCTCTCTGTTTCACTCACACACACACACACACACACACACACACACACACACACACACACACACACACACACACACACACACACACACACACACACACACACACACAAGGTCACTTACCTCGTGCACAGGTCTTGAAGGACTAGTTGTAACAAAAGCCTAGTTTTCTTTTGTGAGATATGTAGATCCGACTTTGAAGAGCCAATAAGAAGGTGGGAAGAAACCGAGAGGAATAATTCTGATATTCTTCTTCGTTGGATTTTCCCAACGAAGTCTCCAGATTCAGTTTCCCGTCTTTGTCTTCGCTGCATGAATGATTTCACAGGTATAAAAAAAAGAAATCTGCCGCTCCGCACGAGACGTTCTCGTTTTCACGAGAACCCGTCACTTTTGCTTTTTTGCGCCGTCACGATCCAAGCTCAGACGCCTGAAAACATGTCAACACCGAGGCCATCGTTCGGTTGGAGCAGTGCATCAGTTGTGCGATGTGCTTTTTAAACGACGCCGACCTCGTTGTCCAAAACTCACCACGGCGGATGACATCATCGATGCGCTCCGTGGCCGTCCTCCCTTTTGAAAGGATGACCACGGCGCGCCGTCGTTTGTTTTAGTCGAAGAAGTCATGTCACTCGTGTTAACAAAAGAAGAGGGAGTCTTGGAGCTGGTGGATCCTTCCACCTGCAGTTTAGTTTGATCCCATTGGTCCGAGACGATCCTCTGTACGCAGTGACTCTTGGAAACCGTTGAAATGGCAGACGTCCGTACTTTGCCCTCTCTCTCTCTCTCTCTCTCGCGCTCTCTCTCGCGCTCTCTCTCTACATATATATATATATATATATATATATATATATATATATATATCTCTGTCTTTCTGTCTTTTGTTTTTGTCCCCTTGGAAATGAGCTGGGACGGGACGTGATGCGGTGAGAGGAAATGAAGGGCAGACGCATCATGACTGAGTTGATGACTTGAACATTTATTTATTTTTTTAATCATGACCAGAGTTGCCAAGCACCAAATGCCAGTAAAATGTGTCTTTCATGCCTAAATGTATTGGATTGGACTGAAGTGCACTTATGTGCAATTTCACACTGACGGAAAGAAAATCCACATGAATACAACAACAAGAGTACATGACAGGAGAATTGTTTGTCCTGTAGTTGTACAGTAACCCTCTATCTGCCTGACTGTATTCATGTAATGTGTCTTAAACTCCTTCCAGCTTTGAAAATGGCGAGGTGCATTGTTTTACTGTATATTCACATTTACATTATTCTATGTTTCTTGCACATGCTATTATCAGCCAATACGTGACTCTACTGGCTCTCGTCAGTAACTCCAGAAATATGGTGGAAAAATAAGTGACTTCTTGGACCTTTTCTATTATTCTGTGGCTGTTTTTCCTACATGTACACTATAATACAGTATATAATTGAATATGAAATCATGCAAGTGTTTATTTGCACATTATGACGTTAAACACGGGATAAGAAGACCTGCTGTGATCATCCCGCTCTGTGTCAAACCCCTTGTGATTCATCACATTTGCTAAGTAGGCCTATCGTCCCTTTTTCTCCCAGTCGTCCTGGAGTTTGCCGGTTCCGCCTCCACTTCTGCCCCCCCGCCAGGCCTTGTCGGTAGATGAGTACTGTTATGAGCTGAGCTGTCGCCGCGCTGCCACCCAGTGCCCAGCTCGCCCTCTCTGACAGCAGCGCTAATAGAGGCAGCCTTTTGTGAGGCTTACGGCCGCCGCTCTCATTAGGCTGCCAGTGAATCGAGGTTTCGCAAAGCCGGCTTTCCTCCACCGCTGCAGAGAAGAAGAAAATCACTGGCTTTCTCACACCGGGAGGGAACATGATGATAAAAAAATTTAAAAAACATGAAACACTCGTCCCCCTTCCCGTAAATTGATTTCATTCATGTGGCTCAGAGCACTCGTGCTTATTCTGTGTAATGTGAAGAGACTTACATGCTCCTCTGTTGGTTTGTGTGTGTCTGAAAACAGCTGGATAAGAAAACACAAACACATGAGGTAATGTCCACAAAAGGCATTTACACACACGTTAACTGGCAAAGTCCAAACGCTTCATCAATAAACCATAAAATCACATTCGACAACATTGAATGGTCACCAAATAAAAGTCAAGCGTCTCCGTCCACACGCATGCTTCCTCTTGCTCTTTCTATTTATTTTTGCTTTCAAAGCCGCACGCAGTCCGACCTGTAAAACGAAGTAATAAGGTCCATTAAATGTACATATATAAACGTATATAATTAAATTATTTAATGTTTGACTTCATAATCTTGCAAAAAGTATTTTCCGTAAATGTCCTGCTTTCTTGTCAAATAACATCTGAGTTGTTTTCCCCCATAAATTGAAGACTTTAATCTCAACATTTCTTTTACCCACAATGACCCTAATACGCAGTCATAGACCTGCGTCCAACCCAGATGTTGAGGGAGGCCTGCCTGATGTGTGTTGACCCATTGGAACAAACTGGGGAAGGGGCTTCAGAGAGGAACTCCAAATAAAGCCTTTAGCCACAGAAATCACTTGAAAAGGAAGTCTCCTCACTCCTTTTTTTTGTCGATTCGCTTAGAAAACCCTGTAAATAGTTTGACGAATACGGAGAGAAAGATGACCACAGATCCCTCCACAGGACCTGATGATCGTTGTAGTCCTGGGACGGTGAGACGGAGCTGAGCGGTGAAAGGAGAGGGCGGCAGGGAAGTGACTTTGATCTCTTTGTCCGTCACCGGAGCCCGGGAAACACCCATGAAGGACTATATAGGTCACGCTGAGCTGACAGAAACCCAACAGTGTCAACATGGTCCCTGTCAACTTTCCCAGGCATGTAGTGAAAAGCACCTGACCCACACATAGACCTCAGGTTTCTCATGTGTTTTTATAACGACTTAACCGAGTTGGAAGTAAAGTAAAACAACTTTTGAGGAAGTGCTCTCTGCGTTTTACGATGTGTATTTTTTACTCTTTAAACATATCACTCCTTCGCTTTGTTCAGTGGCCTGCCTTAAGTTTACTTTAACTTTGTCAAACAGTCTGCTAACAACTTCCGTAACCACCTCGGGATAACAGCTCTTCACGCTGTAGTAACTATACGTTTGCATCCTTTCAACCTGTGCATTGCATGCCCCTTTGTCACGTTTAGTTTGACAGCCTCCTGATGACCTGTTTTTTTTCGTTCTTGTTCCTGTTGTGATTTACCCTCTTGAGGTGTGGTGGTGAAATTCTCAAGGAACAGGTGTAACGAGAATTCTCTTAAAATGAGCTCATCTTTGCGATTGTGTTCCACTGATTGTCAGGAAAACAACCATCTAGAGCTGCACGTATAGATTCCCACAGATCAGAGCAGGTAGCCGAGAGCCTTGTGTCCAGTCACATGTCTCCTTTTAGATGTGCAACTGCAATTCGTTTTAACTGGATATCGAGACATTATGGACATATCTGGATATTTATTTTGTATTGATTTAGGACGTGTGTGTGTATATGCGTGTGATTGTAGGTTCCTCACGCAAGCCAAATATATTATAGGTGAACAGGACAGGATAAATTATATTACTACTATATTATTTGGATTCCCAATAGCTATCGACTCAAAGAGGCAGCAGTCAATCAATCACGTTTTATTAATAAAGCACCTTTTTAAACAAATCAAATGCAATTCAAAGCGCTTTACAAAAGATGTAAATGGGGAGAAGATGATAAGACTAATGCAAGTTACCAAGTGAAGTCCAGAGAAAAAGAAAATACAAAACTGAACTAATTGAGCCTATGAAACGGTAAAGAGAGTAAATATAAGCTAAATATAAAAAAAAAACTGTATAAATACAAAAAAACACATAAGACACTGTGTAAAATGCTTTGCAAAGAAGAAGTTGTTTGTGCAGCACACCTGCTGTGCGAGCAGTGTGACCAGTCCGGCCGCTTCACCCGAGCGACATTACGTAACACGAGGCTGTGAGCACACACAAAGGCGGCCGAGTAATGTTAATCCTCCTTCCAGCGGGACCTCGCTGAACTCGCTCGGTTTCCCTCTCGCCTCGCTGGCACCGCAGCGGCAACGCATTCCTCACCGGCTAACAGAGGCAACCCGACCCGCAGTGAAATCATAGCTCTGTGCAACGACAGCTTCCCAAACCGTCCCTTCTTTTCCCGCTGTCAGCAATTTCAAAAAACAAAACAAGCGGTGTGACAATAGTTATTTATCATCTCCATTGGCTCACAAGGCTGCCAAAACTAGCAGCTTTTTTTTCTTCCAGCAAAGACAAGGGAGGATTAGCTTTAGCTAGACGTGAGAGAGGCCTGTTCGTGACCCAGTGTGGCCGCTGCCTTTGAGCCAGGCAGATGTCAAAGGTCAGAATCACACGGAGAACCGCTGCATTATATTCTGCCCTCAGCCTTCAGCAGTTCTCAAAATATGAATCAGATCGGTTCAACGATCCTGATATGTATGGTGAGAAAAATAAACCGCCTCAAACCAACAAACAACAAACTCCAGCTTGGTGCTATCAGAGAGTGGCATACATCTGCCAGTGTTCAATGAGTGAGCACACTGAGCGCAGCTTCGGCCCTTTAGAGCGAGAGCATTTCAAAAAAACAAACTCATCCATCTCGCCCCGTGGACGGTAGCGGGACACAAGGTTTGCCGATGCAACACCAGAGCCAAATCATTATGTATGCATTATTCCATTTTTAAATGTCGATAGCGGTCGGCTTTTCTGCCCCAGGAGGGTTTGACCGTGGAGGGAGGGAGATAAAGATAAAACATCACTTTGGACCCCTGAGCCAACTGCATAGACTTTGAAATCGGGTCGGTGGATGCCGTAAAGCGAGCGAGCCCTTTTATCGACACTCACATAAATAGTGAGTTTGATAGCTCTCTGTGTGATTTTTGGCTCATTATCTCCAGGTGGTTTTAAACGGCAGTCCCCTGTCACCGTCATTGATGGGTCCTTGATCTGGTGCCTCCTGTTTCTGTGTCAGTCATCAAAGCCCTGATATCATCACTTAAATGGACCTCGCTTTTTTTAGTGTGGGAGGAGAGAGAGAGAGAGAGATAAGCCCGGAAATTATGAGAAAATAGATAATTGTTTTTTTCTTCACCTTATTGGAGCGCTAAAAAAAAGTTTGGGCCAACTCGATTAGGATTTGTAGCGCGTCACGCTGTGTCGAAACGTCCGTTTGGAGATGACTTGTAGGTTGTTGCTTTGTTGAGTTTCAGTCAAAGACATTGTGTATTTATGTATAAATAAAATGGTCTGTGGCCGTGCTTCTTCTTCACAACATTAAGCAGAAAAAAGTACTCCTCTTAGATGACAGTGGAATTGCTGTAGCAAAAGGACAGTAACACACTTGTAGAAAATGAATGCAAAAGTTCCATAAATATTCCATGCTTGATAAATAATTAAATGAGTCAGTTTTTCCCCAGAAAGTATAGTTGTTGAGTCGAGAGGCAGTTGTTAATATTTTACACACAAATCAGAGCATTTGTCAGATTTTGAAAACGGCTTTGAACTCATTCAGAACTTACATTTTCAAACAAACTTTATTTCACAGATACTACGGACTAAAGTATTAGTATTTGACTGATAACCATCAGCTGAGGTGGGTTCTGTCTTTTTCCTTAGTTGGTAGAAGGAGGGTGCAGAGCTTGGTGACGCAGTGACCACTCGCAGCGGCCGTTGGTTAACTGCTTTAGCTAAGGCTAGCTAACCGCTAACTTGTTAGCTGGCCCGGCCGGGCTAGTACAAGTCGCTCGGTTGCTAATGGGACAGCACGTTTATTCTGCCGATGTATTTGCACCACTGACTTCTATCTCACAACTCTCTGCAAAACCACATTTTTGTTGTTGAGCACTTCAAACTCTCTTATGGACTCTCTGTCCCTACAGACAACAATTGTGTACTGAAGAACGTGCCGTACCAGGACAGCATCATATATGACGTCACAGAAGTTGTCAAAAATTTTCTTTGGTGAGACATCGTGAGGCATCCCAGATGCTGAATAAAACTAAATAGAAAATACTTGAGGGGGGGAGTGACCACCAGACATCACTTCCTGCCCTCCCCCTTGGTGTTTGTATGACCAGGTGAAGCTGTTCCGTTGTGAAGTCCTTCAGTCGCCCTCCAATCGCCCCCCCCCCCCCCACCCTTCCCCACCCCCGCCCTCGGCTCCCTTCCCCCCTCCTGCTGTCCATGTCACACGGGTGACATCAAAGCAGCATAACGCCCCCTCCCCCCCCATCCAGCCACGGCTGCCGACCTGCGCTCGACCAGCAGCCTGATTTTTAACTGCGAGTGACATTTCAGAGATGCCACGAATTCCTCCTGTGAGAGCGGGGGTCTCTTGAAGGAGAACCTTTTTTCCCGTTTGTGAAAAGTCTTTCTTTTTTGAAGCGTTTCTCAAAGGGGGTTACTGTTACAATAAGAAATGGGGGGGGGGGGGGGGGTGTTTGATGTTTCAAAAGAAATCAAAAGCATATAAATCGACTGGAGGGCCTTTACAACGCCGACGCTCATTCCAACACATTTGAGTAAGATGTACAACGTGAACATTTCAGGAGGGATTCTGAGATCTTCTGTATTTTATCAGTGTGAAAACAGTCTGGACAGAGTGGACGGGGTCAGCTCATCCCCCCCCCCCCCCGTGCCATCCTTTCCTCTCTAATAGGATTTACACAGGAGGAGGGAGAATGAAACTTTTTAGAAATATTTCTCAACATATATTTCTGCCCTTTCTTCCCTCTTCATCCATAATTCAGCCCGTTCAAATGTCTTTTTTTTTGTAAGCCTCTTTCTTGACGTCATATCTCGATCTATCCTGCCAGTGAGGGTTGAATGACTGAGTGGGGCCTTCTCATCGCCTGCCCCCCCCCCCCCCCCCCCTTTCTCTTACAACTGCAGAAATGAAATTTGGATTTTCTTCGCGAGGTGGTTAGCACTGCTGCGTGAGATGAAACAGAGTTGCCCGGCGAATGAAATTAGCCCAGCTCTTTTTGTCACTTCTGAATGGATGCCAGCTACCGGTGTAAATCAGCACTGTTTAACTTTGATTTAAGTCTTCGAACCTTCTCTCCGCCTCATTGTCTCATCTCTTTCAGAAAAGCCATTGAAGAAAGACACGGAGGTAGTGATGGTGTAGGAGGGAGAGGGGGAGGAAGGGTGTGCTAGTGCACATCCACTGCAAAAGAAAAAAAAAGCACTCCCCCTCTATCTCCCTTGAGAAGCATCCGTTACAATACGACGTTGTTACAAGGGGGAAGGAATGAAGAAAGGCCAGAGGACATTATTATATTCATTTTTGAGAGTGGTTATATGGAGAGGTTGGGGTTTTGAGAGGCTGCTTGGAGATGAGAAGACACATACTGCAGAGAGAAGCCGAGTATTTGAGTGTTTCTAAGTACACTTCTCTCTCTATATGTGTGTGTGTGTGTGTTTGAACACCGATATCTCATCCAAACGGGTGTTTTTTCCGAGGCATCTGGGAGCCACAAATGTAACCTGCCAATTTCTGCTTCTAGCCTCTCACGGCCAGATTTGTTCAATTTGTTTTGCAGCATATGCAAGCCTGGAAACACGCCATCCAGAATCGATATCAGTCAAAAATGTTTGTTGAATATGAATAAACTCTCAAAAAGAGTGCTCCGCTGATGTGATTGTGAGAAGGGGTCAAAATCAATGCAGCGGAAGCAGAGATACAGTCTTATTGTTTTAGTCCATGCGCTGTTCTTCCTTGCCAAAACTTGACGCCTACATTGCCCACAATGCAACTTGCCGGCCGACAGTTAGGTCAGAGTTTAGGACGGTTATGGCTACAAAAGGATCCGTCTTGTGTAAAGTTGTTATGCGGTGGCGAGAGTTCATTTTCATGCGTTTTACATTCGGCCTGATTCTTCTCTCCGCAATCCTGAAATGCACTTATCAGGTTCATTATTAGCTCAATATATGAATTCCATGCAAACGACTGCTGAAACTATGGATGGACCCGTTTGTCCCTGCAGTAGAAAATCACAGAAGTAAAGTAACACATGGAAAGCACAGTGGGCTGAAATAGGGACCCGTCACCCGGCCGGCCGTGGAGCAGCCTTAACAGAAGAGCGCTGGGTGTGAAATGCTGCGGGAGGTTATGAATTATTAAATGATGTCATATCAGGGGGCAAAAACAGTTGCACACACAAAGGAGATCCATGAGCGGCAGCAACATCGATTGACACTCGGGGGGGAAATGGCAGCGGGGCGGGTGGGGCACCCTTCTACCCCGCCCCCCCCCCCCCCTCCTATCCTCTTCACGTCCTCCTGGTGTCCTCTCTCTGTGCAGGCGTGTGGGACGGCAGATGGAAGAGTTTTTTGGGGGGAGCGTTTTAAAACCCTCTCTTGCATGTTTGACAAGAGCAGACAGTGATGGCCTCGCCTGCTCTCTGCTTCTTCCATCTCAGCTTCCCATTTTTACGAGCACTGATTCTCTTTTAGGTCAGGAGAGTGTTTTTTTTCTCCTTCCTTTGACTCGATACTTCTTCCAGCTTTCCGTCTCCCACGCACGCACGCACGCACACACACACACACACACACACACACACACAAACGCACATGCGTGCAGTTGACTGTAGTACAGTAACTCAAGGTGTGCACTGCCACCAACAACAAGCATGCAGGTGGACATTCACTGTCAGAGGCTTTTAATGGATCGTACTACGTGAATGAAATATTCAGGACATTTAATTAAATACATTAATGTTTCAAAGGATGTCCTCCTTTAAATAGTTCAAGAACATCTGAAAGATAAACTTCTGTCTATGCAGAGAGAGAGGGGGGAAACTCAGACGGAGAGGAAAGTGGAGGGGAGTTGGTAGAGAGG
This sequence comes from Lycodopsis pacificus, assembly GCA_028022725.1. Classification (NCBI taxonomy): domain Eukaryota; kingdom Metazoa; phylum Chordata; class Actinopteri; order Perciformes; family Zoarcidae; genus Lycodopsis; species Lycodopsis pacificus. The sequence goes on from CM051693.1 coordinate 9,139,063, forward strand.
TTCCTCTAATGAGGATTAGGGGTGAATTGAGGACTACGGGGAAGTTAATGGAAATTGGACTATGAATGCTGCAGGATTCGGCGCTTACATTCTGAGCATAAAAAGCTTTTTCAAAAAGAGTTCTGCTCAAACGTTGAATTTAAAGACCTTCACATTCCATCATTTCATATCTTCTTTTTATTAGGACTGTATTCAAAGAGGTGAAAGTAAATTCTCGTCCCAGGAAAAATAATATCACTCTTATATACCAACACTCAGTCATGGTTGTTGGACAACATTGGAGCTCTATGCGTATACTGTATATAGGAAGTGGACGTCGCCCATTGGTTTGTGGACTACGGTTTTGAAGATTCCAGTTCGACATTTCGGGCCGTTGCCATCTTTGTTTTTGGTCGTCTCCATCTTGGCTTTTTGCAACCAGAAGTGACACGAGAGAGTGGAGCTGAGTAAACTGAACTTAAACGCTGAACACGACATTTTTAGGCAACCAAAATGATACAGTTAAGTTCCATGAACTGAGAACACACTGTGTATGGACAACTCCCAGACCGGACAACGCTGTGGTAGCGAATTGTCAATCACAAGGTAGCCCCGCCCTGAAGCATACCCTGCTTTATTGCCGATTCAACTCTAAATAGACCATCATTTACTAAATGAACATCATGCTGTATTGAAGAAGACTTGAAACCAGCGATTTAGACCATAAACTCATGTTCAAAATGTTTACTGAGGGAATAAATCAAGTGAGCGGTAAGAAGACTTCTTTTACCAGAGGAGCCGCCTCCTGATGGACATTAGAAAGGTTGCTGCCTTGTGTGTGGATACAAACAATACTTACTTAGTAGAATCAATTCAGTTTTTCATTGGATTTGTTGACAATAATAAAAAATATAGAATATTGCCCTTTCTAAACAAGCACCATTTGAACACTGGAAGTAGTTTGAAACGAGATAAGACATGTGTAATTATTATACACTGTAACTCTATATGTTTCCAACAACAATACACTTAGTGTCAGAAGGTCGTCTATTAGGATATTTGGTGGGTCTGGTTTTTGTACATAATAAAAGGTGTAAGTCTATCACCGCACACTGATGAGTAAAATCGTATTCGTACCCATTTTTGAGGCCCACAGTGAGTTGTTTTACTAACTGCAGCCCACGTTCATCTCATTTGTTTAAATCCCTGCAGGCTGTCGAATTTACACAGCCGGTTTTCTGATAAGACGATCGGAGGAAACGGTGTAAAAGTCTGTGGATTCAGGTATGATATCCCACGTGTGGTATTTGCAGTAATTAATGTGGGGATAAAGATCACTGTTTGGCTGTTAGTCGCTCACGTTGTCACCCTCTCATTATCCTCTGTCCTCCGTGGGATCAGTGTTTGGCTGGGAGAACTGGTTCCTGCTGGCAACTGAAATGCTTTTTGTTGGTCTCTCATCCAAGTAAACAGTCTTTCTCCTGCAAGGTCATTGTTCAGCGCAACTTCCACACTCGCCTTTTTTTTTCGGCGCCTGTAGAACGTGACATGGCAGTCTGACCTGTTCCTGTCACCTGTTCATCCATTCGTCATCATTGTCCTCTGAGCTGCAAAAGGAAATATTTACATACCACTCAAGTTGAAATCCAGTGAACAATGATAAAAATACAAAAACAAACTGTGTTGGATGATTATGGCAACACACGATACGTTCTTTTGGATTAATCAGCTAGTTATTTGCAGTGTGACACTTTAGATTGTGGTCGACTCTGCGTGTGCTGCTTTTTGTGTGTTTTCCTTTTGGTTTTAAGGAGGCTTAAGTGTTAATGTGGCAGATTTTGCAGAAGGATAAAGGATTTAAGAAACAGACGTGAACCTTGCGGCTCAAAAAACGAGTAAAGCAGCATTATTACTCACCCAAATGTGTCTATGTGTTCCTATGTGAGTTTTTAAGTGGTAATTTCCAAAACAAAACCCACCTCAGAGGGACCAACTAAGGCTTTAGTGTCTTTGTGAGATTTATTAAATACGACCTTTTCAGTCCTTGTTTTCTGGTCATTTCTTATCTTAAAGCTTAGAGCAAAAAGCCAATGTTATCGTTTGACTTTCAGTATCATGTCTGTTATGTAATGCACACTGATGGATCACATGTCAATGCATTAAACATCTTAATATGAAATTGCATTTAGAAAACATAGAAATGTTCTTAGGAATGTTTTGTTTTTATATCATGTCGTTCAGCCTACGTGTTGAGATCTACCGGGCGTCAACCAGTACACAATACAGACTCCTCACTCTTAGTGGCCTTAGTGGAAATGTGTCTCTAAGCTCAACCAAAGCCAGACCTGGTTCCTCCACTGAAGTGTGGGGGTTGTCAGTGGAGCGAGAGTTTATGAGGACATTAACCAGCCTTTACGGGTGATCACCTTTGGGTTTAAAGTTCTCAGCCTGTCTTTTGGTACGACATCTGTCCCCGGCTTTCCCAGAATGCCGAGTGCTCCTTTTCTGTTGGGGAGAAGAGACTCTGGCGCCGGTCACCTCAAAGCTCCTCTCAAAAGCGACGGGCAAACACCCTCACAAGATCACCCCTCTTTAGAGACGAATTCATTATCTCCCCTTTATCTCGATCAGTCGTATCAATTTGTTTATTTCTCTAAATAATGATTTGTTCCGGTGAGAGACACAGAGTGAGGAACACAGAGTTACACAGACACAGAGAGAGGGAGCGAGGGAGGGATGGCTTGAGTCCCTGCTGCTGAGCCAGATTTGGTTGACAAAGCCGTGCCAGGAGCTCTTGTCTGCTTATTTTTCTGTTCCGCCTTTGTTTTGGGCCGGCTGGCATCTCCATAGTAACAGCCGGTACTGGCGGCACTCTGCGCTGCATAAAAACGTAGCGGGTACACGCAGGGCTCTTCAGGTAGGGACAGCCCTAACATCAGAGGGAAGTTACAGTGAAGCGTTTGGCCTTTGGTCCTCACAACTAAGTGAGATTAATCAACATTAGCGAACAAAACGGGTGATCAGGTTTTCAGAAGGCCCACGCTGGCTTGACGCTGCTAAGAGTCCGAGTTACCCAGAGAGATGCACAGAGGCTGGAGGTGAAACCGGCTAAAAGCCTTAAACTAACCTCCACAATGCCGATGAGGAATTGTAATTATCTGTAAAGTTACATATTAAAGGAAACAAAAGTTGAATATCCTGTAAACAATCTGGTTTGGCTGGAAAAATCTTTACTCAAATGTAGATTTTTTTTTTTTAAGACCATGTGAATATCAGTTAACTATTGTGACAGTCATGTGACCGCGTGCCAAGTTCCAAAAATTCATAGGCGCAGCTACCGCGAGCCGGCTTCACTACTGCGAGTATAAACTAAGCTTGAGAGGTGTGTGTGTGTGTGTGGGGGGGGGGGTTAGGGTTAAAATGCCTTGTTACAGTGTAAGCCTGCTTTGAATAGGCCGCATTAGCGGCGGCCGTTTGGTGCTGAAAGAATAGGGTCGAGTCAGCCACTTTACTGCGCGGACAGCGTTTCTTTCGTTGCTCCCCTTCTCTGGATAGAGCGCTCCCCTCCTCCCTCTGTGGCCCCGACATCTCTCTCACTCTCTCACTCTCTTTTCTCCCACTTTGTTTTCTGCCCATCCTCTGTTGTAAAGTTCTGAACCGAGGTACAGAGAGTCTGACTTGTTGAGTGTTTGGTGGATCTGTTTCAGTCGTGTGTAGTCTCTTCACACTGTGAGCGAAATGTGACAGCAAATAGCTCGTTAGTTTTGCTAAGTATTAACAATTACTAATCGATTGGCAGTCCATAGACATAATGTATGAAGCACCAATGTCAAACCTTGTTCTCGCATTTAAAATGAGAAACCTTTCTCTGTTATTTCATTGAATATATTCCTTTTTTTGAAGTAGCAAACTGACAGAATTTTAAAATGTTGCTCTGGGAAATGTTGTTATTGTCATCAGTAGTACAGAGTACGACAGCCTCATGGGGTGACTAGCATGGCTGTAGACTTTTAGTCTCGTTGAGTAAGTGGTAAACAAACACTGCTGGTCGCACATATTTTTCTTAACATCCTCCTGTCACACCTTTGAATCCCCCTCTTATCTCTGCCTTTAACAGTGTTTCCTCCTCAATTATTGGTCTTCTGTGTATTTGCTTTGTCTCTCTCTTCCTCCATCTTGTCTCGTTGACCTCAAGCCACCTCTGCCATGCCGCCTTTCCACGTCAGAGAGTCTTTCAGAGTCGCTATTGGCAGCTGTTTATTTAGAAAGTGAGCTGAAATGAACCAATCTCCAGTCCTCTCACAGTGTTGACAAACTCTCAGGTGTAACACACACACACACACACACACACACACATGCTCGCTTCCATTAAAACCTGGCCTGTGCTGATATGTGAGTGCCATTCAAATGCTCTGGTGGAAAGGCGCTCTCTGAAAGACAAGAGCGGATCTGGGTGTCTCCTGAAGCAGCCGGCATCTATGTCAACATTGGCTCGCCTAATTCGCACTCTCAGTGGGAGACGTCATCTCTTCCTGCAGGAGGCCGAAAACATCAAGCTGATAGCAGCAGTGGGCTACTTCAGCGCAGAACACACTCAAATATACACACACACACACACACACACACACACACACACACACACACTCACACACTCACACTCACACACGCACAAAGACAAACATCAACACTGACTACATTCATAAAGGTTCATGAAGGTGACCAGAGTAGACGAACCAAACGCGTCGCACAGTCCAGTCAATTAATTATACAGTTGTTAAAATGTGGTTGTGAGTGTTTGCTATTAAGACTGTTCATTTGAAGTATACATATGAGATGATTAACGGTGATCATTTGAAGTATACATATGAGATGATTAACGGTGATCATTTGAAGTATACATATGAGATGATTAACGGTGATTAACGGTAGCGAGCTACAATATCGAGCTACAATATCGGTGAAGTGTTTCTGAGATGGAGGGAGAATGTTGCTCGTGGTTTAGCTTAGCCTTCTGCTAACCTCATCTGTCACGGCTGCTGCACGGCTGAATTATTAGAGAGATGGCCCGCTGTTGGGCTTATTTTCTGGAACCAACGTGGCTTGAACGCATGGTGGAATTAGCGAGCTAACTGGCGGAATGCTGGCTACCCCGTTAGCTCGCTAATTCCACCATGCGTTCAAGCAACACTGGTTACAGAAAAGGATGTGAACGAATCTGCTATCTGGCGATAGCAGTGTCCTTTCCTACGCTGTGACAAGAGCTTGTGGATAAAACATTAAGTTGTTAAATTTCAATAGTTTAGCGGCTGGCTAGTTAGCTAGCTAACTTGCTAATTCCACCATGCTTTCATGCAACACTGGTTTCAGAAAATGAGCCCAACTGGTGGCTGGTGGCCAGCGGCAGCGCCGGGTCTAGCGGTCCCTCCGCCTCAATCCTCGCCACTAGGAAACCACTTAGCTGGGAGTAGGGCAGGCGGGAGCTCCAGAGACTAGCTAGCTAACAAGCTAGCTCTAGAGCAGCGGTTCCCAAACTTTTTAGGCCGCGCACCCCCTTCTATCTAAAATCGGACCAATGAGAGAACAGTTTGCTCGGGCGTGGCGTTTGTTTACAAGATTTTGTCCACTGTTAAATGTTGCAGTGTGAACACAAACCGAACAAAGGGGCAACTGCAACATTGTATCATATTAATCCCTGAATCAGAACAAAGCAAACGAACTGAAGGTGTGAAAACGCCCTGAAACACTGCAACAAAGTTTCAATAAATTTCAGTTTCACGAGGCGTCGCTTTTAAAGAGCAATCAGGATGCGAGCACACACGCACAGGCTCAGAGGCAGATTATCACATTTAATTTACAATTAATGACCGACTAATGTAGCCAGGATGTCTTCGGACAAAGCATTAATGCGGCGCGAGACAGTGTTGTTGGACACCGGGATCACGTCCAACTTTTTTGCTTCTTTCTCCCCAATCATACATTCCACCATCTCTCTGGCAGCTGGCGAGCACACGTCTTCGGCGCTAATGTGAGGTAACCCCTTTCTCGCTATTCTGTAACTGACCAGATATGAAGCCCGTAGTGCGTCATTTATAGACCCAACACATGAATGAGACTGCAGTTGTTTTGGGCTGTTTTGTAACTCCTCCAATTTCGATATTAAAAATGTAAGGGGCTTTTGACTTGCACTGGCATGCTTGGTGTTCAGGTGGCGACGTAAATAAGAGGGTTTCAGACAGCTGTTAGCCAGAACCTCACTGCACACCACGCACTGTGGCTTTGGGGAATCTGCATTGCCAATCCAAGTGAAGCCCAGACACAGATACTTTTCATCATAGTTCCTCTTTTTTTTCCCAGTCTGATGCTCACTCTCGTTTCCTCTTTTTTCACCTTGACTCCGCGATGGGCCTATCTGCTCCCCGTTTGTCTGTGCTATCCCTTCCTCCTTTTCGGTCTCAACCGTCTCATCTTCCTCTGACTCCCGTTCGATTTCTTCTCCCGGTCTCTCCCCAACGCACCTCTCCGTTCCCCTCGCCTCCGATTCCTCTCTCTCTCTCTCTCTCTCTCTCTCTCTCTCTCTCTGTCCCTCTCTCTCTCTCTCTCTCTCTCTCTCTCTCTCTCTCTCTCTCTCTCTCTCTCTCTCTCTCTCTCTCTGTCCCTCTCCTCTTTTACGACTGATGGCTTCAGATGTCCCACCTGACAGTTTCCCCGATTTCAGCCAGTTTAGCATATTTAAATGAATGTTGCTGAATGCATGAAGTTCGCTGTTAGCTGACGTTAGCTGCACAAGCTAGGCTGGCTCGTGTGTACACTGGCGGCAGGCGGCAAGACTGCCGGAAGGAGCTCAAGTGCATTTATTAAATTGTACGTTTTTCATTTTAAATCTTACAAAGGGGATTTTTATAATTCATGTTTTTATTTTGTGAAAAATCCCACTTTTTAAATACAAATTACATTTTTTTTTAATATTTAATATTATTACACCATCAGACGCCATTACACTTTTCCTCTCGCACACCCCCTAGAGGCAGCTCGTTGGGAATCCCTGCTCTAGAGATATCAGTCTCCCATTCATTGTCTATGGGGCATATCCAGACTTAATACCAGAGACCTTGTTCTCTGGTTTCTGGCTTTGAGAGCGTGTAGCTCATGTTCACAGATATTGAACTTTCCTAGGCCATGGAGATACCATATAGGGATTCTTAATTTAGGTGGTGTTCCCCTTTAAAACCAGTTAGCTGTGGTTTTGAAATGTGGTTTATGGTTTAATCTAATATGGGCATGACATTAATTGAGTTTGATCCCTAAAATGGCTTCTGCAGATGTGTGTCGTCAGGGTAACTTGAAAGCCAAGTTGCTTTGGAACAGACATAAAAATGTGACACGAAAGGTGCTGTACCCATAGGTGTTTGAGACTCCACAGTCACTGCCGCCTTTGACTCCGTTTCCAAAGCGTTTACCATGAAAGATTCTCCAGACCCTCCCATCGTTTGAGCCAGAGGAGCTATGGCTGCCTGAGATTAAATGTCTGGTAGCTATGGCTGAGTTTGGCACTTTCGGGGATCACAGTGATTTGTCTCGCTGTGGCACAAACACATTTTATGAGAAGAACCATCTCAAATTCATCCTCACCCATTCAGGTTTGCTCGGCTGTCGCAGTTCTGCTTCATCACCTCAGTGAACGTCTTCGCTCTTCCTTCGTGACCACGAGCCGAAGATCATTTAATCAGAAGTCTTTTTGAGCGAAATCTGCACTTTTATGAGCCTGCTTGAATGCACGGAAAGTGAAACAGAAAGGGGAGCGAGAGTGCATCATCGGCCCATGTGAGCTAATATATTGTAGTGTGTGTGTGTGTGTGTGTGTGTGTGTGTGTGTGTGCGTCTGTGGGAATGTTTGTGTGTGTGTGTGTGTGTGTGAGCATGCAGTGATGACTCAGAGCAGTTGCTGGCAGCTCAGGTGAATGTGTTAAGCCCCTTGAGCCAGCCAGTTGATTAGAAATGTGGTTCGAGACGATAACTGAATCGGCATCTCTCCTCAGTCGGACGCCATTTATTTTTCAGAAATAGTTTTTAGTCTCAATAAAAGAGGTGTTTTTCTCCCCAACTGCAGCTTGGACCGCTCAGCACATAGACACAGTAAGATTATTAAAGAAAATACCATTTCCTTGTTGTTATTTGACAGAAGTGTCTTTGGGTCCCTTCTGTTCAGGTATAGAACACTTTCCAGCTGACATTGACGTGTGAAATTTGGAGGCCTCTAGTGGTGAGGTGACAGATTGGAACCAACTGAAACTTCTCTCGCTGCCAAGCAAGAATGAGAACGATGGTGGGCCTTCACGAAAAACTTGTATGACCCTATCTAGAGCCAGTGTTTGGTTTGTCCGTTCTGGGCTACTGTAGAAACACGGCGGTGCAACCCGCTCGACATGTAGATACAAACAGCTCATTCTAAGGGGACAAAAACCTAACAATTCTTATTTCCAGGTGATCATACACAAAAGAAAACATACTTGTTACATGTCCTCTCAGTCAAAAGACACCAAGAGTGGAATCCACTGAAGCTGCTGCTGCTCAAAGGCTTGAACGACTGGAATAAATTGAAAGCATCCAGTCAGTAAAAAATCCAGGCAAAGTCTCTCTCCTCAGTTTACAAACTCTCACCTGCTTTAGACCTGAAGGGTTGTGAAAGGTTTGTAGTTTCCCTCGACACAGAGAAAGGAGGGTGTAATTATAATGGATTCCAGAAGGGATCGTTCCCTTTTGTGTGATGCAACTCGCAACTGTCCATATGATTAGTGTGTTCTAATCCAAACTGTCAAATTGACATCAAAGCAAGGAGGAATACACATGTTTTGACTCAATCCTCAAACTTGTGTCTTTGGAAATGGAGAAGTCCATTACTTTAGCGCGGCGCCATCACCCTGGTATCATTGTAAAATGTCACATAACCAAATTACACGGTTCAGTTTCAGAGCACTTTATTCAATATTTATACATTACCTATATCCGAACTTTAATTTGGCGGCTTGGTTTGGGGCAATTTTGTTGAACGGAATTAAGATAAATGTGACTCTACCTTTACTAAAATTGTATTTCTTAAGATTCTGTTGTTTTTTTTGCTTGACTGGACCGTTTATATTAGCTTATTCTACTTGGAGTACATATATTATTCCATACATTTCTATTACATAGAAACATTTTAATGTCATGTATACAGAGTATACTGAAGGCTTTGATTAATGTAGGGTATCATTATATGAAGGAATCAGAATGCATGAAATGTTTTCTTTTATTGTGCTAACTGTAAAATAAAATTAACTTACTCAAATAGATATGGCAACTTTAATGTTGTGTCCTTTTCCACATGAAGTATTACACAAAGATATTTGCATGAACTCTGTATAAACTGACCACAGGTCTGCTGTTGTTGAAAAGTGGGCGACTGGTCGTCAGTGTTGTTGGTATAATGTTGGGAGAGCAGTATGGCTGAAACTTCCAAACAGCAGACTCCTCAAGTTGATCTTGTGCATCTGTCTCTCTTTCTTCATCCTCCATCTCTCTTTTTTCTGTCCTTGAATGTAGCGAAGGATCCTCTCCCAGCTGCTAACAGACTATTATGCTACTAGCTGAGAATGTATTTGCCACCACAGCAAAAAGAAATAACCTCAAAGAAAACCGAACACTCCGTGATAGTATAGTATACAGTAGATTTAATTATTTCAACCTTCTTTATCCAATACAAACGTGCAAACAGACATCTGTAGGACACCATTAAAGCAAATAACTTAAATTAGGGAGTTGTGAAAATAAATTATTGAAATTATACTTTGGCAATCATTTTACAAGATATTTAGCATATCAGTATTTGCTGTCATGCGCTCCGTCTCAAACGTAGCTTAACTGTGGTCGGGTGATGTGTGCTACTTCAGCACACTTTAGGGACAAATATTATGTAATATTCAGGGTTCACATTTTTAATACAATACACTTGATACATGTGAGTGCACATGATGACAAAAAGATGGTTTGAGCCAGGAAAAAAAACCCCAGTGTACAGTTATTTTGATACTTAATAATAAATAGAAAACAACCCATTGTAACCATTGTCAGTTCAAGCTGTTCCCAGTCGTTTGCTCCATGACAGAGGAAGCTACAAATGTTTTCGGGGGACCTTTTAAGCCTTCAGTGGTTGCTGATTCAAGTTAAAAGAAGAAAACAATATATATATATATATATATATATATATATATATATATATATATATATATATATATATATAATTTAGTTTCTTGATTGATAATTTAATTAGTGTGTCAGCGCCGTGGTTGTAACGTTTTGCAGCTATAACAACTCGCCTACCCACTCTTTCCCACACATACTTTAAACCAAACTCCCACTGACTCCCCAGCACGCCATGGAGGAGCGCCTCGGTACCGTCTCACATGAATGCGCACCACGGGGAATCAGCGGGGGCTTCTGATGACGGCGTATGTTTTCATGTAGGGATTGCAGTGTGAGGATCTCTGGAGGGTAGCGGCGGCCTCTGCCAGAGAGATTTACAGAGGGCCGCACGGGAGACATGTTTCACCGATGGCACAGAATTGAGCCCCCAAAACCAAAAGGTGAGGAGCAGAAGAAGCCAACTCGGGTCACAGTGAGTGACGCCAACCGTCCTGCTGATGGAGGGTGATTTACATCACAGCCGCCCGCTACACTGGGTCCTTAATCTTGTCTCACGCTGTGCTGTATAGGGGAGCCTTGATGGGATAAAGATAGCACACTTTAACTGTGTGCTTACAAACATTTTTTTAAATTTATTTTTGCATCTTTCCGTGACTGAATGATTTTTGACAGTTGCCAAAATCTTGCATGTTGTGTGATGTTGTCCTGCTGTAGGTAAAGAAAGACAGACAGACAGGGAGGGAGGACGAGAAGAAGACAGCAGCACATGGAAGCCGCAGGTGGGGGAGAGATAGGCACGATGCAGGATCCCTAAGACAGCCAGAGGAGCAATCTGCTCTTTGTTTTTTAGCTTAGCTGTGTGCATATAGTGCTGACTACACACACACACACACACACACACACACACACACACCAGGTGAGTTCCAGCCGTGGAGTGAGGTTGACTAATCGCCAGCAACAAGGACATGAACACGTTTGTAATTGGTCGCCGTGGCGCTGCTTTGTTTCGATATGTGAGGAAAGACGCCCCATTAGGTTTCACAGACATCATAAATTATTGTGTGAAAAAAACTTAACAAGCGCTCACGTTCCTCACGACATCGCCAGTACAGTCGGCCACACAGAGGAGCTGACTGAAGCGCCGGCACGACCCATTATTAATGTGACAATACAGTGGCTGTGGCTGTGCGTCCTTGAAGTTTAAGTGTGTCGAACAACAGAGGGCCGAAAGCGCAACAATCTCGCTGACGCACTATACCCATCAGTCCTTGCCGCTCTGTTGGAAAACATGGAGCTCAGGCTGGGCCAGTCAATGGAGTCTAAACTACTGCTCCAACACTTAGTCCTTTCTGTTATTTTGCTGCTATAGTGCTGACAGCTCCCATGACGAGACGATGCCGAGCTCCGCTGATGGCCGGTGATGTTTTCCCGTTTTGACCTCATCGGGCAAATGGAAAGCGAGGACAAAAACACACGCTGTTCTTTTCCGATGTGACCTGAGCTCTTTTCTTTTTTTTTTTACACACCTGAAAACTTGCTCGATCCGCTTGGAAACCTTCGCTGTCAATTCTAAAAGTAGCACATTTGAGAGCATCGGCGTAATAATAGAAAGAGGCTCAGGGTGCCAAAGTCACGATCGAAGCTCATCACAAATAATTCAGTTATTTTTCTCGAAGGTACGCGTGTTTGAATCCTGCAGAACCCATTGCCACGAGAGCTCCAGGCTTTCGGCTCCTACACTCTGATTAGATCAGCTCTTTGTGCTGTAATCGACCAACACCTGGCTGTAAAAAAGATATAAAAGTGGCTCTAAACGCAAAAGCATGAGCTGACTGGAACTATCCTTGGCTGCAGTAGGAAAAAAAGCCTTTTATTTTTAGCCAATGAATATTTCTTCTGGTCTTTTCCTTTAGTTGTCACTTTTTATGCCTACTCATTGCTCGACTACAATGTTGTGAAAGAAGCTTGTCCACAGTTTATCACTGAAGTCATTAAGAGAATAACACAAATGAAGCATAGTCCTATGCCCCCCAGCTGTAACCAGCTGACAGCCAGCCGATTGAATCATAGCTTCCAATCGGCCACACACCAATCACAGCCCACTCTCACTTCAAGAAGGTTTTTTTAAATATGTCTCCCTCCTCACTGATTCATTCTACACCTATGCGGTTACAGACCGGACTGCTGGCAAAGCTTTGCCTCCTTCTCCCCAGCCTCCACCCCTTTTTTAGTTCAGAGTTCATCTTTCATGGCAAATGGTTGAAATGTATTTTAAAAAATGTACTTCTGGCTCATTCCTGTAAACCCTTGGGGGTTGTTACTCGGTGCTCCCTGTTTTGGCTTGGTAGCTGCTGGCTAATCGGGGGAGCATTAAAGGGAGCGGAGCCATCAGCGCCAAGTTTAACTGTATTTCCATTTGTTGCAATAAATGGTTCAAATCTATGACGAGAGTGTTCCTGACTGAAATACAGGCATTTCAGCTGGAGCACGCTGAGCTCTGAAAGTTAAAGTAAATCTGAAGAAATCTATTACACCGCCGGGGGAGCATGTAGATGCTGCCGGTAATTTTGTCCCCAAGCAACAGGAGGCAGTTGAATGTGGCCTAGATCTGTTGGGAGGTTGTTGTTTTTTTGTTGCACCCAGTGTGACAATTGAACACCTTAGTGCTTCTGAATATTAGTATTCGCTTGCTATTGCCGCGGCCGGCCCCCGCATCTATTCCTGGCAGAGCTGGAGCGGCGTCGCGGTGGCATTCGTTATTCCCTGGGTGCTAAATAAAGAGGCACAGTGAGGCGCTCTCTCTGTCTCTCTCTAGCTGTCTCTCCCTGTGTTTTAACAGTGCATATCTGCAGCATGTATATATATATATATATTTTTAACATATACAGCATGTGTTTTTGCAAGATAGACAGTTTCTGTCTCCCTATCTCTATCTCTTACTGTCGCACAATGGAGCCGTCTGTTTATCTGCTCCCAGATCTGCCTAAGAGGTTGATGACCTGCCCCATGTGGTGCGGTGAAAAGCCCTCGTTCTGATCAATTATGCATAGAGAATTAAGTATCAAAGCCAGTCTTTGTCTCCCACTCACATTCCCCCTCCTCTCCATCACAAACAACTTTCTTTCTTGGCACTTTGTGTGCTCAGCGAAATTAAATGTGTATGAGTGAGAATGCAAAAATGGTCACAGCTGAACTGCAGACTTCCAGTTCTTTTTTTTAATAATCAAAGAAACCACGCAGAACATGCTGGTAGCGATGAATGAAGGTAAAAGGCTTCACACTTTACAGTGGCATCTCATGTGCATCTGCAGCGCTTAACGGCTCTCTTAAGGTGAATGTGAAGGCAATTTCAAATCCCACACTTCAAAAATGATTCATTCAATCTCTCTGGGAATCGCATGCTCGTGCAAACACCATTATCTCGCAACCATTGAGCACAGAGTACCTGCCACGCTCTTGTCCTTGTGCTTTTATAAGCAGAGTTGTCACGGTACTTCAAACTTTTCCTTGAAGTTGTAGCGTGATCTGTTTTATTGAAATTGCACAATGGAGACTAGTAATTACAAAAAATACTTGTCGAGTTAGTTTATATTTTGCCCTCATTCACACACAAACACGGATGACTCGGGACTCTTGGCCCACACTGTGGCTGATGAAAACATCCTCTGTTCCCATATGTTGATTGAGGGGAATGAGGCCAGGGTTGCCATGGTGATGCTTGTAACCGAGTCTGTCTCTGGAGGGTCTGAGGATTGTTCTGCATTGTCCTCCAGAGAAGAGACTCCAAAAAAAAGAGGGCGAAATGGAGAGTCGGTCACGGCTCGGCCTGTGATTTTCAAATGAGAGGTGGGAAACACGCCATGTGAAATACATCAGCATTGTCATTTATAGTGACATAAATGCATGCAGAGGAAAATGAAAGAAATCTCATTTGATTCAGTGAAAATATGGCTCAGCTGTAAAATCATACATGATTGCCAGAGATTTAGAAAATAAACAATGCACACAAATGCGAGATTCAGAAGCTCTGCGTCTTAGTAGTACAGTATACTATAGTATAGTAGTAATTCTCTTTTTTCGTTCTGGCGCCCCAACTCTCTGAGTGAAAACTGATGCTCACCAGCACAAAGTGGAAATTGAAGTCAACTTTAAATCACCCCTGCTGCATCGCGTGGTCCCCAGGTGCCGACGAGTCCCTTGTCCAATCTCTACAGCTCACACAGGTCGTCTGAGCCGCCCGGGACGGAGGCACCGCCCTCTGTCCAGCTCACACGTCACTCTGTTCTTTCCCTGCCTTAATTACGCTTTTATCTTACGCGTAGCCACGTCAAGACGGGTGTGATGTATTTTTTTTTTCTCCACTTACCACTCGAGCAGATGGCTGAGGTGTGGGCACGTGGAAAACACAGCTCCCGACCAGCTGTTCGTAGCCAATCAGCGTCTTCTTCTGCGTCGACTCTTTGGTGACCTCGCCAGACACCGTAGCGCTTAATTGGAAATCTTGTCCTGTGGTTTCAGTCAGAAACAAAAGTTGGAGATACAACTATTGATATACTATTAAGCGGCGACTTGAAGAACAATGAGTTTGTATTCACTTAGTAGAGAAAAAAAAACATGAAAGTAAAGACAAAGCCAAAGCTGGAGATGTGCTGAAGGTGGAGTTTGAAAGTAAACTGTCACACAGGAGATTTTTTTTGTGCTTTTGCTTCATTATGTATTCTAGTAAAGAGACATCCTGGGAGAAGATTTCCAAAAAAGCAGCTCATTGTTCAAAGCGAATGCAATGATTGCATTTTGTTTGAACAACAGTGAATCTTCATAAAAGTTGGATTGTCATTATGCCGGTTCTTGCTGCTGTCTTATTTGTCGTTCATGGCGATTGCGGTGAAGCCAAAGACAATTTCGTGGACAATAAAGTTTCGAACCAACTAATCTCGGCCTGACGACAGATCCGACTCTGGGTTTGTATCTCTTGATGTTTACACTCCGATTAGCAACCGGAGAAGCACGACGACGTCTTCGACCTGGTTGTTTCACAAGCGATCAGTTCGCAAGCTAATATGAAACCAATAAAAAGCGAAATCACCACCATCGCACCATAGCTGGTTGTTCCCAGACTGCATCGTCAGCGTTGCTAGTAACACCTGTGCTTTTCGTAAACTAACAGGTCAAACGTCTGCAGTAAAAAAGGCCTCTTGTTCACGATGACTCACTGGCAAGTCCTACTGGGACATTTGATGGAAGCGAGACATCGCTAACGATATTTGTTTCAGCTGTGCTTTTCCGGTGTTTTCACTCCCGTAGACCTGTTGCTGTCCTCGCTCTGTGGGTGTGTGCAGACTCTGCTTTAGTTTGCATCTGCTTCACTTTCTTCTTAGTTTTATTGCAACTCAGTTCCACCCAGTCTCAACCTGCCCAGAGTTGTTAGGCAGCGTGATTGAAAACACCTGTGTGGGTGTGCAGGGTCTTTTAAACAAACCTGCAGAGCACAATTTATCAATTCCTTTACAGTGCCAAAGAACTAGTGTGACAGTATAGTAGAAGAAGAACGAGTTGAAGGGTGGTTTTCTTTTGTATAAGCGGCCCGAGAGGATGCCTGTTAACCTGCCTGAATCATGCTCCTACAAACTTAACGATCGTTGCTGTGCACATGGATTTTACCTCAAAGGTGCATTGTTGCTCCACTGTTACAGCTATAAAAAAAACAAAAAACTTGTCTTAAATAGTGTAGTTATAATCATGCGGCAACCCTACTGGTTCTGAAAAGGGAAGTCAATGCAGAAGTGCCTTAAACTTCATTTTCTTTCATTCTCTCTCATGGCCAGGAGAGATGGCTGTGGTTGCCAAAGGAATCTATCTCTAAGGAAATAACTCTTCTCACTTGATTTATTACCTCAGTACACGTTGTAAACAGTTTAACAGTTTATGGTCTCAATTGCCAGTTTCAAGTCTTCAATACAGCTTGATGATTTAGTAAATAATGGTCCCATTTAGACAGGTTGCTACTTCTCTGTGTTTTCGTCTTAGAACTTTAACCCTTTCACAGTTTGTGGACGGTAGTCACAAACTTTTTTGGTCACCTAAAAATGCCTTATTCAGCGTTTGGGTGTACTTATGCTGCGTTCAAGACAACCCTAATTTTCCTTGTTTCAGTTTCATAGTTCTGACCTCCAAGTGACAAACTGATGTGTCTTTGGCAAGTGCACACACAATTGATCTCTCAGCACTGCAGCCTCTACATTTTTTGGGGGCATTGTTTTGCTATACGATAGCATATATTATCTTAAAGAATACAGGCAGACAGACGGTATTTACGTTGCCTTTTAGTTGATGGTTTACCATTTGCAATGTGCGCTTCAATTGTGTGATGTCAGACAAAAGCTTCTTCGTGAAGTCAGATTGATGGATTTGCCCCGAGTTTAAAAGTAAGAACTCCGACTTTGACCAGCGTTCCATTGTACTTTTTCTGGTCGGAGGTTACAAATGTTTCGAGTTCCGAGTTGTCTGGAGGGCAGCATAAGCGCCACCCTCTCGTGTCCCTTCTGTTTGCAAAAAAAAAAACAAGATGGCGACGGCCAAAGTTTGAGGCCAAAGCTCGAGGCTTCGAAACAGCAATTTAAAAAACAATGGCTGCCTATAGCTTTTTTCCTTTTATTCCTAATATGATGCGCGCAACAGAACTACATGCAGCAGCAGACCTCAACTGAACCGCTTGTGTGCGTGTTCGCCTATGTGTTAAATCATGACCACCTCGTGTTCACTGACTGCTTCAATGTCAGCTACACAAGATAAAGATTCGTCAATCTATTGCTCTGTTTCCTCGAGTCACAGTTGTCCATCTTTTATTCATCGGCGTCATTCTATTATTCTTGTGTTTGTCTTTAAAGTCTCTCTGCCCTCCTGCTGAGTCCGACGCAGCGTGCGGGGCATCCGAGTCATTTAGCTTTTTCAGCAGACCTCAGCGTGACACCAGCGAGGATGGTTGACATCTCAAATATTTCTCTGACTCCAAACGGTGTTGACTGATTAGCATTTCAACTTTCCCTCTCTTTCAGACGGATGAAATCCCCTCCATGCTGTAACATTTTATGATTCCCCTTTTTTCTCTCCCCCATTTAATTGAATTGTCTCACTCTGTTTGGTTCTCCCTCTTAATCTATATCCGTATCTCTCTGTTTGATCGTCTCCTAGTTTATCGAAGAAGTACTTTTTTTTTTAAGTATATTGTCTCTAAATAATGAAGGCAAAGAGAAAGATATTGAGTTATTCTTTTAGCTCACATTTTGTCCATATCTACAACTAGGTCTGGTTAAAGCTGCTATATACTACACGAGGGCTCATTGGCTTCTGTTAAAGAGAGTTTTGCATTATCTCTCCCTGTGCAACAAGAGAAGCGTCATATATCTGATGCCTGACTCAACAGAATGAAGGCAAACGGGATCCACTTCTCTCATGCAGCCTCAATTTGTAACAGACAAACAATGTATTTGTAAAAGAAAGTCTTCTCTGCTGCAGCCTTAATTCATTTGTTGTGGCTTGTAGGCAACTCGTGTTTTTATTCCTATTCAATATCATTCTGAAGATGATGGTGTGTATTTATGAATCTGCCTGCAAAGGATGTTCTCATAAATGTATTCCATGTCCACTAAAGCGATCATTTGTCTGCAGGGACCCAGTTCGTCGGAGGATCCTTCCAGTTCAGCCGGCACGCAGCAGCCTCGAGATCGACACAGTTTTGTCCACGAACACTTCCAGGCTCAGTACAGGTGAGCAGCACAGACGTGAGCAAGCGTGCTCACAGATTACAAACGTGTTTTTTCCTAACGTGTCCTAACTGTTGTGTTTTGTATTGTTTTGTTGTCTATTTGTTTTTGTGAGAGTTTTTTTTTAATGGTTTCATCGTGATGTAATAAGTTTTACCTAAAAAAAAAAAAAAAAAAAGAAGACATTTCTGTCAAAAGCATAAAACTCAAAACAAATTTTCCATCTCAAGTCCCTGATCAATTATGCAGCAGGCTTTCCTCCAGGCACTTTATCTAATGTCCTGAGGTTGTGTTTAAATAAACAGGGTGCCATACATACCATGAAAGAGAATAGGCATTCAGCACCTGTGGGTAGACATAAGAATCAGTAGCTCGAGAAAGTAGGTCAGACAGACCTGAAGGATTCATGGGATTCGTCTTTAGCGCTGCTCTTTTTCAGAAACTGAGGTTTTCTGCTTTAGTAGCACCTCCATCATGGAATTGACTTGAGACCTTTCAGTAAGCTTTTTCGGCGCACTTGACGGCGCACATTTACTTCACCTCTTACCTTCGCTTTCCACTTGATTCCAGAACAATAACAATGATATAAACTGGTAAATAAAGAGAAAATTGCAGACTTTAATGTTGTGGATTGGAAAATCTTGACTATTTTTAAATGACTAAATTGGGAATAGCAGGGGAAGAAAAACATTCTCTGTCCTTGCAAACTTTTGTGATGAACTTCAGCTCAGTGCTACTTGCTAATAGGTGCAGGGTCAATTCTCAGACTTTTTATAAACAGAACGATGAAATGCTCATCTGAATATTATAATCTACAGATTCCTAAATGATAACAATAATGGGAAGTTGTCGCACTACTTCGCTTATCTGCCTCTGTTAAAACAATCCATTGACATTAACACTGTGACAAGTAGGGGTGGGGGAAAAATACTACTAGGCTAAATACTATCAGAGTTTAGGTGAGGGTGGCTGAGCTTGAGCAGCCGAATATGGATACAATGTGACCAGCAGCTCCCCGGTTAAAAAGCTAACACATGGAAGCATTTCGCTTCTTCTTCCGCCCAACTCGTAGAGGGAAGGTCACGAAGTAGATTGCAACTTTTTTTGCCAAGGATTTGCGCCCGTCCACGGTAATTGAGAACCAGAGCTTTCACGCTATGTTGCACACTTTAGAACCGAGATACAACGTTCATCTCAAGGTTTTTTTTTGGTCACAGTGATACCCTACCACCAACCCAAAGCTAAACTCCTGGAATCACTGAGGAAAGCGTGCAGGATGGACCGATCAATAACGAGGTCAACCCCTGACACTCGTACGGTATTGACCAAGCACACTGCGAGGTTAACCAGCTGTTCATTCGTGGGATCATCCCATTCCCTCGTCGCTGGAGGATGGAGTGAACACTTAGAGGCGGACTGTATCCCCGCGGACGCTCATCTCCCATGATGCTCTCCGCCTGAGTAATTGAAAATGGCTCGCGCTGATTCAGTGGGAGAGACCAGAGGGGTGAAGATGTCTGTTGACCTTCTGTCTTTTTTTTTTTTTTTTTACTGTCCCTTTTTTGTTCTCTCTAACACTATTCACACTGATTATAGCAACAACACTCCCAAAATATGGAATATATTTAATTCTGAGGCTGGTAGAGACGCTGGAGGTGCTCTTCTCCCAGCACAGTTATGGTTTTATGGAATACATTAAAGCTTAATAGAGAGTGAGAAGGGGAGTCAACTGTCTACTGGTTGACACATTCATTGTTAACACTGATAATGTGTCCCATTAAGAACTACTTCAAGAAACACCACATGAACTGCTGGGCTTGGTCTAAATTACTTTCACATTTACCCTGACTTGAATGATTTAAAATAACAAATAGTAATAGCATTTACCCTTTAAAATAGCCTGTGAATCACTTAAGCTAATATCTTGTGCTAATTGCTAGTGCTAACAATGCTAGCATACACATACCCCAGCCTTTCATCGAATCTCAAATTCAAAAGAATATGTATTTTTACACCATAACAGTCCCTTGACAGCACTGTTACCTAATCATAACAATAGTCAGCATGCTATTGATTAGCAGTAGCAATTAGTGCTAGCGGTCAGTATTCACAGGCTAATTGAAAGGATATAACGGTTATCATTCGGTAATTTTAAATCTGTTAAATCCAGCTAAATGTCAAAGTAACACAGACCGATCAAATCTGGGTGAAATCACAGTGAGTGGGATTAAACGTTTGCCGTTGAACCCCGCCCCCGTTTTGCAGCCTGCAGCCACATGTTGTGCCTTAGAAGGGGTTTGTATAGCTTGTGTATCAAAGGGTTAAGTCGTCTGAGTATTTAGTGCAGTAGCATCTTATTTTTCCAGTTATTTTTCTCCCGGTGTGTCCATGAGTCATTACTGGTTGTAACATCCCGGCTAACAAGCTTACCGTGTAACTGCACACCGCAAAATGTGGGACTGTGGGATTCACCTGAGGGGGTTTTGAGTAAGATGTGGATAAATATAGAGAGAGGAAGTGAAAGAAGATGAGATTTTTTCCCTGCAGGGCACCTGCCTCACGTGTTGCAGGTTTTAAGGACAATTATGACAGACGGAACAGGAGTTTCTCATTTCTGTTGTGACGTTGCTGGCGGCGATTACAGTCCTACTTCTACATAAATAAGTTTATGTAAATACATAAACAGTAGTGTAAAGCGCTGATACCTTCAATCATGTATTTCTACGTATAACTGTTAGTCGCAATATTCAAGAGTAAATCACTATATTATTGAGAAGCCCTAATGAGCAGTGATACATGGTGGTCATTAGTTTAAAAACGGTGAACGTATGCATTATTTCACATAATAACCTGCTAGCAGATAAAAGACTCTTCTACATCGGCTACATTTACATCCCAGAACAGTGATGTTCATTAATGTCACTTTATAACTACATTCAGAAATGAAGCGCTCACCCAGTCTTCATTTCCTCACTTAACAATTTCTGCTCCATCTCTTACCGCCTCCACTCATATCATAGAAATAAAAAAAAAATGTGTTATTCATCACTTACATTACTTTCTCAGTCCAAGAACTTAACGAAGCGTTGGCTACTCCGCTACAAAACACATCACGAGCGCAAGTTACGCTCTAATTGAAACCGCCGAGTGTTGATTTGTTTCCAAACTCTGCGGCAGCATCATCCCCGGTGACTCACTCTCATTTAATAAATGATGGTTTGGAATTTGTTTTCCACTCTGGGTTTCATCAGACCGTTCTCCAGTGTAAATATGCCTTTTATGCATTTGTATTCTCACCGCATTAGCCCGCCTCAGCCTGAGCTGGTTTCAGTCTGCTGAGTCGTGGGACCTTCATGTGCTCTCCTCCTCTTTATTTTGTGCAATCACTGGGGAGCCGAAGTCACTCTGGCTCTAAATGCACTCCAACAAAGGAGCAATCGCTCACTCTCAATTTCGCAGCGACTTATTTTTGTTTTCTTTGTTTCACCGGCTCTCGTCTGTCTCCGTCTCCGTCTCCATCTGTGTCGCTCTCTCTGTCTCTCTCTCTCTCTCTCTCTCTCTCTCTCTCTCTCTCTCTCTCTCTCGCTCGCTCTCTGGCCTTCCCTCCTCCTCTCTCTGCCTCTATCACTTGGCTGATCTCTCTTTCTTCCCTCGTCTTCCTTCCTGATTCTTTTTATATCTCACAGAGATGCTCCTCAGAGGCATCCAGTGGAGTTGTCTGATCTGAATAAATGTTTGCGATTAGAGGCCGGGGCTGTCTTGTGGTTTGAGCTGCCGGTGTGGGAGTCGGCACTCAAGTCGCTACGTTGTGCCGCAGCGTTTGAATGAGCCTTTGTCAAAAGCCTCCCTCCCTCCCTCCCTCACTCCTCTGTCTGTCGCTCTCAGTTTGTGGCATCTATTTTTAATGGCCTGGGAGACGTGCGGAAAGCACCGGCCTCTATCTCGGTCTTGACAAACAAGATAGTTGATGATGGTTACTTTGTTTTGTTTTTTAGTGTTTTTTATATCACAGTGGCCTTTATTTGGCTGCATATTCAATGTGAAAGCGTTTAGGATATTACACACTTTATATAATACATGTTGTCAGATACAAACTAGAGTTTCTATGATTTCCAGGTTTACGTAGCAATTGAAAGAAAGCCAGCTGAAAAATACAGAGACGTTTCTTCTCAGTCCCTGACAACTTGAGCCGCGAGCCATAAACAATTTATGTATTGTAGCGTGATTTAGATATACGGTGAAATCTGTCCAGCATGAGACGTTCTCCCCACCAATCATATATTTTTACGCCACATCCTTTGACGACTCAACGCTTCATAGGAGCGTGCAAACTTTCTCTCATCTTCAAAGATGGTCCGCAGGGGCTCCACTTCTTCCACCCAGGTTGGGATGGGCTCGCGTTGACCCCTCCGTCTGGTCGCTCCATCTGCGGCGCAAAATGTGGCCAGACTTTGACCTCACTTACTTTGATTTTGACGCTTTCACCACCAACAGTGACTCACGCATGGCACCACTCCCCGCCGCTGGTGTCACCCAGCTCCCTGCAGTACCAGGCTTTGAAGTGGGTGCTAGCCGGTTGGTGCCGGGCAGTACAAAATGGGAGTGATTCTTTGATGTCCTTTATCCCTTTTTGTTTTGCAAAAACACGTCATTTGCTACCTCGCTTTTGAGTTATACAGTAGTTTACAGATACACAACAGCGAGTAGCCACTGGAGCCTAAGATGACCTCTTAACCATAGACTGTAAGAGGTGGATGTCGTCACCGTGACGTCACCCATTGGTTTGGACTTTTGAAGCATCAAGTTCAACATTTTGGCCAACGCCATCTTGCTTTTTGGCCGTCGCCATCTTGCTTTTTTGCAACCAGAAGTGAGACGAGAGGGTGGAGCTAAGTGCAACCAATGTCTGAATAAGATATTTTAGAACAAATCAACTTTGATGAACTGAAGAAAAAAAATACGCTATGAAAGGGTTAAAGTTGCAAGACAATTTACTAAGACTTGAAACTAGCTATTGAGACCATAAACTCAAATTTACAATGTTTACTGTCCGAATATATCAAGTGAGAACTAGGGTAATTTTCTCATAGACTTCGATACAATCAGACTTGTTTTTGCAACCAGAGGAGTCGCCAATAAGAAAAAGAGCCGAGGCACAACTTCCCCACTCTCCATGGTCCACCCTTCTCCGGTGTGTTTGTGTGGGTTTTCTGGTGAATATGAATTGTCTGAATCATATTAACTTCTGGAACTGGCTTTATACAAGAGTTTACATTCTCAAACTTTTCCTGTCTGGGATCCAAACTGTATATGTTAAAGTTCAGGCCTCCAGACTCTTGGCTCATTAAAACATACCAATACTTTTCCACTGTGGAGACCCACCAGAAAATCACCTGTGAAACCCAGTCCTGTGTGTGTGTATGTGTGTGTGCGCACACACACACACTCCACACAACGCTGGCTGGCTGGAGCAGGGAGATACCATGGACAGGGTTCGTACGGTCATGAAAAACCTGGAAAAGTCATGGAATTTTAAAATGGTCATTTCCAGGCCTGGATAAGTCATGGAAAAAAATAAAATCCCAAAAGTTTTGGAAAAGTCATGGAATTTTTTTATATTCATATGTTCATGTCGTACATTTACGCTGAGTTTGAAATAATTAATATGCTTTTAAAAGAAAGATATAAACAGGCATACGCTCTCAAACTCGCAGTGCGAATTATTCGCGCTGCCAGTGAACGCACCTTAACAGGTGACATGCCGACCGCTTCCCTGAGCTACTGTGATAGCAACATTAGCTCGGTTCGCGAACGGTCGGTATTATTCACTATGCCAGGTGTCGATTAAAAATGCTTGGCTACACATGGACAAATACAAGACATGGTTACACCCGACAAAGACCCGGGACGAGCCAAATGCAGGTTGTGTGGAGGCAAAACCGTCTATTTCTAACATGGGGGGAGCCGACATCAGAGCCCCATCGCCGGCTTTCTAACTGCGACGCCGAGCAGCACGTCTCTCGCTTCGGCGAACAAGCAGGCGGCGATAACGGATGGCGTTGTAACAAAAAATGACGTCCTTACTGCGGAGGTAATGTGGGCACTGAAGGTTGCCAATTCCCACTTTTCATTTAAATCATCAGAAGATGCCAGCCTGCTATTTCGCCGGATGTTCCCCGATAGCCAGATCGCGGCACAATTTGATGAGCTGGATGACTTAAAGAAGAGGGCAAGAGTGGAGACGGATATTAGCGCACTCGAGAGATCAGCAGATGAATATGCTGAGAAAGCAGACGCTACCAACCAACTGACCTTCATCACCAAATCGAACAGCTTCCGCCGAACTGCAAAAGAGAAGAAGGCATCTCTGCCGGAGATTGAAAAGCAGATAGATGCGAAGCTTGAAGAAATGAAACGCTAAGCTGGCAAGTGACTGTTCAGTTAAGTTCCCGTGGACAGTGAAGCACAAATTTCTTCTTTCATTACAACTTGTTCAGGTTGCCACGAGCTATTCTCTCTTACGAGCCTCTCAAGGGACAAGTCTGTGTGAGTGTGTCAGTCAAACACACAAAAAGCTCTTGTTATGTGAATGCTGTTTTATAGACCTGTTTAAATGTTAAATTGTTTTTGATGATTTATGTTTGAAGAGTTAGTTGCCAACTCGTTTTGTTAAAATTTTCACTAAAAGGGAATGCAATGTGTGCACTAGCTGGATCCTACTGAATGCCTGTCAGAGTATATAAATGTTGTTATTCTAATCAAACTATTGTCTCTCATTCATTTGTGTCATTTAAGGTATGCTGTATGCTTTAGAATTCTCATTTTTAGTTTAAATACTACATTTTCTCACTTTTTCATGTATACACCGAGATTTCACAAAATCTTTGGTCATGGAAATTTGGCTTAAAGTATGGAAAAGTCATGGAAAAGTCATGGAAATCCATTGGTCCAAATGTGTATGAACCCTGCATGGAAGTGGCTTGTTTGGAGAATCGGTTCCACCTCACATACACAGTACTAGAGCTGCCCAATTTTAAATGTTGGGTTGATGGAAATGGTTATCCCATAATGCAAAACACAAGGGACATGTAGCAACTACCTACAGCAGAAAATGACTTAAAAATGGATCTTTAGACACTTTGAAAGCATGACACACACTCAAAGTGATCAGTGACAGAGCGACTCTGCTCACATCGTTATTAGCTTTTTAAGGGCTGCGGTTTTTCACGCATTTTGTGGGGTTTTCTGTTCATTCACTTTGAACACTGCACGGTACGAGATACGTCCAGTGTTTTAACTCAGCGCAGTGGGGTGACAGCTGACAGACCAGACAACCAAAGGATCAGATTTGAGACAGCTAATCCCCACCGCCGTCCTAATGCCCGAGGGTTAGATCGAGACATCCTTTTCTACATACTTTCATATTATTGATTTGTTCAACAACCGGCTAGTTCCTGCTTGTCAACTTGAAAAGTGAGTGTGCCAAGGTGTCTTCTGTTCCTTTTTAAAGGGTTTGGCAAGAATCCATTCATCACCCAGTCATTAGGAAACTCGCATGTATGAAGGTTGCATTGAGAACAGGCAATCACAATATTGTCTTTAAATTTGAAGGACTTTGCACACTGAGGGAGTTCAATTGGCATGTCAATATATATATATTTTAAACTATAGAGTACTTTCCCACAGAACGCAAATATTACACAGCAAAAGAGCAATGTCGATTATTTTTTTCCGGAAAACAAAGTTGATTTTTCTGAGCCTTTGCGAATAAAGGCATCAAATGGTAAATGGACTCAAAGCGCTTTTACACGAATGTCATTCACCCATTCATACACTGATGACAGGGGCTACCATGCAAGGTGCCACCTGCCCACCAGGACTATCTAACATTCACACCCATTCACACTCCGGAGGCAGAACCTACGGGAGCAATTTAACATCGACATGGACTAGCCAAGCCGGGGATCGAACCGCTGACACTCTAACACTGAGCCACTGCTTAACTTTTTCCCAGAAGGAACTCCAATTCACTCTGAGCATTTTGCTAGAAGGAAACTCAGTAAAACGGTTTACAGTAGCTTCACAGTTGACCTCAGACAGACTGTCAGATCCAGGTAGTTGGTCCTCTGCTTATGCAAATCTATTCAACCCTTTTCATTGAAAAAAAAAGTGCAACTGTCGCAAATTCGCATCACTGCCGGTTTTGAATAGTTTTGATGCAAATTATTCACAAGCGAGTATTTCTGTTTTCATGTCCTTTTCTTCGCCACAACAACGGTGTGCAGAGGCCTTAAGAGGGAGAATTAGAAAGATAAAGAAAGTGAGTTTGTATGAGATTTAACGTGTGAGAGAGTCTCAACCGCCCCTTGAGCAGAGTTAATTTCCCCTGACAGGGGGTCTCCACTCGCACTCTCTGATAGAGAGAGATGAGTGCCCTCCAATCCACAGCCAGTGACACATGACTGACTGACAGCCCAACAGAAGAAATGTAACTCTCTTGAGCTCTCTCTGTCTTTCACTCCCTGGAGGAGCGCTGACCTATAGACAACTATGGTGTATAACGCAGCCCTAAGTTTGCTGGAGGTCACATTTTATTCCGCTGTTCCTTTAGAATCATTGCATCAGATCTGTAGGATTTGCACTTTAGCATCTAATGTAGGACAAGCCTGAGGCTGACGCGTGAATGTGCACTGACGCGTCGCACGTAATCCAGCCAGGTGTTATAAATATGCGCTCTGCACAAAACGTGGTCGTCCATCATTCTCACCAGGCCTATGTGGGATTCCGAAAGTTAAAAAAATAAATATGTTCGCCCACATTTTTCTTGACATCAAAGCATCTGGTGCTGCTGTCGCAGCGTGTTGTCACGTGTTTCTCCCTAAAAGATCACGAAGAAGTCTCGGTGTGAGGATGTGATTTTGGGCACCAGCGAGGGAAAGTAGATTAAAGTGTCGTGATATTCTTGACCTTTCGTCTTTCGAGAACGGATCGTGTCGAGTAATGTTTGCTGCTGGTGAATGTATCTGGCATCTAGGCTAAGTCTTCAACAGTTCTTCAATAGTAATTAAAAACACCCATAATGAAACTCTCAACCTTTTATGAGAGGAAAGGTTTTACTAAAAGGAATGTTTTTGTTTTTTTGTAGTTCTGTTTACTCCAAGTGTAAATACCAGCAACAAACTTTGCACCTGATCTCAGGCCTCCATCCATCACTGTCAGCGGAGCTGTCGGCCGACACCTTAAATAAGGTCCGGACTGCTGTGACTAAACAATCCGGTTTCTGTGACAAGAACATTTGAGTTTAGTCGCTGCTGGGACCAAAGCTGTGCCCAGAATCATTTTTGAGGCAAATAAAACTGGAACGGATGAAATTATAGCCGTTACCAATTTTCAGTCTTAACACTGTGAATTTATGAGATCAAAAGGGGCAGCTCATTTTTTTTTGTGTGTGTGTGTAAACTCTCTGCAACTTATATTTCTTTACATTTTGTTGCCACACATGACCTGGCAGTTGATTCACCAAGTTATTAGTTCGTCTCAGTTAGTTTTAACTCCCTAAAAATGCATTTTCACACTGACTTTTGACCGGACGAATTACCAACACCGATATACTAATAATAACTCCTTTAAATGAGAGTACTCGTTTTTTCTTCTGTGGGCTGTCAAACCCTGCAACTCTGACAACATCAGCTCATCCCTGACACCATAACTAATAGATCACACAACTTGTATACCGTGAGTGTCATATGCCAACACCCTGACCTATTTGGTGCCACAGCACCCACATCGTTCCCTGCATTGTGCTGCAAAGCGTCTCAATTTAGAGCAACGTGATACTGCATAATGTTTCGCGATGCTGCCGGTGGAGTGTTATTTATTCAGCCCCCCGAGCAGATCGGAGGGATGCTGAGCAGCTCCGCTTTCTTTCCTGATGAATAAGAGCAGCTGCTGCTGTGTTGTGCGTGCGCCCGTTTGTGATTCTATGTGGTACAGCTCCAGGTGTTGGGTCCAAACTGAAGGATGGAGGTCTTTTGGTTTGACACCTGAACATTGCTCTGTCTATCATAAAACATCAGCAGGAATACGTATCTCCTATTCTCTTCTTATTCTTTTTTTAAAATTTTGTTCCCGCATGCACACGTGTGAATTTAAGTGTAAGTAAATGCAGAGTTTTGGGTTTGTGAGCGAATACAGCCCGTCGGTCCGCTTCCCCCCCGAGTACAAACTGGAATCATTAGCGAGCCCGTGACTGACTGTCACGGCACAATGGTTGCAACACTGACAGCGAGGTAATGCGGAGTTTGAAAAACTGGTGTATTATTTCCAGCGTATTTGTACATTTGACAAGTTTGCATCGACACAAACTTGGAAGCAAGCTCGACTGGCAGAAATGTGTGATAGTGAGACACCGGGAGATGAAACGAGCATCTGGCAGCACGCGCACACACGAGCACGAATGTGAGCGCACTCTCTAAGCTGTCAGTGTTGAGAGAACATTATGCAGCAACATTGGAATAATTTTCCTTCAAGATCCAGTCAAACAAATAGATATCAACGTAGGTATCAAGAAACTGCCTTAATGTTTTTTGGTGCAACACAGAAGTCACATTGAAGATTAAAATTCAGCAAGTTATTAGCAATACCCACATTTTTTTTTTTTTAAAGTTCAACTTCTTTTATATAACTGTGCTTATCAACCTCCAATTCTGAAAAGTGTCTTAAACTTCCATTATCTCTGCTGGCCAGCAGAGGGCGACTCCTCTGGTTGCTAAAACAAGTCTGATGCTATAGAAGTCTATGAGGAAATTACTCTACTTCTGACTTGATTTATTACCAAAGTAAACATTGTAAACATGAGTTTATGGTCTCAATAGCTGGTTTGAAGTCGGCAGTCCACAAAGCAATATGTGACGTCACGGTGACTATGTCCACTTCTTATAAACAGTTTCCATCTCACATCTTTAACCCTTTACAGTGTGTTTCCAGTTCATGAACATTAATTATAACATATGTCTTGCGCAGCGTTCGGCTGTACTTAGCTCCACCTTGTTGGGAACGTAAAGGAGCATGTTTGGTTATCAGCAAATATGAAACTAAACTATCAACATCAATGGAGTTATTAACATCAATAAGTTAATTAGTAATTACTAATATGAACGGGGCACCACCCTGCGGACAGGGACCAATAACCAAACTATAAACTAAGTCTCATAATTTGTGTTCACTCACGATATTAACAGTCTGAATTCTATTACACGTTTGGAGTGAGAGTGAAGGTTTAAGTTCGAGCACAGGCCACTACATCCAGTTATTATTACACACATATGCACAAGTAATCATAGAAGACTGCTCTTTAAAATATAACAGAGTTTATTAAATAAAAATAATAAATGATCGAATCAGATAATATCAAAACCAACAAACACTATCATACAACTAGAAAATGCATTTCCTGCTGAAAATGCATTGGAATGCTGAAAACTGAAATGAATTGCAAAAACATTGCTGAAAATAGATATCCAATTCAAAAACAATTGCAAAAAGCTTAATAATTCAAAAAGTTTCAAGATTACAAATATGAAAACATTGAACATTTTGATATTCGAACGGTTTCTGTAGCTTAAACACTTTCAGCGGTAGTGATATTTGTTGTAGTAGTACTAGAAGTTAGTTGTAGTAGAAGTATTATTATCTGTAGAAGTCTTAGTAGCATTAGAATAAGTACTAGTTGTAGCGGTAGTGATATTTGTAGTAGCAGTAGTACTAAAAGTTGTAGTTGTAGTAGAAGTATTCGTAGTAGTAGAAGTATTAGTAATAATGAGAAGAAGTAGAAGTAGTAGTATCAGTAGTCGTAGTAATAGCTGTAGTAGTGGTCGTAGTATTTAATATAACAGTAGTAGTAGTAGTAGTAGTAATATTAAAGTCAGTTTTTGAAGTAGCAGTAGTAGTAGTACTAGTAGCAGTCATACTAATAGCTGTAGTAGTATTAGTACTGGTAGTAGCAGGAATAGCAGTAGTAGTAGTAGCAGTTGTAGTATAAGTAATAGTAGTAGTGGTAGTAATAGCAGTAGCAGTAGTAGTAGTAGTAGTAATAGTTGCAAAAGTTGAAGTAGTAGTAGTAGTAATAGTAGCAACAGCAAAAGTTGAAGTAGTAGCAGTAGTAGTAGTAGTAATACTAGAAAATCAAAGCATAAAAACATAGATGGTTTCACAAAACACAAAATTGATTACCGGTAAGTATCCCTAACAACAGACACAGTCAGGGCTCCGTATACGCATCTCCCCTCTCAGTGTTTTGTGAGCCCTGTTTCTAAGCTTTCCCTCCTCCTTTATACTATATTTGACTTTGTCCTGACTGAGGGAGCTGTTATCTTCACACACACACGCCAGGGTTGGGGCCACTGTGTGTGTGGGAGTCCTGTCCGTTCTCAGGGATAGCGAAGGTGCTGTTCCTGCAGATTGCTACACAATATCCCACCGACTAACCCGATTCACAACACAACTAGTTATAAGTTTTAAGCTAAATCACCTGCATGTCAGAGCTTCCTCTTTGTACGCATATGAGTGCCTCACCCGGAGATTCAAACCTTTGCTCTATGACACACGCAACACTATTGCTAATGAGCACACACACACATAATACTTATACGTTTAATGCCTGTAAATACCGTTAGCATATTTCTACATATGGTATGGCAAGAAATGCCAACATTAACACCAGCGTTGATGTGTTTCATCAGAGTACACTCGTATAATTTAGTTTACAGCTTACAAAAGACGTTTAAGTGTGCAGTTACTCTTTTAAGCTAAGCTAAGCTAACCGGCTCCTGAAGCATCATACTTAAACACACAAACATGAGCGAGGTATTTATCTTTTCTTTTACATGCGACAAGAAAGCAAATGAGCAAATAGTCACAATGTTTTCCTCCAGATCCTTGTGAGGTTGTTCGGTACTTTTTGTCTTTCACTTCCGATTTTTGCTGATACCAGCCCATAGGTTGGGATCCCTGGTTTTTCCACCCTCATGTCATTCCTCCACTCTGATGGAGCTCCACGCCCGTCGGCTCAAAGACCTTGACGGGTCCTGTCCATGTCTCTTTTTTTCTCCCATCAGTTTCGCTTTCTAGTTTCCGTCAACTCGACTGTCGTGCTGCCAACCTTCTGTTCATTTTTAATCTGCTCCCACTGAGCCCTGCACTTTGTTGTCTTCCTCTTCATCTCCGTCTCTTTGCTCTCCACTTTTGTTTCCTCTGCCTGTCCCACCTCCGCCGCATGCTACCCTTCATTTTAGTCGAAGTCATCTTTGTTCCTATCAGCTTAACAGTTTCTCTCCGCTACCCTCCGTGCCTTTAAATATCCCATCCACCTTTCATCCTTTACCTGTCCTCTCTGCTTTCTTCTCTCTCCATATTTCTCCTCTTCTCCTCTACAGCTCAGTATGTTCTTGAGGATGCGGCCTTTTTTTTCATTTTGCAGCAATATCTCACCTGCCTAACTGTGCTTTTGACAGCATCCGCTGTTGCTTTGCTGCACCTTTCTCAACAGCAGACCGAGTCCAGATGGCCTGATTATGTGCTCAGTATTCACCACTGTCCATGTTGGAAAATTCACATAAGACTTAAGAGGCAATGTGAAGATTTGGTATGTAGGGATGGGCGATATCTGTCCATTGCTGTTTATAGAGTCATGCAAAGTTAATAGAGCTTCTCTCTCCACTGTCGAATGTAAGCTTTGTGATTGGATTGCCTGACGCATCATCACATTTGGAAAAAGAGGTTGTGGAGAGTGAAAAATAATGTAATGTAATTTCTTTAAAGTCTTATCAGAACCCAGAGTGCAAGGTGAACTGAGGTCAGGCAGAACAATTAAAATTGCTCTTTTCGTCTGTCTGTCTCCAGGTCTTCTCTGACGTGCCCTCATTGCCTTAAGCAGAGCAACACCTTCGACCCATTTTCATGCATCTCCCTGCCGATTCCCCTACGACAAACCAGGTGATGTATAACACTCAACATCATGTAGTTGAGTCTGCCTATGTGTGTGTGTGTCTTTGTGTGATATATATATATTAGGGGTGTAACGGTTCACAAAATTCACGGTTGGGTTCGGTACGATACAGTGGAGCCACGGTTTGGTACGTTTCGGTACAGTAGAAAACTATAAATGCCAGAGAAATGTACTTGATTTTAAAATATATTTATTCATTACAACTAACATCATGAAGTTATTCTTTGACTTTGAACAATGATGGAACTATACCTGAGTGACCCATCTTCTGGGGTGTCTTCTTAGCAACACATAAGCATAAAAAACAAAAACTGCTCCTTAATGTTATGTAGTGTTGTTACTTACATCTTGCTTACATCTTGTGTTGTTACTTACATCTTGCAAAAGAGATTTTTAATCTCAATGGGACTACCTGGTTAAATAAAGGTTTAAAAAAAAAAGAAATTTTTAAAATTTTTAAATTTTATTCAAACGTATCAGAATCAGAAACCGTTTATTGCCATCGTATGTTGGACATACAAGGAATTTGACATGACGGGAGGTGCGTAACATTTAACAACAATCAACAACGAGCAACAATGCAAAGTAGAACAAATTAAATTTACAGAAAATATAAGATAAAGTAAAATTATTCGGTTCGTCATGCGTACTGAACCGTGAGCCTCGTACCGAAGGGTTCAATACGAATACGCGTATCGTTACACCCCTAATATATATATATATATATATATATATATATATATATATATATATATATATATATATCAATTAATTATGGGCTGTTTTTCAATATGCTCTTTTAATGCAAGGCTACCTAATGGTGATCTTGCTGTCGGCGCTACCTGAACTATATTAGCGTTAGTGTCAGAAGTAAACTTATCAATCAAGTTTTAGTGATTTTATCATGTTTTCACTTTGGTCTCAGTCTGGTCATTATGGCGGCAAGTGATTTTGTTTTTTTACTATATCGGTTCTGCCATACTGTAGTTTATTGGGTAAATCTCCTGTAGACCCCAGTGCACACCCAAAACTGTTTATCCAAGCAAAAGCTTCTCTGAGCTGCTGGGAAGTTGACACTCTGGATAGACGAGGTTGTCACCTGATGTCAATGATATGTATATGACGATCTAGACTTCCTAATGTAGCAGTCCGGCTGTAAGACGGTACGACTTTGACATATGGAGAGAGAGACACAGAGAGAGAGAGAAGAAGAGAGGGAGAGGCGATGGTCATAGGACTCACTTTGTGAGTTTGACAATAGAGACGCAAATAGAGAGAGAAAGAGAGAGATAAGACTTCGTGGCTCTAGTGCACACTGGGGTTCGGCATTAAAGGCCCTCCACACGCTTTACACACCATGGGGATTTTAATTATTTTGGCTGATTAGAGCCAGTCTCAGGAGTCAGGATTGATTGACTTCTTCCTCATGATTCCCATCTATGTATGTCAAGATGCCAGTAATTAAGTAGTCGATACCAATGCCAGTGAAATTCCATGATACTCGATACCCAATTTGATACCATGGGAAAAATACAACAAAAAAAATCAATTATAGCCACGTTATAATCCCCTCTTTAATATTTAGTTCATATTGCTTTAAAAAAAACAGATGAAACTCAATGCAACCTTAACGATAGCTGTTAGCTCAGCAGGACTTTGCTACTAACAGCTAACATTTACTAGCCTCCCTTCTGCCGAGTCCAACACAGATTTGTTGTGTGCAGTGCAGCATTATCAGGGATAAGATAGGGTGGACGCGTGGATCGTGAGTTTACTGTGTCCTTTTCGTATTTTAGACCCCGTTTGTCTCGACTCAAGCCCTGATCCCTGACACAAGTCCTGTAGTGTTTTCAGAATGTTAGCATCGACTTGGTACCGAAGTATCGGTTCTCGTGACACCCCTATTCCCATCAAAGCTTCAATCCAACGTCGACCTAAGTAGAGGTCTAACCACCTTGAAATAAGTCGAATGAGGGGCGTCTTGGTGAACAAGGCATGCTGGGTAACCACAACATTTTCTCACATATTAGCCCCTTTCTCTCTCTCTGTTCTCTCTCCATGTGTACAGACATGCACAAGACATCTTAAAAGAGAAAGAAAAGAAACAAATGCCTACATTCAGTGTTCAGTGAATCCCTCTATCTTCAAACATACAGACGCTGCTGATCTGCATCCTCTCTGCACGAATGACTTTCACAACGCCATTTATCTGACAGTGTGTGGTCTGTGCCCCCTCCCCCCCCCAATACATACATACACACACACACACACAGCAGCAGTATCCCAGCAGAATGCCTGATAAGTCGGAGGGCCCCCAGAGACACAGCGGGGTCTGGCTGGCAGTAGGGCATTGAGGTCTGGGTGCTGCAGATAATGCTGTTGTGGCGGAGAGAATAGTAGGACGGCAGTATCTCTGAGTGTTTTCTCCTGACCTAACCTAACCTTCGTCAGTCTCAGCATAATTCCTACTCGAGTTATTCTTTTCTAAAATGATGGAGTTGCATTGGGGGTAATGTAGAAGGCAGGTTTTGACAAGGTGGAAGAATGCATGGAATAAAGATGATCTGGTCCTGCTAGCCCTGATTTATTTTTTTAAACTGTGCGACTCGTTTTTCAACCAGCACCTGAACACGGACCTTTCAAATTAGCTTTCATTCCCAGAAAAAGATTACAATTACTGTTAAATACTGCGCTTCTTGATTGACTATTTCAAGAGAGTGTTAAAGACTGCATACTCGTTCACGCTCCCGGCCTGAACTGAAACAAGTGGATCCCTGTGAGGCAGGGAGACACTGCAAAAAAAACAATTTTCACGTTTAGTAACATTTGATGTAAAACATGCAGAAACACAAAAATAATTTTAACATGATCCCAGCTCTGACATGGCTCTTCAAGACCATTTTGAATGGTTGGAACCAAGAGCACCGTGCGCTCTTGGTTCATGTGGGAACATATGAGAGGTTTCTGTTTAATGAGGACTAACAGGCTCTGATCCAGCTGGGGCTCGGGAGGCTGCAAAAAAAAGAAAGAAAGAAGAAAACCCTGCTTTGTAAGATGACATCTCCATTTCCTCTTCCTCTCGAGTGTCATCCTACACCTCTGTTGCCGTTTCATTGCACATCTCGGTGTCTCATCGTGCAGCATCTAACAGCGCAAACAAAACATCTGCCTCAGATCCTCCGCCGTCTGCCTCGCCGCACATTACTCACCTGAATAATGCATGATGGGAAGCAGGAAGTGGAGGTCTTCTTCCGAAATGAGAAGGCGTGACCTTACTCTGTCTCCCCGCCCTGTCTTCTCCTCGATGCTACCTGCTCTCCTTCATGTCCTCTCATCTTCCCGCGGCACCTCGACCCTTTTTAAATCTTCATCCCTGAAAGATTTCAGGTTTCTTCATGCGGGACCATCACCGATGTGCTGCTCATGTCTTGTCACGCATCAGGGGAAAATGAAACACTAAAGACAACATCTGGAAATAGTTTATTCACTTCAGATAAAAAAAAGTCCGACACAGACAAATCGGATGGTTTGTTCTCATGAAATTAGATTTCGCACGACAGTATTGTCAAGAGGAAATCTTTTCCCCAATCTTATTAGACATGAAACAGCTCAGCGGCGCGTCTCAAAGTCTCATTTCATCGAATGTTTTGTTTTGCTGTTAAGCAGCTGAAATACATCAAGACTCAACACATCGTTTGAACAAACTGACAACACGGCGTCGGTTGCCCCCGGCATCCTTGAATTCTGTCATATTATCGTCTCTTTTTGGTTTTGGTTGATGTGTGGATCTCTAAACGGTATGCACGTATCAACTGATTTGTGTGTGTGTGTGTGTGTGTGTGTGTGTGTGTGTGTGTGTGTGTGTGTGTGTGTGTGTGTGTCTGCATACAAATATGTTAATGACTCAGTGTGCCAGGGTTTGTTTGGAATCTGTAATAAATGTAAACATGCAAAATCAGAATTGCAAAACAATTTGGCACTTTGCTCTACATCATCTATCTCCCTCTCTGTCTTCCTACCCCTCTCTCCCTTACACACACACACACACACACACACACACACACACACACACACACACACACTCACACACATGCATATACACACTTCCTACCCCTCTCTCCCTTACACACACACACACACACACACACACACACACACACACACACACTCACACACATGCATATACACACTTCCTCACCCTCCCTCCCTTTGGCCCCCTGTTCTATTTGCCCCACAGGCCGATGTGTGTGACGCTGGTGTTCAGTACGAAGGGTCAGCGGTACCTGCGGGTGGGGCTGGCTGTACCCCTCTTTGGTTCCCTGTCCTGCCTGAGAACCATGGTGGCAGAGGAGGGCAAAATCTCCCCGGACCAGGTACAGAACACACACGCACACACACACACACACACACACTGCTCTGTAAAATTGTGACGGAAAATTATGACGGAAAATTGGAAATTACGCGAGGTCACCAGACTCTAGAGGTGCCACATGAGAGTGAGGGAGATGCAAATCAAGCAGTCTGCACGCTCTCACACAGTCCTGAGAAGAGGTCGGATCAGGTAGAATAAGTGAAAACACCTGTGTGGGTGGATCAGAAGTATTTATGGGCTTGAATGAAAGATCTATTTTTGTAACCCAGCTTTCTCTTTTTGTGTAAAAATGCCAAACATTTGATGGTTCTAGTATCTAAAAAATGAGGATTTGCTGCTTTGCTCTGTTATATACAGACCATTTTACAGCCGACTTCAAGATTACGTCACAGCGTTAGCTGGAGGCAGAACAAAGGAAACACTGGAGGCACGAATCCCCTCAAGGGCAGCGGGGCTGAGGTTGCACATGAAATATCATCTTGCTGTGTTGTTGACTGCCAGAATCAAAATTGCACACATTTGAGATGATGAACTGGGATTCGAGGCTCTATCAAGCTGCAATATTGGGGAAATGATTTAGAGAGAAAATGTTGCTTATAGTTTAAAACAGCCGTCTGCTAACCTCCTCAGCCGTCACGGCTGCTGCTAGATTATTATAGAGGTGGAGAGAGATGTTGCTATCAGACCAAACTATTAGAGCGATTGGTTGCTGAATGAAAGCATGGCGGAATTAGCAAGCTAACTAGCGGACGGCTGGCTACTTAGCTAGCTTGCTTATTCCTCCATGCTGTCACGCAGCACTGGTTACAGAAAAATATCCAAATAAAGTTCTCACTCATCTGGTGATAGCAATGTGCCTTTCCTACACATGTGACAAGAGTGAGTGGCTGAAGCATTAAGTTGTTAAATATTATTAATTTAGCAGCTGGCTAGTTAGCTGTTTACCTTGCTTATTACACCACGCTTTTATGCAACACTGGTAACAGAAGATGGCCCTCCTGCCTCAGTCCTCGCCACTAGGAGACTAGTGGCTCTCCTCACTACAAAGCAGGGAGGAGAGCAGGCAGGCGCTCGAGGGAAGAGCTAGAAGACCCAGGTTCAAAACAAAACAAAACATTCAAACAGAAGTCTCTATTTTAAAGCTTGAATGCGTTCACACAGTAAGCTGAAATGTCACCAGCCAAGATAAAGGTTAGAGGACAAGGTTCCAGAGGTATCTGTTCATAAATCTTTCACCTGCCCGACAACAGATGATGAATATTTCTGGGTTTTACAAACCCGTGTCCACAGCAGCGTGAGAGTAAAAGAGAAGCAAAGATACCCTTTTCGTGGTCCATAAGTGGATTGTTCCACTATCTATTCTTATAAAATATAAAAAAATATACCTTTTATGTCAAAATCTCTTCCAAAATACACTGTATAGAAAGTGTCTTGATGTAATAATGTTCCTAGCTGAGGGATTTTCTTTATGTTCTTGGTGTCTGCCATGGTTTAGCCTGGAATTTCAATTATTTTTTCTGTCAGTGTTGTGATGCACCAACGTTCTTCTGATTTAAGACTTCTTAAATCAGCTAACGGACCATGAATTAGTTGTGAGTTTTTTTAAGGACAGTGGCAAAAAAATGGTTTAACGTTATGTTTCTTCTGAACTTGTGACCCGGAGAGGATGGAAGTAAATGGAAGTACGTTTCTAAAACGTAATGTTTCTAGCATTAGCACCTCTATGCTACGCTAGCTGCTGAAGATAAAATGAATGTACACGTGCAGCTTTTGCTTCTTAATGACAGTAAAGAGTAAATAAAGACCTACCCGGCCTTACAGGAACAGTGCTGTTCCTTTATTTCATTGTCCTGCGTCTCGACCGCCAGGTGGTTCACTTTAACACTGGGATCTTTAGGCTTTAGCTTCTATCTTTATCTTTTTGCCCTGTTTTCGTGTTTTGTTTTTTCTTGCAGCTTCACTGGCTTCCCGATGAGGAAATGTATTTCAGTTCACAGGGTGAGATTTTCTTGTTAAGCTCCTACGCACGGTCCCATGCTCTACCCACACAGGCGTTTTCACATACTGATTAGACCTCTTCTCAGGACTGCGTCTGGACAATGTACTTAATTAACATCTCCCACACTCTTCTGTTTGTTTTGTTGCATTAGTTAGAGTGGGAACATTTACCCCTTGGTCACTCGTATTGGTTTTGCTTGTATTCCTGCCAGCGTACACCTAAACACAGGTAGGTGGGGTTTGCACTTAATATTAAAACGGGTGAGGCCCTTAACCAAACACACACACACACACACACACACACACACACACACACAGAGTCATACTGGCCACAGTCTGACATTATCATAGGTTTGATTTAAGTCAATCAAGCCCATGGCTCGTTCATATTTCAACAGTGTGACTAAGTAAGAGCAGTTGCTTTGGTTACCTGCATTTTAATAATCCTTTCACATATAGTCTGCACTTAAGCAGGACATCTGCCATCCAATCACAATTGAGTATTTTGAAACACAACCAAATAAATAGAAGAAAAACAACCTTCTCTGTCTGCATTTTAAATACTTACAAGCACAAAATATTCATCAGTGTGAATCACATCACTCTCATCACTGAATACAAATGTTCTGTTTGACTGTCAGGGCCCTGGGGATCTCTGACTTAAACACTTCTCTGATAGATAAAAGAAACGTGTCCTTAATAGTATTCCCTTTGCAGATGTTGCTCTTTTTGAATTTGTGTCTTGATGTATTTTTTTTTTCTTCTCTCACAGGTCATCCTTTCAGAGTTGTACTCCACGGGTTTCCAGCGTTCCTTTTCAGATGACGATGACCTGACGGCAATCGCTGATAGCGACGTCATCTACGCCTTTCAGGCTCCTCCCCTCTATAGTCGTGGAGGCTCCGCGCCGCACTCAGGTAACCACGGCAACAGAAACATGCACCACACTTCTCTCGTTTTTTTTTCCCCCACATTTCCAATTTTCTCTTTTTCAGCCTCTCGTAGTCCTCCTGATGACCTTTTATTTACACTGATTCACTTTTTTTTCACTTTCAGTGGATATTTTTCACAGGCAGACTTTTTACTTTGGTGAGGAGAGGGTCATTGTCTGCAATGAGCTTTGTGTTCCTCCTTTCATTCTGTTTCTTTATGCATGATTTCCCCCAAACATAATAACTTCTGAATGACTTAAGGAAGTATGAGAAGCGTCTCACCTGGATGATTCATTTATCTAAATGATTAATTTATCTAAAACTCTGAGGAGTTATCAGAGTGTGGCAAGTAAGAACCATCTACAGCTTCGGATAGAGGACAGTTAGTCGATTGCATGGATACGGATTTCCAAAACATACAGTTCCTCATAAAAGACTGTGGTCAAAATATAAATCGCATAGATGAGTAACAGACTGGATACAATACTTTTTACGTAAAGGGGAAGGGGAAGTAAATGCCAGTTCAGGCTGGAAACCAGTGACCTCAAGGATCTGTGTTGGGCTTTGTTGTCTGTATAAATGATTTGCCTAGTGTGATACAGTCTGATGCATACTGCCGAATGCACTGTTGACAGTGTAATGACACACAAACACACTTTCTGCTTTTAAAGCAAAAAGGCTAACTGGAGCCCCTTTGAGATATGCACTTCACTCGCTAAATGTAGCGATTCAGAATGAATTCATCATGTTTAAATCGTGTTAAAACCAGTCAGAAAAACAATTGTTGTGGCCTTGATATGTAAAATATATCAACAATACATTAATAATAAAAACCTGAGTTACAGACCGGGGATGTGGAATTGAATTGTCACGGGTGTTAACCAGGTAGGCGTGAAGATACTCTTTGTTGTTGACACAATTAAAATCACCTGAAATTAAAAGCCTGTCGTATGTCACATGACAACAGATAGGAGCTCAGAGAGAGTTCACAAAGAAAGCTTCTGTTAATGGAATAATATCTATGTTGAGCCAAGTTTCTGTGACAAAAGAAGACATGCATAGTTTATTGGACGAAATAACGTCTCGACACGTGAATGATTTATTAGATAGTGAACTCGCATTCAGCAGGCAGGGCCACTCTGACAGGTAAGTTACCCTTGATGGTGATCACATCAGAAACGACACCCCTGTCGGCTGTATCATTAGACAGAATTGTGGCTCCAACCATATTGGAATAATTTGTGCACGCTACTAGAGTGTATGTGGGCTAAGTATCACTCTCTGGGCTGTTATGAACGTAAGTTGGGCAGTAGAGGGAGCCAGTGGCACAGACCAGAGGGGAAGGCGAGGACACTGGGGGGCGAAGAACAATTTGTGCACGAAAAATGTTTGCTGAAAGTGTATTATGCGCCATGGATGTTGTTATTTTTTGCATCCTTTTAATCCCTTCTTTTTTCATAGCTTTGAGTTTGTTGTAAAGGTGTGTTTTAGAACATCTGCCTGCTGCTTGGATGTGTCATTTGTGCCAACATGAACGATAACTTTTAGGATACATATGGATGTTTACGAGGTATTCTGCAAAATGTTTTCAACTTCCCGGGATAGTTAATCCATCTAGCCGTGTTCTGCGGAGTCCAGGTTGCATTTAGTCAATTCAATTAGGAGGATTTCATTGTTGTGTACAGCTGGAAAGTAGTGAAAAGTACGAGAAGGAAATGCTCCGGATGAGCCATGTTTTAATCAAAGTAATAACCTTATTGTGACGCCTGCAGGTGAAGCGGAAAATAACATTTTGAATTGACGTTTCTTTAGTTTTAAGCAGCGGCTTTTGGCACATGCATATCTGATGAGTTGTGAAGTTTATGAGGAAAATGTATCAGGTTACAGGTGCTTAGACAACTTCTGGTGGAGTTAATGAAGCAAGGAGCGTCCCCCCCCCCCCCCCCCTCTCGCTGTGGATGGATGTCAGTCAAGCTTTTTGAGGTAAAAGATGTTTTGTCTTTCCTCTTGATGACATTACTCTCCACTCGATCCTGTTCTCCGGCGAAGTATCCGCCACGCTTAGAGAGCTGTAGGTCTTTTATCACGCAGCGATTCCTTTAACACGCCAATGTTCACGTCTGAAAGGGGAAGAACGACATCAATATTTCACACATGTGCTCAAAGTGCTCATGAAAAATGAAGGGTCTTCACTCAACGGGAGGTGTTTCTGTTGTGCCTCCACACGGTTAAAAACAGTGTCACATACGGTTTAATTTCACCCGCAGTCACACACAGAAACACACGTGCATGAGTGAAAACAAACACGGGTAATGAGTCCATTAGAGTTACACTGGGGAGTCTCACAAATACATGGCCCTCACAGCGCACACACACACACACACACACACACACGTCTGCAGTCCTCACGAGCGATCTGAGGAAAATGATGAATGGTCCTTACCTCGGAATAATTCATGAGGTCACAACAGACCAGATTCCAGGATATCACGACTTCGTTCAGTGAGATTTATGTCACGTTGTGTGGAATGTTGCATGTGAAGTTACACAACCGTTACAGCTGCGAACCACGGTGGCGATAAAAGATGATGATGACGGCAGACAAAGTAACACAGGGAACATTTTTACGCTGAGTATGATTACATTTTAACGTGTGAGCATAATCGGAAAGTCCAGGTTATTTTCCCCCATATCTCGATGGGCTTTATTTTAGGTGTTTCAAGTGTATAAAGACTGTTTAATCATCTGTCAACACACCAATTTTAACAACTCAGAGAATAAAACATTGTTGTTAAAACTTTCTAAACTATTACAAGCTACCTATTTCGTCAAGTGAATTTAAAAGAGTCTAAACATACATAAATGACTCCTCTCCAGACTTGCCAGTACAGTGTAGTCACTCTGCTGTAAATATATAATACAGTACATAAGTGTGTGTGTGTTGTCGGGACTAGTTGTTTGATTTGGTCCTCATCACGTATGTCAGGCAGTGCAGAGGTCTCTTCCTCAGACTAAACAACCCTTCAG
The DNA here is from genome assembly GCA_028022725.1 of Lycodopsis pacificus. Taxonomy (NCBI): domain Eukaryota; kingdom Metazoa; phylum Chordata; class Actinopteri; order Perciformes; family Zoarcidae; genus Lycodopsis; species Lycodopsis pacificus. The sequence goes on from CM051693.1 coordinate 9,181,318, forward strand.
CTGCGGCAGTGATGCTGTCCATCATGTAAGTTTGTTTGTGCAGCCTCGGTGAAAAATGTAAAGCCTACTGCCGCCGTGATGGATGACGGTCGGGGAAAAAAAGCCTGTAGACCCAGAAATCTAATGAAAAACTTCCCGAGGAGTCTCAGTTATTTTTTTACTTAAAGAGATGCAAGTTTGTTTGGGCGTATTCACGCGTGAGTGATGTTACTTTAAGAGGCAGAAACAATCATTTTGAAATCATGATTAATTACTGTGATCATTCCTTCTATTTAGAGTTGTCTCTTTGTTCTTTTGTCTCAACCCTTTGAGGAGATTTTTCCAATAAAAGGTTATTTTGAAATTGGTCCCTAATTGCTGCATTCTGATGGACCGAGGCCGGATTCTTTTAATGAGTGTGTGCACACAGGCCCGCTGACATAGGAGATATGATATCTATATTAATGGTTCTCTTAGCTGCAATAAGGTAACCACACAATGTTGGAGATTTGTTGGAATCTTCTAGGGGGGCGTTGATGTGGACCAATGAATGATTGGCCATGTAAAGTATATATAAACCTCACGGCCCAGTGAAGCAACTCTCATGCTTTGCAGTTATGCTGGAGAGGGTTTAATGCATGCAGTGTGTTCCTCCGTCGTCACAACCTGCTGTGTGTTCCAGCGTTTGGGAGCTGGATTCCCCCTGACTTTATCAGTGAACTGTTGGAGGATATTGAATCAGGTACAATAATGAGGTTTTCGCGTTAGACTCAATGGCAGCAGGAGGTCTCATGATGAGAAACGCTGCAAACTCAATTAGGTCCCAAAGCGCCACGGTAGCATCCTATTTCATCCCCAACAATCCAGGTTATTTGCACATAAATGGAGTCATGACGCTGCACAAAAAGAAGAAGAAAAATGCTGCATAGGAGCTCAGGGAAGCAAAGCGTGCTAACTTTGTGTGATGCTCTTGGAGTTAAAAAAGTTAAGTTCTCCAGGATAATGGGAAAGTCAATCAAGATTTGAGCAGAGAGAGAGAGAGAGAGAGAGAGAGAGGAGATATTCCTTAATGGAGATAAAGGGATCTGTCAGGGATTGACAGCAGTCTGAGATTAGCAATTGAAGTCTTTCTCTCATTCCCTCCGCGTCGCCTCACGTACACACACTTTACCGTACACCGTGGCTCCACAATCGGCGTTCTTGAGTGTTCAGGTCCTGTCTCGAGGAACTGCGAGGCCGAGGTTAAGCCACCGTGTCGTCCCCATCAACCCACTGGAGGCTGTGTGCAAGTGCAGAGAGTCTGGGATTACTCTGAGGTGTTCATCGGGGCCGTCGCATCCTTCAATCCGCCTCTTTTACGTCTGCGCGTGTGAACACACACTTGCTGTCCAAGTATTTGACACCGAGACAGCTGAGCTACTGAATTTATTTTTATTTACTAAAACATTTTTTCTGGCCTCCTGGGGGCAGCAGAGACAACTTATGAACATTTTTCAGTTAATGTAGCAAATCAGTGTAAGCAGTTTCTTGTTTGCACATTCAGCCATTACAGAATAACATCGTCATTCATTCGGGGTCGTGTTTCTGGTCACCTGATGAGTCACTCTCTTTTTTTTTTTTTGGCTCATCAAAAGCAGTGCTCATGTGTTTGTCTTGCAGCAGGAAGCATGGCTTTGGGAGCACAAAGGACATTAAATGTGTGTGCTCTTGAAGTTGAAAACAAAAATCATTACACATGCAAATTAAGACTTTTGCAAAGTACACACTCCGTGCGGCTCCATTGAGGCAATTACAGGTTGCCCAAAGCGAACTCAGTGCAGAAAAGCAAAAATATGTCTGGGACATTCACAGGGGAACTCTCCTCCCCCCCCCCCGCCCCCTCCGGTAGGATTCATCATTTAAAGTAACCTGGAAAAAGCGGCTACACTCGGTGTTCTGATCGCCGCCTCTGGAATGTGTTCTCAAATCATCGGGGAAATAACAGCGACGGCTCGGCTCAGCTGCCTCGTGAAGAATAAGTGTCTGCGCTTGAAAGCTTCCTCTGCCCACAGGCCTGTCAAAACTAAACCTACGGTCTAATTGGCAAAGACAGCCTAATTGTGTTCAAGTGAACCATTCGGCAGGGAAGGTGATCACTGGAGGAAGTGGTTTTTTTACAGTTGTGTTGACCAGAGAGCAGCTTTCTGTTTTCTATCATTTTGTCGTCATCTTCTCAGTTGAAGACGTAGAATCTAAAACCTTTCGGCTGACTTGTCTTTGGTTCCTGCAACAAAGCTAAAATCCAGCACGTCTACCATTTATATCTTATTTATTAACAGATATGATTAACACAAATTTGCAGCACTGTGTTGTGGACTGTTGACCGACTAATATTTGAAACATGTCACTAAGTGCAAAATACCAAGATAAACTTTGTGTAGTTGAGGGACGGCAGAAGAAGAAAGAGAAGAGAAGAAGTAGGAGGGCGGCATCGGGTGTATTTGAGTTCCTCCCCCGCCGCCTCCCTAATCTGTTGTTGCTGTTGGCAGGAAGCTCAGGTGCTTCGCTGTCAACGGGGGCACTTGTGGTCAGATGGCTGCTTGCTGCCCCGACCACGGATTCGTCCGGGGTTAAACCCAACAGTCCCCCCGTTGGTATTTTTAGCCAGGTGTGTGGATTGCACTGTCAGGGGTCACTCATTCGGTCCTGAACCACCTGGGAGAGATGTCAGTTCCAGTCAGGATGTGGCCAAAATCCTCTCTTGTTGTTTTTTGCTTGTTCTGTGTTGCACAACTCGTGCTATTTTTTTTTTTACACATAAGTAATGAACAAACAGAGCAGTTCGGGGGAAATAAGACTTTTGCCTCTGGTGCAACAGCAAAATGTGATTGTCTACTTAAATTACGGCTGAAAAGTAATGGGACCATCAAGAGCTCATTTCTAACTGCATCAGTTAGAAATGAGCTTAAAGTCTGTGTGACAAAGCCGTCATTGCCGAGGAACACTGCCGTATAGGTCGTCTGTGCAACAGCCTGTTAAGACCCATGTTTACATTAGTTGTTAGTCGGCGAGCTCTAGTGGTAGTAATAGTGACGGGAGCAAAGGAGGAAGTCAAGTGGCGTAGTATTAAGAATTTCTTTAAGTAACATACGTAACTACGTTACATATCAAACATTGTTATGTCATTATTTTAACTGATCTTTTCCTTAAGCTTACCAAATAGTTTAGTATCACAATGATAAATAGATCGGTCATATTTGTTGTTTTTGTTCATTTCCTTTAGGTATGAGGACACGTTTTAACTGAGGCACTGCTGGAATTCTCTTTTTAGCACCCACTATTCGTTCAAGTCGTACTGAACCACTGGTGTCTTACCGACAGTCAGTGAATACTTTCTCCCAAGTTATTCTGTGTGTGGAGACGAAAATACTGTGCATGTGTCTGTGTGAACGACTAGTAGATGTAAGAGTTAGTGGTGTAACGGACTAGCTCAGGGGTGTCAAACTCATTTTCACTCTGGGGCCACATCAGCATCACGGTCGCCCTCAAAGGGCCGGTTGTAAATGTAAGACGGTGTAAATGTAACTACTCCTAACATATTTAGTTTAGTTTCCTGGGATATCTGTAACTTCCTCAACACCTACTAAGCAGAAATAGAGGTTCTTTTTTCCATGGTTAATGGCGGACAGTTGAACGGCTTTTAGGGCGATAAGACACGCCCCCTCTCCGGCGTGTCCAGTGCGAATGAACACAAAATAGCCCCCGGCGAGACCGGCGGCGCAAATGGCTCATAATGGCTCATAATTTCAACCATGGGGATATTTTTATTTTCACATCTAACTTTAAATTTTTGTAAAAAAAAAAATCTTTTTTTTTTTTGCTGGGGGATTCGCGGGCCACATAAAATGACGTGGCGGACCGAATCCGGCCCGCGGGCCGTATGTTTGACACCCCTGGACTAGCTGATCAGGGATCAGTACGGAGCTCTATTCAGTAAAAATGAGTATTGGGGCGAAAGTAAATCATGACGTGTTCAACTGTAATCTTGGCGGGAAACTTGAATGGATACAGCTGTTTGAAGGAGATGCTTTCGAGAGGGAATTATGACCTGTTTAACTTTCTTACACTTGCTCTTAGCAGCTTAAGATACATAAGAACTAAAACTAAATTGTAATCAATAAGAATAGAATCTTTGATTTCCTAATCGGTTTAAATTATGTTTCTGGCCTTTACCAGCTGCTAAAACAAAACAACAAAAACAATCTCCATCGACGATCGGCAATCGGTACAGGCGGCAAAAAAAGAAGCGATCTGTCCATCTCTCTAAAAGTTACATTTGCTTCCCTGCTGATCCGCTCCGTGACTCAAAACCCTGATACGATCCAGACCGTGCGTTTTGCAATCCGTTGCACCCCTGTAAAGCAGATGATAGCAATGATGAATAGAGTACCAGGGAGAGAGAGAGAGAGAGAGGAGTATAAGATAATGCAAAAGAAAGAAGTGGTGGATGGCGAGAGGAGAGTGATTGCCACATGAAGTGGAGTGAGTTCTTCAGGGCTAAGCTCTTTAATTAACGGCGCCATGCTCACCACCTCCAATCTCAAGTCTCTTTCTCCCCGACTTCACTCGCAGTCACTTCAGTCTTCATGTTTATCTTTTAATTAAATATTGCAGATCATAAACAGATTTCCACAGCATCCGTGACATTGTCACAAAAACAACAAATGGTTCAATATCGTGCTGATTGATCATTAGATCAATGCAGTCAAGAGATGCAGCATTTCTCCCTCACGCCCGCTGTCTTTTCCTCTCTGCCCTGGGAGAACTCCTATTCTCACAGTCTCACTTCTCTCTACTCCCTCCGTCTTGTTTTCCACCCAGCTAACACCTCCCTCCGTCCGTGGCGGCTCCTCTGTCCGTCTCCTGGAGAGAGGGCGGAGGAGGTGAGAATGAGACCCCGAGACGTGTGGGGGCAAAATCCCGCTCCTTGCCATGCACGGCATATTACTTTGTGGTTTTGAAAACCAGCCACTAAAATACAAGTGCTGTTAAAATACGGCTGTTTTAATGCCATTCAACCCTGTAACCTGGATATCCCATGTGCATTCTCCTTGAGGAAAGATTGTTGATGAACACTCCTCCGCATTCCAAATTTGGTAACTTCTGTTTGTCGGTTGCAAAATAGCCAAGATGGCGATGGCCGTACTCCACGATGGCGACGGCAAAATCGCCGAACTCAAGGCTTCATAACGGCAGTCCACAAACCAATGGGTGGCGACACGATGACGGCATCCACTTCTTATGTACAGTCTATGATTTCACCTCTACTACTGGTTCCATACAGTCTCATCATCACTCGTCATCACTTGTATATCAAGGAAAAAGCTTAAACTGCTGCTGAAACCCTTATAACCTTCACGTTTCGCCCCGTATTGTGTGTACCGCGCGATATTGAAACTCCCCTACTGATGATCTTTCTTTTGCCACCGCTACACATGTTGGACCCAGCGCTGCTCCTGTGACTCCTGGCTACAGATTGCACCTTTAACATTTAACTGAACCAGCATTCTCACCTCAATCATTATGTTGAGCATAATCCTGTTAATCTGTTAGCAATTACTATCCTTTCAAAGCGTAACCATCAAACCACATTCATATACAAATGTCATTTAAAGGTCTCAGGGTTGTATTCTCGCAGAATAGTATTCCCTTCTTCAGGGGTTGTGACCTTTCTGCTCCTCCCACTATTTACCAGAAGTTTAAGTCATTTTTTAAAATGTTTCAGTAACACTTTGCAATACGGTACTTGAAATACTCAGTAGTTGCTGAGGAACAAATAAGGAAGGAAGTCATTCAGGATTACAGCAAGAGTTAGCAACATTTCTAAAACGTAAATGAAAAAATAACAGTTGATTTATTGGCGAATTGGAGGGTTAATGTTTGGGTAGTCATGCTCTACAGTTTGGATCGGAACTAAATACTCTTATAGTCTTCAACCTCACAAGTGAAAAAGTGAGCGGTGAAGGTGACGGAGCGTATGGAGGGAGGGGTGACAGACAAAGCGTGAAGAGATGAATTGGCCGTCCAAAGGGCATCCAATATGCCTAAAATGTCACATCGAATTTCTCCCGTCTGCCGAGAAAGAAAAACAACGCTGAGTGATTTAGTAGCAGTTGACACAAACATTAGTCAAAAGCTTATTTTTTCACTTTTCTGACCTTGTCAGCACTTTTATTTTTGTATTCATATATTATTACTTATTAAATCAAAATTTGTATCTACTGTATCTAAAATGTTTTATGTGTTATGTCTTTCACACAACGCTTTTTTTTTGTGAAGGCGTTCCATCTGAGCTTTACATCTATTCAGACGTGCTCTCCTGTGTCTGTATTCAGGTGCGTTCTAGGAAAGTGGCAGCGATTAATTGCTCACTGGGGTTCGCACAAGCATTGTTTAATTATAGCCTCTGATAATGTCAAAGTTTATGTTTGCTGGGAGACGAGAGGTTGGACCTTCTGTATCCCCTCAGCTATTACTCACTATTAGTGGGTAATAGTGTGAGTGTGAAGCACATGTGTGGTAGCAGATGTAATTCATCTTACAGCTCCTCGGGGTAAATAAGAATCAAAGAGCAATTCAATATTAATGTTTTGAAATGTTTTCAGTGTAAACGTTTATTAGACGTTGCTCCCTGCACAGCAGTTTCTCATTCTGGCACCCAAAGGTGTTTTGCAACTGGGGTCCAGACTTTCTAAAAATCAATCTGGATACAATGTGGATATGCCCAAAAAAAACAGATTTGAGTTGACCATCTGAATACGGCCATAGACTGCCTTCATGTGTGAGATGTGCTGAAGAGCCAGACGTGCCGGTTCTTTTTGTAAACCAAAAGGAGGATTTTGAATTGTAATCTGAGAGCAACAGGGAACTGACGATGGTTTTGAAGGACTGCAGTTATTTTGTTTGATCTTTTTTGTCCCGGTCAGAACTTGTGCAGCTGAGTTCTGGAGAAGTTTTGTCTGGAAGACCCGTAAACAGAGGATTGCAGTTATCCAACCTGCGCATTAACTAATGCATGCCTGAGTTTCTCTCCAGTCCGTCTGTGAAAGAAAGCCCCTGATTATTCCAGGGTTTTTATTCTGATCACACGCTTTTAGTGATCTGGACCCCAGGTACTCACAGACAAGCTGTCTCCTGTCCAACTCAAATCAAATCAGCTTTATATTCTTTACCCTTTCATTTCCTCTGACATGTACACCTTCATGTTCAAGATATTGCTGCTTCTTCTTCTTCTTCTTCTTCAGCTTCTTATGAAACAGTCTGTTCTGCCCTCCTCTGTTCTGCACAGGGTATCCCCGCAGCCTCCCCTCCTCCCCCTACACCTCCACGGCTGGACACGACGGTCAGAGGTTACCTCCGTCTGGCACGCTCTCCTCTGAATACCTGAACCAGGGCGGCTCCAGCAAGGTCCTCCTCGTCATCTGCAGCACAGCAGGATCTGGCCCGCAGGCCGTCAGGTGAGCTGCAGGCTGATTGATTTCCAAGTTGTTGTTGTGTGGCGTTATGTTTTCGAGTTGTCCGTCCATCCCGATATCTCAGGAACGAATGTCTTCAAATTTGGCACAAACGTCCCCTTGTCCTCGGGGATGAACTGAGGCGGCAACCTCCAATCAACTCAGCCAATGCTGAAGTGCCTTAAACTTCTCATCCATTCTCATTACTGGCCATCAGGGGCCTGACAGAACTTCTCACTTGATTTACATTTTTGTTTCAGTAAAACATGAGTTTATGGTCTCAATCTGTGGTTTTAAGTCTTCTTCAACACAGCATGATTTTCATTTCGTAAATTATGGTCCCATTTAAAGTAAAATACCATGAAGCTGTGTATGCTTTAGGGCGGGGCTACCTTGTGATTGACAGGTCACGACCATGGAGTTGTCCGTGTGTTCGTCTTAGAACTTAAAACCTTTCACAGTGTGTTTTCAATTCATGAAAGTTAAATGTAGGGATGGATATCGTTGTGATTTTAGCAAAATTAGGACTCCTATTGATTCTGCTTATCGGTTCGGTTCCTAATCGATACTCTTATCGTTATTTTTGATTATTCTATGAGGAAAAAAGACAATTGATTAAGAAAGGAATCGACATTAGATCAGTCTTGTATGTAAATAAATAGTCTTGCTTTTGAGCAGCAATACAAGAAGTTCCAAAATCTTTACAATACAGTCGCAACGAAACAAATAGCTGAGCGATTGGCTTTCATTCATCATTCTATTCTTATCAGCAAACCCCGTACGGCATCGCTAACGTTACCTGGAGAGTGGACGAGGATGGACGGCTGCTCGCCAAACGGTGGAAAACATTTCTGCAGATTTATGTCCTGCCAAATGTCGCGATGAATTGCTGGTGTTTCCTCCCCTTTGCTTTTGAGGGTTTTATTGCATTTGTGACGCATCTACATCTTTAGCATCTACTGAAGTAAAATGTGGCCACGCGTTGGATCTTTCTGTTCTCTCTGCCATGACGTGTGTCTCGTGCTGCACTGAGTCGGTGTTTGTGTGAGAGTAAAGCACAACTCCACCCCTTCACTTTTAAAGTGCCGAAAGCAGAGTCAGTTAACTTATATCTTTTTCATGAGATTGCGTTTGAGGATGTCATCTCACATTTGTGAGACAGTTTTTTTTATAGCTTGTTCAAGTACAGCTGTAGAGACATCGTTTCTCCTGCTCCACTGTGTCTACAGTCTATAATAGAATACCGAAGTTATTCTCTCCCACTTTCATCATCCAATGCTGCCTCCATGTCAACATCCAACTTCTGTTTCGGCTTCGACCCGTAAGTTTATTGCATGAATGCCACAGACGGGGCTGGTTTAATTTAGCTTGTGCAGCTTGAGCTCCCATCCAGTTGACAGGATAGAAACCGAGACCGATTCCAGCAATGCAGCTCAAATTGAAGCACTTAACCTGTGAAAGTTAGGTTTTATCGGCTGCCATGTGTTTCCCCCAACAAGGGTACGCAGCTTTATTAAGTTAGTTACTCGGCACCTAGAATGCGTCTGATGTGCAACAGCAACACGGTTAGGGCAAAGAAACAGTGGGAGCAGCTGCGGCTTGTTGGCTGCTTTATGTTTGCCGCCTAAATGTCCCACGGGCGCTGAATGGCTTTGTGAATCAGAGAAGAAATGCTCTGATCACGTCTACTTCCTCAGCACTGAAGTTGTCACTGTAGGCAAGAATTTCATTTTGCTTCGAGAGTGAATTTGTTGTGTTTGGCGTGGATTCACCCGCTGGAGACCTTTTCACTCTGAGGTCGATTGTACTAACTGTAAGTGACTGTAATGTTTATTTCCTGAACCCATTGGGAGACGTTGTGTGCTTTGTAACACAGAGCATCATTCTAACGGGAGTGTTCATTTGACCGAGGGTAGTCTGTGTCCATCAGACTGCCGGGTGGAGATTGTTGTAGCATTCGAACGGTAATCCTCTGATACGAAGGCGCTTTGAAAATATCCCCGGCACCATTATTAGTGCTCTGAGATCATAAGGCTCTCCACAGGGATCAATAAACCTATTGTCATCCAGTTTCAGACCTAATGTCCGACAACAGGCGTTCCTATGAAAGGCTTAATAATGTCAGAATGTGACATTTGAGGACTCATTTGTCCACATGACTCACGTGTATATGGTAGTAAACACCTGGATCTCTCTTTGTTCTGTATCCATCCATCACCTAAATTCAACGATAGGATCAGAAACTGGCTCTAAACATGGCCAAAAGTGTGTAGACACCCGTACTAATGTGAGAGAAACAACAAGCAACAGCTCCACAATCTACAGCCTCCATGATGACCGTAACATTGAATCGACGCCTCTCTAAAACATTAAAATGAATTCTTCATTCTTCATGATTTTCCGAGTTTACCAATCTTTTTCATGTTCTGTCCCTCTCCTCTCCTCTCCTCTCTCAGGTTTGGACCGCCATTCCTCATGCGCGAGGACAGGAGCGTCTCTTGGGACCAGCTGCAGCAGAGCATCCTCAGCAAGGTCTATTATCTGATGCTGAATGGATCCCAGGCTCAGGTAATGGTCCCCCCCCCCCCCCCCCCCACACACACAGACACCTCACACAGCCCCAGTAGCACATCATCCACTTTATTTCTTTGCCCTCGACTCCAGTGCAGCAAATTAAAATAGCAGCGCAGAGGTTCGTTAAAAGTTTCATCAATTTTCATTACAGTTGGGTTCTGTGTTTGGATTAAATAGTTCTCATTGTCTGCATGCAAATGTCAGAGTCACATATCAAGCTAATAACACCTAGAAAAAAGTTTTCCTGCTTAGCATGCTGAGCGAATAATTGTTGGATTCCCTGTTGTTGAAGTTTGAGTAACCCTTTGTATGTTGGGCCACAGTGACTGCAGTGTTCTGTTGGCTCCTTTAATTAAATACCTGTGTTAGTTCTCTTTTATAAATCCTTAGTCGTCACACCTGGTTAATACAATTAACCAGGTGTTAATTGTATCTCTCCTGATCTCCAGACACTACCAGTATTGAATGTATTCTGTGATTAAAAGCAAAGAGTGCACCTCGGGACATTATACACACACACACACACACACACACACACACACACACACACACACACACACACACACACAGCAGTCATAGAGCATACATTTAATTATGTCACCGCCCACTCAGAATCCAACAACACAAATCCTCCTCTTTACAGCTATAAATAAAGTTCTATGTTTTTTGAATAATGAGTGTAGATAAAAGGCAGATTTCAATTACATGGTATTAATTACAGTGTATTAAAATGTCTTCCATTACTGCCACATTCCTGAATACACAACACATCCCGCGAGTTTCACTCGGTTCTCACCGCGAGCGCATCTCCACTCCGTGTGTTTTCCCCTCGTAGACCGTTCAAGCGGACCAGCACACCATGAGCCCCAAACCACCGCTCCGCTCTCAAACGCACCGACTCACTCGCGCCGGCCCCGCCATGGTGACAGGCAATACTTGAGGTGGCCTTATCCAGAGCGAGCAGCTTTTAAGCTTCATAAGACGAGGACTAAGGCGGAGGAGAAAAGAGAAATATCAGTTATTTACTGATCACTAGCTCGGTTTCTAAGTTACCTCCTCGAAGCCTGTCTGGCCAGATACCAACTCATTAAACCCTCCCTCGCCTTCGCCACACATATATTTCTTAATCACCTTTTGGTTGAAGATTGAGCGGATAAGCTTTGCTGAAAAGGCCATCAATATCCAAAGGGAGCAGGGCTTCTTTTTTTGCTGATTCTGTTCTTATTTTAAAAGGAAAACAAACTGTTATTACTGTGTAATATCGGCACTTACAATAAACAACAATGCTGTTTGTATTTTCACGAAAGTGTGCCAGTACTTTGCTGCCATTACTCCCTGCTTCTTTGTTTTTTTACGAGATGTTTTGGTGCCACCCAGAGGTTTATTCAGCAAAATACAACTTTCCTGTCAGGGAATGAAAAAAAGGAAAACTTGAGACGTTGCTGACTTGCATGCCAAAAGTCCGGTTCCTCTTTCCCAGAATATCAAAATCAACGAGATTGTTCGCTGAGGGCCGTGTCTTGGTCTGTGCTAAATGTCAGAGCTGGTGGAAAGGTTTGAAAATTAAATGAACGGTGAAGTTTGTTGTTATTGTGTTGGAAAACTTCCACATATGCTTTTTGTCACTTTGGAGTGAAATATTTTACCTTCACCAGAATTTTACCCCATGACATTTCAGAAGATGCTTTTGTAAAATAAAAACCTTTTACATTTTTTTTACAATAACATTTAACATCTACCGGTAGTAGTTTTTCCTCTTATTGTCTGCTGCTTTTCAGCTGATTCCTCTCGGATAAACTCTCCTAATTCAGTTTTCTACCCGAATCCTTTTCATAGGGAAACCCAATCTGCGTTTTATATTAAAGGTCATACAATGCACCAGGCTTCTTTTTGTTTTTACTCTTTTTTTGTTTTTTGTTTTTTACTCAAAATGTACATTCTCTGATGGTAATATGTCATTTTAGTTGTTTTATAATTTAGAGATTCTGAAGGATTTAACCTTTCAAAGGAGTACATAAAGGGTACATTGTTTTTTGAGTTTTATTCTTTCAGGCAGACCAGTTACAATTTTACAGGGTTTAAAAATCCTCTCAGGTCTTTTACTGAATATTAAATCAATCGGAGTCCTGGAGGATTAAGTTATTGATGAGGAGTTATTGATCAACTGTGGGAGGTCAAGATTCGGAATTTGCTTGAGGTTCTTTCAAAAATAATCTGTCTTCTGAGTTGATGTTAAAATATCCCATAAAAGTTACCTCTGTTATTAACATGTATAGATTTGGCAACGCTCAAATCAAACTCTCGTGGTCACTTTTTGGCGTTACTAGTATGTACTGATTACATGGGATGCTTACTTTAGCTTAAAAGAACAGTGTGTTTGCATTTAGGGGGGGATCTATAGGCAGAAATGGAATATAATACAAATAAATATGTTTTCTTGAGTGCATAATCACCTGAAAATAAGAATGGTGTTTTGTTACCTTAGAACTTAGCTTATAACTACATACGGAGCGGGTCGTCTTCACGGAGTGCTATGTTGCCGTGTTTCTGCAGTAGCCCAGAACACACAAACCAAACGCTGGCTCTGGATGGGGGCATTGTGTCGGCCACTGTAGTTTGTCTGCAGACGGAGGAAGTTTCAGTCGGTTGCAATCTGCAACCTCACCCCTAAATGCCGCCCAATCCTACATTTAAAAGCTTTGCTACTTTCAAATGAAAGATGGTGCATTTATTTTACTTCTCGATATGAAGGCTTTGCATATTCAGATTCTCACTCAGAAGACCCCTGGGTTTAGTTTTGGGTCCCGAAATCACTCAAAATCATCACTGGTGCAGATCACAGATCACTCAAAAAGTGCACCGAACTCTAATGTAAATACTCATTATCGTCCAATAGATAGATAGACCATCTGAAATGCTCGCTCAGGCCATTCAAACTTAAAAGAGAGACTATTCCTCTTTCATTTGCTGCTTTAGGCTCCTAATAACCAACTAATGTCTTTCTTTTGAAGCATGTCTGCAGTCTCTGCGCACTAACGTCGGTCCGCTCAGAATGAACGCATTAGCAGCCCGATTCTGCCCCCTATAATCAGCCCTCTTGCCTGAATGCATTTTCCCTATTCCAGGAACAAGGAGGCGGCAAGACTAGTTGCGTCACCGATAGATAGAAATTCGGGAGGTTGTGTGATGTTGCGTGTGGATCCTGCCAGAGTCAGCATCAAATTAGAGAGTTGTTTGGTTTACACGGCACTTAGATGTTGTCCAAATGCTAAAGAAGTTTCTTATAAGCGCTCTGAAACTCTAAATGTCTTATTTACGTCCATTATGTCTATTCAAAAGGTTTTGAAATACCAATTAGGCAATTGTTTCTCGTTTCTCTCCGTTCAAATAACACATGTTGACTTCTCAAGCTTTGTTTGGTTTACTTTCTGTTCTACATCGAGGCCTTCTTCATGTTGTATGTTCCATAGGAACTCCTCTTCATGCTTAAATGTTGACAGAGATTAAATATATATGTATATACAGCGCAAATGCTTTGTTAAGGCCATAATTCAATGTTATAACATTAAATATGGAGTATGAAGTATTTATATAATATAATTCAATATGATAATGTATGTCTTTCAATAAACATATGTCTTATTATGTGAATCACTACAAATATTAGTTTGAAAAGTGATGATTGAGTGATATATATTATACACACAGTTCTGTCTCTCTTCGTGAAATACAGCAAATTAATGCTGAATGCAAGATAATGCTGTTATTGACAATATGCGGTTAGATCAAAGCCTTACGAGGCGCTACACAAGCAGTGAAGGGCAGAATGTTTCATCATCTTAAATAACTTCAAGTTATGCACTTCAGAGCGACACTATGTTACAGAATGTCGGCGGTTATCTATACTGGTAGCGGTCACCTTTGTCTGTCCTCAGAGAAACCCCGTTATAATTACAGTGATGGCAGAGCTGGAAATTAAAAACACATGGAACAAAATTGACATAGAAATGGTCATTTTATGGGCGAGTTATTCTATCAAACAAACTGGAGGAAAATATATTTCTTCATCCGTTGATAATCATTGAGTCACACCCCACTACACACCACCGTTCCTCAACCTGCTGCTTGAGCAGGAAAGGACACAGATGTACCAAATTGTGTTCCTCTCCCTGCAGAATGCTGGTGTGCTGTTTAAGATCAGAGTAGTGGGAGGATCGGCCGCCTACAGCTACCTGGCCCCACAGGACAGCAGGCCACTGTACCACCCGGCGGTTGACAGGTCAGACACACACACACACACACACAAAGAAAAACAACTTTCTGTTCTATATATACCTACATAGACTCATACCTAACCAACATGTAAATACTGTCCACACTCTTTGTGGGGCCATAAACCAACCAGAAGCTATTTCGGTGGCCATGCCACATTGATGGATCGCTGGTAGCGAAAGCACAGTCACATAATGCAGTAAACACACAGACAAACAACCCTATCAGCGTATTAAAGGCAGGGTCGGTAATCTTGAGAAACTAGCAACAGCATGTTGAACGCATGAGTTGAACGGAAAAGCCCAGCCCAACTCTTCTCCAATGAAAGTAGCTAGCAGCACTTAGCTCCAAAAGTCGCTAACTCTAGCGAGAAAGTCCCCAAGCCGGTGACACTGACGGCTCCTCCCTCCAAACCAACTCCCCCAAAAATGATCCTCATGAACGTAAGCAAAGAGCATGTCTTTTGTTAATACTCGCAGTTGTTCGCCAGCAGCCTTTGGAAGACTCTGGTGACAAATGAAATGATTTGACGGACTCATTACAGTCCTGTGACAGTCGCACTTTATTTGTCAGAACATTTGATTCATTACTTGCTGTCAGGATGTAATGGGAGTTTCAACAAAAGTATCTAAAAAAAATGTGGTAAAGATGATTACCAACCCTACCTTTAAAACTGTCATGGAGATGACTGCATGTTCAGAACACACGGCAGACAGGTTTTCTAGTGCATTAGACAAAAAGCTGCAGTTTCTTTCAGAAGCAAATGGACCTTCAGAGGATTACAGGGAACTGAGTATAATGCTTGGTGCCTTTATTTCCTTTATGTGATAAAGAGCATACAGCTGAGGGGCTTGGTATGAATGGCTGCTGCTGTTCTACTGAGCAGCACTGAAGGTCAGATCTCCATAAAAGAGCTAAATAAAGGAAATGAGATGATTCGACTTGTCATCCAATAGGGGTGTGCGTGTGTGTCTGTTAGTGTGTCTGTATCTATTGTTAGGGTTTAAAACAGAAGGATGCGAGGCTTCAGCAGGCTGCAGGGAGACTTCTGCGTCAAGCTTCCTACTGTGCGCGCGCATCAGAAAAACGGAACTGGATCCGGTTTCAAAATTAAACAATATTTAATGTACTACACAAAGTTCACTTACAAACTGAATCAACTATCAATAGTAATGTTCTCGAGAACAGAGACCACACGCACGCGTCCTCCTCACAGGTCTGGCTTCTCCAGGTGCTGAAAAAGAGGGGCGGCTGTGTTCTGAAGAATTCTCTCTAGAACAGTCTTTTATATGCCCCGACAGTTGGAAATGTCCAAAACAGTCATAACATCTGAATGACCCTCCGTGGCGATTAGTGATTGGCTCCATTTGACTTCTGTCCCCTCCCTGGATCGATCCTTTAGCGAAACAGCTTTGCTCCTTGCAAAACATCTGTCTTGACTCCACCTCTGGTCAGCTTGTCCTTCCCACTGACCCCATCCTCCATTTGCTGCATGTCCCATTCAGAATCCCTGTCTGACCCTCACACTATTCTTACAGTGTTTTAATACCTTTAGTGACTATACTTTTATGATTTAATACATTCAATTAGTTAATATACTGTAACATATAATATCCTCTATAAGTAAGAATATTGTAAACATATTGTGACTAACATTATTATTATTATTGTGACACTTCTACTCACCACTAGGGGGGTTATTTAATCGTATTATAATGTGTTTAATACTGAAATTCTCGACACTATTCAAGCACGCGTGTCTCCGTGTGCTCATGCGTTTGTGTGAAGATGCTCTCATCCGCTGTTCGTACTGATGCCTGCCGTCGTCGTTTAGAGCGAACAGTCGACTCTCCGTGACATCTCGCGCACACCAAGGCCACGCCCCTAGCTCCCCGCAGGACGCCGATTGGTCCGATCACTGGCCGGCCGAACACGAACGGATTATTTAAAACCCGACAAGATGTGTGTGTTTTAAAATACATAAGTGAATACATACAGAACAACACAACCCACAAACAATGATCAAATAAAATGTTATCATTGACTCAATGACAAGCACTCGATTATTCACAATCTTTGAACCCATCGACCGTCGGTCTGGCGACAGATAAGCCTCTGGGGATAACGGACTACAGATATTCAAGCCGTGTGTGTGTGTGTGTGTGTGTGTGTGCGTGTGTGTGTGCGTGTGCGTGTGTGTGTGTGTGTGTGGCTATTGTACCGCCCATGCAAAACTCAAGTGCATCCACTGTTGTCGGTACAGGAGGTGGTACTTCAGCGCTCTGTGTTGCGTTATGGAGTTCTTTTACTTCTCTGGAATGTTTCGTCAGACATATAGTACACTTTTTTTTCGCATTAAAGAAGTTCACAGAAAGCAATAATAAGAAAACAACATGAGTTCTACTTCAAAGTTGGAGTGAAACTACTCGCAGTGAGAATCATTCAATATTCGTCCAGACTGTGAATCTCCATCCAGAATACAGATGCTTTGCAAAAATCAAATCAAAAGGAATAGAATTTTGACACGGCGAAACATTTGCCACCTACGATGCGCCATGTTCATGGAACAAAACAAAAAAAATAGCCCAGAGGCTCAGCGTTAAATCTATCTTGGCCCTCTGTCAGCGCGGTTTGGTTGTTAAATACCAACGCTGTTTTATCCTTCCTGCTGAGATCAAAGCAGTGAATACGATACAGTCATGACAACTTCCGCTATACAAGGGCGGAGGCGGAACACGTGTACTTTCGGGTAAATCTTCACTTCGATGAATGATGAAGCGAAACACTCGATGAGCCCCAGTTGTGCTTGACCTGAATACATCGGTTTATTACAACACACATCTGGCTCGTATGCATGGACACAGTCATACCAAAAACTAAAAGTAACGTACATACAGAATCCCAACGGGGTCTGGAACATCGACAAGGTTCTCGTCTTATCTAAACCTCCAGACACCTGGAACCTCCGAGTTTACAAGCAGGAACTTTCTGCTTGATTTCTTCCCAACAGTTGAAAACATTTAATTCAATTTTCTTGGTGCTTACTAGCTTGTTTTGTTTACATCTACAGGTGTGTTTGTTTGCATTATTCTATAATCAATTTGGCATAATTTGTTTATGTGCTGTTCCATTGTACTTTTTTTCATTTCCGAAACGTCTGGAGCTCAGCAGATGTTCATACGATGTGTATTTAAAGTTTGTCTCTTGCTGTACCGTAGAGCGCTGAAGTTCTGCGGCCCCGGGGGACCTCCTCACGTGAAGGTTGTCATTGAGTGGGAGAACAAGACTAAAGAATGGTAAGTGTGCACAATCATTTTAACTTCTGGTGGAGTGCGATAAGATGTAAACAAACACGTAGGTGGAGCGCAGGACCGTTGCGCACATCTTCCTGAGTGTCGCAGCGATCCAAACTCGGCTCTGCAGCTGACTGAGAAGGATAAACTGTGCGTGTGCTGCAGTCTCTTCGGCAGCATCCAGGAGGAGGTGGTCAAGGACGCGGAGAGTGTGAGGAGCCAGCAGCAGCAGCACCTGCAGCAGCACAGCTGTACGCTGGACGAGTGCTTCCAGCTGTATACCAAAGAAGAACAGGTGAGACTGAGGACAGCACAGCTCTCCAGGAAAGAAACTAACGTTGTTATTCACACATGGTGGAACCCAGCCACCTGTCGGTCTTGGAGTGGCCTTGTGTGCCAGAGGAAATTCTAAATTGCGAAAAAAAAATCAAAATTCACTCTCTTCTTAATCACGAATCGTCTTTTGGTGGTGGTTTTTATATAAGTTGTAAAATAAAGGCGCAGCGGCGCTTCATTAAAAACAAAGAAAACAGCCATTAATGCAGCAGTAAAGCTGTAACTGAATGCTGCATTCAAAGGGGAACTTCCACCAATATTTCACATTAAACTCTGTTTACAGGTCTAGGACAGTACCTCTGATTATGTAGCATAAAGTTTTTTTGTTGCTCCAGAGGGAGCTATGTAGAATCTGATAAATTGCGTTAAGTAGTGTCAATGAGTCAATGTCAGTTGGGGCTGAAAAGTAGAAGTTTGGAATTGAAAAGATTGTTGTGGTGAGATTACCTGAATGCTCGAGGCCACATTCGTCACTATTTGTGCACCCAAATCCTCCCCCTCCCCCTCCAGATATACGTCATCCCATTGCTCCTATTACGACCTCCAAGCAAGTGGTGACTTAAATCTTGTTCGTCATAGTTATTAGTAGCACGTCCACTTCTTGTTCTTGGCGACGGTGCCCTTTTCGGTATCTGTACACCGTCTGTGAGCTGAGTGCTTTTCTCAAGCCTTAACTCCTGCAAACCTATACCTGCAGTGAATTATTCTATCAAGCCACAGCGAGGAGAATAAAGAAAAGAAATTTGGGAACAAATGGACAGAAATCCCTGCAGAGCTGCAAAGTACAGAACATTGCAGATAATAGAGTTTCAAGAGTGGACGACTGACGTTCTTATTTATTTTCAAGTGGGTTTTCTTGCAGACGGAATTTGTCTTGGTTTTGTGTTGCATTGCAGTGAAAAATATACGAAAAGAGTCCATCCATTCATCCATTTATTCATTATCTTCTGCTTATCTGGGGCCGGGTTGTCCATAGCAGCAGGCTGAGCAGGTTATTCCAGTCGTCCCCGTCCACAGCAACGTTTTCCAGCTCATCTTCGGGGACCCCGAGGCGTTCTAGGGCTGTGCAATGTGGCCAAAATCTTTTATCACGATATAGCTCACTTCATATATTGAGTTCGATATATTTCATGATATAGCGTGAAGTGTCAACCAATCATAGGATTTTGTTTCATGCTTTTCTGTTCCATCTAAAAACAAAAAAAAAAAATGCCATTTGCCAGTTCCCGGTGCTATTTAATGACGTCAACGGGCGCTTGAGCCACACTTTAACAACGTAGCTGGCCACGCGTGGCCGTTTTGTTGCTTGTGTGGCTCGTCGTGTGAAAAAGGCAACAAGAAGCCGCAGAAGACCATTAAGAACATGCGATCCAGCTGCACGGACATCATCAGTTACTGTTGACGTTAACTTAAAGAGAGCCCTGATTACCCTTGAGTCTATCCTCTAAGTGTGAGGAACTATGAGTGACAATCAAGTGAGACAACAAGGGGACAATCAAGGGAATTGGGTCGTACCTTTAATACTGTCTGTCTTTTTCTTTCCCTATGTTTCACACGCGTAATCGCAGAGCAATCACATCTGTATTTAACTATCTTTTCCCTTGTCGGAGCAAGTAGCCTATTCATTTCAGTGATTTATGGTAGCAGAGTTGCAGGAAGCGACTCCGCTGCCCACTGAAACTCGCAGCGCACCAAATCAGCACTTTGCTGCTGACGGAAAGCACCGTCAACGCCCATGCACCAATTAGGTTTTGTGAAAGGATGCAGATTAAATTTCCTGACCTCATGTCATGAAGCAACATTTTAAGACGAGAGGAGCATGGAGCTTTAAAAGGGGGAAAATGGGTCCATTAAGCTGCCTAATGCTAAATGCAGGATTTTGCTATAACCGATGGCTTTAGTCATGACTGGGATGGTTATTCATTTTGATAGAATCGTTTCAGTGAAGTCAACCGCTGAGCAGTGTGAAGAAAAGTAGGCTAGAAGCATTTCACCTGAGTCAGATCCCCACAAAATTTAAAATAATCAAACATAACAGAAATAAATGAATCACAGTGCAGGAAGAGACAGAAAGCCAACTTGGCTTATTTGAAGCCTCCACCTCTATAATAATACAATTTTACAAAATTACAAAGAAAAAATAAAATATGCATAAGACATTACATTACAACAAAACAGAAAGAAAAGGAAAAAAAAATAATAATAATGTAATTGTGTCGCGTGTGATTGAGCGTGTGTGTGTGTGTGCATGTGTAAAATAACAGCTAAAACAAGAAAGACATGAAAACTAATGCATAAACAAACTGTTACAAAAGAGCAATTAGATGTTCTTTTAGGCATCTTTTGAAACATTTTACAGAGGGACATTCTTTTGTTAGGTGGGAAAAATTATTCCATAGTCTGGTTCCCCTAAATCTTATTGAAAATTGACCTCTGCTAGTCAGTAACTTAGGAGGATGAAGATGTGAAGATTGACGAGTAAGAGTGAACCTGTGAATTGAATTTATAGTATGTCTTGAAATGATCAGGAATATTCCCTTCACCTGAAAGTATCTTATAAATGAAAACACAAGTTTGTGAAATATTTATGTCATAAATGGTAAGAATCTGCAATTTCTGAAATAGAGGAGCAGAAGAGAAGTGTGACTCTGATCGGAGTTAATAACCACAAACATCAATAAATGTTACATTTCTGTTAAGAAATTCATTTCTTTAACCACGTAATTGGTTCTTCGGCTGATTCCAGCTTGCCCCAGATGACGCCTGGAAGTGTCCGCACTGTAAGCAGCTTCAGCAGGGCATGGTGAAGATGAGCCTGTGGACTCTCCCTGACATACTCATCCTCCACCTCAAGCGCTTCCGACAGGTACGTGTGCCGTATAAAAGTGGTCTCCGGTGAAAACAGGCACTCTGGTCAAACGTGCATCGAATCATTTACCTCTGAAAAGCGGCACAAGTCGATATTTTTCAATTGACAATTGATCAACTGACTAGTGTGATGTGAAAGGACTCGCTCGTAGAGTTATCACCTGTAGTGGCCCTCAGCTCACATGCACTTTATTGTGTTTGGCTCTGTTAAACCCACTCCACAGTTCCTCACCAGCACCAAACTGGCCAATTTATCGACTAGTTGGTGAACGGAGGAGTGAGTTAATTACTTCGCCAAAAAAACGACTCCATATCAATGCCATGTAGGTTTTTTTTCCAGGTTTGCTGGATATAACTGAAAAAGCAATTATTTGTTAACTCATTTCCATTGAGAACTTTACAAGTTAATGATAAGTCCATGTTGTGTTTACAAGCTTATTTTGTAAAAGCAGCTTCAAGAGAAGTGAAACTTTTGAAATGTTGTCCTGCACTTTCTGTATAATTGTGTTTTGTTGTGCTCTTTCCTCTCTGTGAGGAGTGAAAGTAACAACACGATCAACAGCTGAATCAATTCAATGTCTCGTATTGAAGGAAAAAAGGCTCTCTTAGTGATTGCGTCAAATATGCTGCAGTCAATGAGGATTCGGTCTCTGACAGTTTGAGAAGTTATAAGTGAGGGGTAAGATAAGTGCTGAGCGAGAAATGCATTGAAGACAGAAAAGTAACGTGGATATTGAGCTGGCAGGCTGTCGCCCGGGTAGAAATTTGGGCTGCAAAATAAAAGGACAGACAGTCCTCTTGCCAGCACGGTTGGAAACAAAATGGTATATCTCAATCATCGAAACACACCATCTGGTCCGCCCTCCTTTTTTTTAAATGGGAACCGACACCCCCCCCCGAATGTCCCTGAATACCATGCATTATTGAAGACGGGTCAGCTGGGGAAATAAGATAGGGGTCAATCCTACATATCCACCATGTCAGTTAGAGCTTTTTCTAAACGCAGTTGTACACAACAAAAGCTGAGTGAAACATTCTGCTGGTTGTTCGTCTTTGGGGAGAGAGATCTCTTGCCACACAATGGTACTACTCAGTAATTACCAGCAGCACGACAGCCACTGCAGTTTCCCACACACGTAAAATCCATCCAGCTGTGCTGCTTCCTCCAGACAGGTCACCGGTTCTTTGGTGTTGCACGGTATACAGATACTACATATACTCGGCGTCACTGCTTATGAGAAGGTCACTTGAATTCCCTCAGAGCGTTTCTCCAGTCCCGGTTGGATATTGTATAATAATAGCGCTTTCCACTGTTCCAACAATCACCAACTCTACTTCGGTCGAAAATAAGCCCTTCATTCACTGATGTGAAAGAAAGTGCTGTTTTTGGTCTTCAGACTCTATTGGAAAAACACAGACTCAGCCGCTGGATTGGCAATTTCTGGCATCAAATTTGGTGGAAAACATATTTTGCCAGACTGCTGAGGTGAAATAACTGAAGGTTTACTTCAGCACGTTGCCCCTCTTTCCGAATCGGAGGACAGGAAACGCATTGCACACTAATTCTAAGCAGGTGTTGTAAGTAATTAGGCATTTAGACATGTCAGAGTGGGGAAAGCACAGCTGTGATTCAGTCTCACGGTCCTGGTGCTGTGCATGGTGCTCACTGCCGTGACTCACTGGGACACTTGATGAGAGCAGAGCCATCGTTGATGTTATTAGCAACACCTGTGCTTTTCCTACTGCGACAAGTTAATCGTGACTGCTGTGTTGAAGCTTTTTACTGATAAACCATTGATAAGCACCGACAATAGTAAGAGCCTTCCACCTGCAAATGCACAGTCACACACCCTCTCATTCTCTGGGTCAAGCTCCAACACGGTAGCCTTCACCGGGGACTCGTTAGAATCCACACTCATGCCTGACGTCAGGAACAGCCAGCCACACATAGTGGCCGCTGTGGCTCGAGCTGCTTGGTTTAAGTGCCTCTCTAAACCAAATCAGTAAATATTGTCGTCGCGGGAATTATTTGTTGTTGCTCGAGGGACTCATTCAAGGAAGTCTGCTCTTCTCGTTGCACATTTCTTTCTTTTGTCTGAATGATTCTCAATTAATTAGTACAGTGTACCTCGTTGAGGCCATCTTTGTATTTATGGTCCGTGTGCTTCAAGATTAGTATTTGAGTAGAGTTAGAGTTAATTGTGTCTTCATCACAATACCATCACATATCTTGGTACTCATACTTGTTAAACACTGGGTAATGATAATAGGTTAACCCTATAATTGTAAGTGCTGACACACTTTTACTTCTCCATGTGTTAACTGGTTGAACTTCCATGGACCACACACACATATATATATATAGAGTACCCTCTGCCAACCCCAACCAGTTAATGCTCCAGATGCATGTGATGAACAGAACACATTTAAAACACAAAGAGAAGGACATGAACTAAAAGCCAAGTACTAAACCCATAACAGGCAGGTCATTCCACAGCGGCATCTGGGGATCTCAGGGTGCCGTAAGGGACACAGGGCATGGAGAGAGAGAGAGAGAGAGAGAGAGAGAGAGAGAGAGAGAGAGAGAGAGAGAGAGAGAGAGAGAGAGAGAGAGAGAGAGAGAGAGAGAGAGAGAGAGGTAATCAAATATTAATGATTTTTGGGAGAAATTGTCTGATCTTTGAAATGTAGGATTGAAAAGCAGGATTGAACAATTGATATAACATGTTTGTCTAAGATGAGGTTTTGATCGAAAATTACTTTCTGCAGTGCTGAGTTATTGATTGGGACAGAGAGCCAAGACTTTTTGATATTTTGGTGATTGCGCTATCTTGACTTATGATCAATATCTCTGTCTTATTCGCATTTTGCTTCAGGAAATGTTGTAAAGTTATGGAATTTAATTATTGTCAAAAACCCGTGCTTAATAACCAGGCGCGTGCACGAGATACGAACGTACAGATGAAATACCGATCCTTGCTCCGCGTCCACCCCTGTGTATATGACAACAGAAACATTGATCAGACTGTGAGTGTTGAAAGTGACACAATCAAAACCACCGTCTATTCCATCCCCGCCTCCGAAGTCTCAAAAGTCAACTTGGCGAACGAGAGAGTGTTGAGCAGTTGCACATGCGTAGGTCATTTGGATAAAATGATCACATATTGAGAATCTAAATAGTTACTTTCTTGAAATGAAAAATTATTAAAACAGCTTTAAATTTCTTTATTTTGTGTTTAAGCAAAGTAATTGCACTTGCGCTTTGAAACGGAAGTAAGAATACAAAATGACTCAATGCGGAAGCGCCCTATAGATCACACAGAATAAGGTCAATAAGGTTTAAGAACTCCAGGCCCAAGGGATCATCAGGACAGCAGACATGGATATCTCCAATTTCAGTTGTCCAAACCCAAATATATAAACTAGTGCTGTCACAATGTGCCGTTGTCACTGTGCCACCCTTATACACATTGTTTATTGATATCTTGGCCTCTGATGCTCTCATTTGAATCACCTTTTTAATTTGCCTCATTTTGAGTCCCCCAATTTAATTGACACATATTCACAGCAATGGTTTGTTATATTTCGTTGTAGCCTACATTATGCATAGAATAGAATATTCCCTTCATTATTTTAAACATACGGTACTTTCTGATCAGTGTTGGATCCATGTATGTTGTTAAAGGGTACCATTTGTGCGCGTGTGTGCAAATGCATGATTTCCTTTTTTTTAAATCACTGCCCATCAAAATATCTGTGTATGTCCCTGCATGATCTCCAGGGCCGATCAGGGCATTTTTATTTCACGTCTGGCACTTCCTACGAGCCCTGCTCTACCTCCCTCACAACTTCTGACTCTTCGAAATGACCAAGAAACCATTCGCAGCCAAGGTTAAGCCCGAGCTATACTTTCACCTTTGCCCAGTGCTTGATTGGCACCCCTCCGCATTTTCTGACAAGCAGCTGGCACCATGTTGCACGCTGAGCTTCAGCCTGGCACCCTCGGTCAAACTCCAGCCATGGCCATCAGGCACTTCCTTGCGAAGCTCCCATTCCACGCCGTGATTTCAATCCTCTGACCGATGTGATTTTTCTCGGCCTCTGCATTAGAATACAGTTAATCGCTCTGTTGGACTCTGTGCCGAGGACCAGCTCTGCACAGGAGACTTATCCAGCAGCCAGCAAATCCGCACAACACCTCCTAAGGTTGTGAGGGTGTGCAAAACCTTTCATTATGATCAGCAGCCAATCCCTGGAAGGGGAAAAGAAGCTTCAATAGTGAAGAATTACTTGACGAGAACATCGATACTGCACTTCTCTTAGCATCAATTTTTCCTACAATCCAACCCTGGAGTGATACAGAAATTCACAAGCTGATGTTTTTTTTAATGCTAAGATCCTCCTGCAACATCACTGATAGGGTTGTGGTCAAAAGTGCATGACCATGCTTGAAGGTTTCATTCTTTTTCTTCCCCTCGTGATTAGTCTTGGATGTGATATTATTTCAGAACAGTTTTTTATTTGTTAATTTCAAAGCTGCTCAATCAGTTGATTTCAGTTCGATCCACTCCTCATAGGAAAATGTGTTATTTTTCATGCCTGCACAGATGTGTACTGTATATTAATAAAAAAAATGTTGAAACAGGTAGGCGAGCGGAGGAACAAGCTGTCGACCGTGGTGCGCTTCCCCCTGACTGGTTTGGACATGGCCCCCCATGTGGTGAAGAGGAGTCAGAGCATGAGGAACCTGAACTTAGGGGGCTGGCCACCGCCCTGGAATCAGCCGTCAGGCCAACATCACCAACCTGCCGACATGATCCTCCCCCACGACTATCTGTACGACCTCTACGCTGTGTGTAACCACCATGGAGGAATGCACGGTGGACATTATACTGGTATGGAATTGGGTAAAATGATACGTTATTCATGTTAAGTTCAGGCTTGCACTCAGCTCTTTATGAAGTTCCATTGGCTCCAGCCAGGGGCCGCTTAAGAGTAGTGAGTGAGGATTCAGCAGGCAATCAATATCAGTATAAAACAGGCAATAAAAAGTGTGAATCACCCCCTTCCATGAGAGCTCCTTGAGCCTGCAGCCATAAATGAGCACCCAAAATATCAAGCAGTTTTGCTGCAACAGAACTCCAGATTAGCTGTGGACAGACACAGAGGTGCACACTCACTGACGGTCGAGGGAGCGATTGCATGATTCCTCTGGCTTTTTCACACTGGCTTCTTCTACAAGGTTGAGCACAGCAGTAGTTGCATATAATTATTAAATTGACAAGTCAATGCCAGAGTGTGGAGGATTTTCAGACAACGCTCGGACCACTAATGAGTAAAACCCTCCGCTCACCGTAATACTGTCGTCACTGGCTCTTTCATTTCATTTTATGTGTACATAGTTCAAGGAACAGCCATACAGAGCTACAAGAGACCACTTGATACTATGGCACATGAAAATGTAAGAATTTACCAGGGAATGAGGGTAGAATGAGGAAGTTAATGAACCATTAGATAATGAGTAATCAGAGTTGCTAATGCTTAGTAAACGATTAGTTATTTGAGAAAAGAGTGAGGAACAAATCAGGAACAACTTGATAACTGATCAAGTGCTCCCCTAATACCTCCTAATATAGGACTGTATAGTGGATAATGATGAGTAACTAATGAATCATTAGATAAGGATTAGTTGATATCTGCGAATCGATCAGACTGACCGCTTCCTTTATGAGTCGTTCCTGATTAACTCTGAAGATGCTCAGCAGCACAAAACTAGTCAACGACTCGTCAATTACTCATAAACGGAACGTGAATTACTCTTTTTGTGTTCCCCCAAGTA
This sequence comes from Lycodopsis pacificus, assembly GCA_028022725.1. Classification (NCBI taxonomy): domain Eukaryota; kingdom Metazoa; phylum Chordata; class Actinopteri; order Perciformes; family Zoarcidae; genus Lycodopsis; species Lycodopsis pacificus. Next base: position 9,207,972 of record CM051693.1, read on the forward strand.
AAGCAATATAGAATACTGTTGTACTAGTAGTAATACTCTCGTAACTTATCATTATCTACTATATAGTCCTTCGTTAAGGGTTATTTGGGAAGTACTTATTCATGATTCGTTAAGATAAGATAAGATAATCCTTTATTAGTCCCTCAGTGGGGAAATTACAGGATTACAGCAGCATTGCGCACAAGTAATAAATGAAGATAAAAAAATCAAGTAGTATAAATAAACTAAACAGTAAACAGTCGTAAAAAATATGACAGTAAAGAAGAATACAAAATATACCAGTATGTACAGACGGAGTAAAAATGTGAAATGTAAGATAATACTTAAACGTATTGGATATTGCACGGGATTGACAGTAAAGAGACTATTAAATATACCAGTATATACAGGCGGAGGCAGAGTAAAATGTAAAAATGTAAGATAATACTTAAACGTATTTGATATTGCACAGGATTGACAGTAAAGAAGACTATTAAGTATACCAGTAAATACAGACGGAGTAAAAATGTAAGTGTAAGGTAAATACTTAAGTATCAAGTCGTTCCTGATTCGTTCCTCACTCAATTAACTCATCATCCCTTTCCCTGTTCATTTATATGGAAGTTGCTCAGTGGCGCATGAAGGACAAGAAGTTTGACTTCCGAGTGTCAAATCCAGATTGAAATTTGGATCTTCCGGCGATCCATCGGGCACTAGCGATTCCTTTAACCCCGTCTCCCAGCCCTCGGTCCAGCCTCGTTCTCTGGCTCATTCCCATAAACGGAGGAGGGAACTGTGGATTCGGCTAATATTGCATTTTACAACTTTTAGGACCTATAGTGTAAACAATTCAAGTGTTCGTACTGGGAAGTTAATTTACCTTAAGAAAAGAAAAAGGTTCATTATTACATCGTCATGATGTGTTTTACATTTAATTTGTAAAATTTCGTTTTTGGTGAGAAACTCGAGGCAGATTATCTGAGATTAATAACACATTTGCAAGAAACCAGTATGCAAACGGTAAGAAAGGAGTGTATGTTGAAGCGCATGGGATTCATGTTTTGTTTTACTTTTTTATCGTGGTGTCGTATTAGATATTGAGATTTGTGGAATTTCACTGGTATTGGTATCGCTTATATTATATTTCTGGTATCTTGACGGTTCACCAGCAGTTTATTCCTCATTAGTTCCTGATTGAAGGAATAGAATGAAAATAAAACCTCTTCCTGACACATTCTGAGGCAGAGTTATTCCACACAGGTGAGGCAAAGGCAGGTCTGTAATTGCCGGGGATGGTTTGTGAAGACCCACAGTTCGAAGGCTAATATGCAGGAGAATTGGAGATAACAGTTTTCTCATTTTGTGTTGCTCAAATTGAAGGAATAAGGCTGGCATCATCAAATCCCATGAAAACCACTTTGGCCTATTCCTCCACGCAGCAGATTTGAAGTTTTGCGTCACTTGATGTGAGCACTTTCTCATAATTGCGTTTGACAAATACTGCTGTTGTTTTCTTGTCCAGCTTACTGTAGGAACTCGGTGGACGGACAGTGGTATAGCTACGACGACAGCAGCGTGGACTTGGTGCCAGAGGAGGAAGTGTGTACCAGAGGAGCCTACATCCTTTTCTACCAGAGGCGCAACGTCATTCCTCCATGGTCGGCCAGTTGCTCCGTCAGAGGTATGATATCAAGTGACTAGCAAACAGGAATTAATTGATTCAAAACAATGACAAAGATTCATGTCTACACAACACACGCTGCTCATATATTCCTTTAGCATCTGAGTGTTGCAGTGGAGAGAGCTGTCTGACAGATTATGATTAAACCTTCTAAAAGTCAGCTGATTAAACTTTCATTTTTGTTTTTACACGCACAAGTCATGTCAGCAACATCTTACAGACTTATTATTATCTCCGCCAGGAGAATAATGCAATCAGTCGCGTGTGTTGGTGAGTTAGTGTGCACCTCTGTGTCTGTCCAAGGCTACTCTCAAAATCTGCTGCAGCAAACGGCATAATATTCTGGGTGGGCAGTTATCCTCACTCCTTTGAACCGGCCCCCGGCCGGTAGGGGGAACGCATGACGACACAGCTGAGTGCATCTCCAGAAAATACTTTGCTCTCATTTTGACAAGCCATAATGTAAATTTGGGGAAGGTTTTGTCATGCAGTTCCAAATCTGCTGACCAAAGACTTGTGGGTTATGGGGATTCTTCCATAGTTTTCAAAGATAGAGATTCCAGCTTGTCAAAAACTGAAAATAAAAAAAATTAAATCAGAGAATAGATTGTTCTAAAACCATAGTCTGCTCCATCTGCAGTTCCTTCTCCCACACAACCTCCCTCTGTCTAACAACTGCTCTGCAAGGTCTGTGCACGGTGAAATAACATCAAAATATCCATTGTTAAATTATGTAAACCACTCTCCAATTATGTAAACCACTCTATGCTCTGTGTGTCCCAGGAGGCTTTTTTTTAAAAGAGGTTCATATAAATGAAATGTCTATTGTCAAAATACCCTTTTAACAACTTCAGAGTAAGCTCATAGGTGTCGCTACCAGGAGAGATTCTCTCCGCTTATCACAAGCATCAATTGCTTTGTTCCTCAAAAGCCTTTCTCCCTGTTCTACGCTTCTGTAGATGATGATGTGCAGATGATTAAGTCTGCAGGGTTTGGTGTGTGGCTTGGCGCAGACATAACAGATGCTTTCAATATCATGCCACTCCTCCCCTTGCAATGGCATCTTTTTGGTGTGAAATAGTGTTCAAGCTTTTACTTATCTGCTAAATTCACATTTTTGGCACTTTGTGAGAAGCATTATGCTGGATTCTCTACACAGACTCCCTTTTGTCCTGCATCTTTCAGACAATTTTTTTGTTGTTGATTTTTGTTCAGTTCAGTGTGGAGAGCATCTGAACGAGCCGATTCGCGGCTCGGCACTACGAAAGGGATGAGAACGAGGGTGCTGTAATTTAACATCACAATGTTCGTGTTGTTTTTCTAAAATAATATGTTAACTGTTCGTCATCACTTCTTTTTAATTTGTGGATAAATATATGATTTTACGCTGTCAATATTTCCAGAATAATTAATTGTTCTGACGAAGGCTGTAATATGTGAAAATAATGATTTAGCAAATTTTGTATGACAGGTTTTTGGGCGTTATCTATAGTAAAAGTAATAGTCCAAAATGGTCAACAGTTGCATAGTTTTAAGTCAAAAACCTTGACGTTTTTTGTAAGAGGATCCTCACACCCAATATCTACTAGTATCTTTTATTCAGTATTTTTCTCTTCATCCTGTTGCATTATATGTACAAGCCTCCTGACTGGCACACTGCTCCTAAAACCTGAATTGATAGCACACTCAGCTCTGCATGTATTCCTGCCTGTCTGACTGGCTGGTGCCGATTGCAGGCTGTAAGCGTCCTCTAATGTATCATATAGCGATACTATAGGCTATGAATAACACATGTAAGCACTTTAAGTATTGATACTATGGGTAAATATACAAACACACCCCCTTAAACCTATAATGTTTCAGTCACAATATTATGTATTATGGGCTTACTATAGAAGATGTGTAGCCCAAGTACAATAATATAACAATAAAATCACAACTGATTTTGACTGGCATAGTACAACATGCTTAAAGACATAATAATTAAATAGGAATAAATTGCAAGAGATTGCTGATACTGGCATCTATACACTCCAACAGGTCCTTCCGTTCGTCTGTCTGATCCATTCCCGTGAACATGAATGTCCCATGCGACGTTTACCGTGGACATGCTTTCCAAATAACTTCATTATCCAAACTACATTCATTCCTGGTCATGAAATGTGTGTAACTGAGGCTCCCTCTCGCTTTAAATATCAGAAGTTCAAAAATATTCATCCTCAGGCCAAACCCTGCAGCATGCCATGCCCTCCGTTCAATCAGATGACTCTCGATTTAGCTCGTCCAAGCCCCTGCAGGATCTTTTCCACTCCACTTTTGGTTTAGCCGAAAGCACAATGTAAATATGTATAGTTCAGCTTGGTATGTCTTCTCTTCCTTTTGCGCCAACCTCCTCTTTAGTCCATTGCCAGTAGATGTCTCTGTAGTTTGTGCATTTCTTGTATTTTCATTTTAATCCCACAATCTTCAAATGCAAATGATCAAAGCCATGCTAGCAGGGAGTTCCACATTCGCTGTCAAGCGTCTCAGAGCCATCTTGGGAATCCTTTCATTCAGCTGCTCCTTAAAAAGTTGCATCTGGGCAATGATAAAAGACTGCCTCCTACTTTGTCACTGGTGCACAAGTTGGTGTCATGGTAAAGGCAAGGTTGTTTTTCACACGAAAAAATGTGCTAATGTTTGAAGCAACTCTGCTGATGGCCTTGCGGTGAATATACAATCAGATATCGCTCCTTTGATCCTCAGTGTGATCTCATTTTCTCTGATTTAACCTTAAAAAAACACAAAAACTCAATATCCCCGAAACACTCTTGCCAAGGTCCCAAAATGATTACTGCTGAGACTTTTTGAGCTTTCTCTTTTCATGATGATATTCCTGCATCAAAAAACGTTTGTCTTCCATAATCAGAACATTGTAATTATATATTAACCTTCTGGAATCATCCACAGCTGAGTTGAAATCATTAACCCTACCAATCTTCCACCAATCTTATTCATCAGCAATAACGTCGTACTGCATTTTATTCAACATTTCAAACACAAATTGTCTGACTGAACTGTTGTCATATTTCACAGATACAATTATTCAGAGTAAAAAATAAAAAGAACCATCCATCATTAAAATAGAACTGCAAACATTGCAACTGGAAAATGCACCAGAAGCTATCAAACATCTTGCTTTCTGTTTCCTCCTTCATGGTAAAGACCCACTTTTTTTGTTCTATGCAAAGGGAAATAATAGATGCCGACTAAAGCCTTTTCTTTGCCAGCTCCCCAGCATATAGATACAGCACTGGACATATCTCATTGTGAACAGTCAGTGCCGTCTTTGCAATGACTGACTTTCCTCCTTTGTGAGTTGCTGTGATACTGGTTCAGTCACAGCATGCTGGTTTAAACACAAACTGAATTTGCAATTACCTAGTTCGGGGAGTTTTGTGAAAGATGCAGACACTATCCACAATCAGGGCTTGACATTAAGCTTTTTGCCGTTCGGGCAAGTAGCCAAAATATTTTGCTTGCCCGACAGCCTGATTTACTTGTCCGAAATGGAAAATGTACAGGCCATAATTTGGACAATTATCATAATTTAGGTATGCTCTCCTCATAGCCCCCAGACTTGACAGAAACAGCCATTTTACCTTGCTGACCATTGTAAAACACATTTGAACTTGACAGAAACAAAATGAAACAAAACATCGTTAGGGTTTCCGCTGTTCTAAAAATCCCCAACGCTTGTTGCTTTCTACAGAAGCTTGCCAATGTGTAGTTTTAATTATATAATCTAAGCTGCCCCGCGCTGCTAGCCACCAGCCCAATGTTAGGCTCATTTTCTGTAGCGTAAGCATGAAAGCATGGCAGAGTTAGAAAAGTAGCTCGCTAACTAGCCAGCCGCTAAAAAACCTAATGATTCATCCACACACTGTTGCCACAGCGTAGGAAAGCAAGTTGATGTCCCCAGATGAATGACATCTTTGTTCGGATCATTTTCTGTCACCAGTGTAGCATGAAAACATGGCGGAATTAGCAAGCTAGCTAGTTAGCTTGCTAATTCCACCATGCTTCCATGCAACAATGGTGACAGAAAATAAGCCCAACAGCGGACCATCTCCTTATCTCTCTAATAGTTTGGCATTTTAGCAACATTTCTCTCCATCTCTCTCTTAGTTAAGCAACAGCCATGACCACTGAGCAGGTTAGCAGAAGGCTAAGCTTACTGTTAGCATTAGCACTTTACCATGTTCTCTCCATATATGAAACGATTTGCCGATATTGTAGCTCTCTAGAGCCTAGAATCACAGTTTATCATCTAAAATGTATGCAATATTGATTCTGACACCCAACAACAAGCAAGATGACATTTCCGATGTGTAACTTTAGCCCACTACTCCGAGGTGATTGGTGTTTGACTTAATGATGTCCATAGGTGCCTACTCCACTGGGCAGATGGGGCTCTTTGCCACAGAGGGTCTTTTTGGCCCCACACGATTTTTTTCATTGGCACCAAAGATTTTTGGCTTTAATAAAAGCACTTAATCAGCGGCACACAATAAATTAAAGACAACCCTACAAAGTATGTAAATCATGTCCCAGCAATGCTTGACTGCACAGTGAGGAGAGCGAGTGTGTTAACTGGTGGATTCACAATTAGAACCCTCATTGTATTATCCTTCCCTTGAATCACAAAGACAGCTACAAGTCTGAAGAATGTAACACAGCTCCACACACAATGCTGAGTTCCTGCTCATATGATTTATGAAAAAAAATGTGACACTTTTTATTCCATGCCGTGTTTCCATAACCAGACGTGATTAAGTGTGCATGCTGCAGTCTTTACATCAAATATTAAAGGTGCCTAGTATTGGGTTTGTCAGCATCAATGACATATGCAGAACAAATGTAAAAGAAAATAATAAAGGAAAAATCAAATGGACAAACAGGTACTGTTACAATGACTGTTTACTGAGTCGTGTGCATCAGCAAAATAAATGCATTCAGAAATTACTCAACTACCAGATGAAAAGGCAGACAGGAAGGACTCTGTAGAGCAGTGGGACTTTATTAGGGATATTAAGGTAGAGTAGTGTGGAGACTACAGAACATTTATTTCAATGGTAAGTCAGCACACAATCGTGAAAGTCAACACATATGTAACTTTATTAACTGGCCATGGCTGCTCAGTGGAAGGCATGCCCATACAGATACCACAAATGTCAGAGGGCCTCTTATGAGAAAGGTTTGAATTATGCATTTCCTTCGTACACATCAGTGATAATGTTTTACTGCTGTTTGACATATACACACATTTTCATGTACTTTCCGTTGTTCGGCTTGTCCACTTCCAAAAGGACAAGCACTCTAGAGTGTGTATCTTCATCTGTGTCCACTTCCGCTGTGTAAAATCCATGTATCTCTGTAGGTGTAAAATATTAAAGGCGAAATGTGAAGTGCACTGAAGCTTTAAATAATGTGGATTAGACTTCAAGATGAATGCAGAATTTCTCTGTGAAAGGATTAGCTATATAATAAACTTAAATATTTCATACAGCAAAACATTACATAGAAAATGGTCTGAAATAGTATGCACTTTGTCCCTTTTAAAATTAGGGGGGTGCTACAGCCATGTCTTTGCATGATTTGTGAAATCAAAACCTATTAAGTCAATCATTTTTGAATTTGTACATGTAGCTAAGCTAAGTGTGACTCGCATTCTAAAATGGCTTTTTGTCCCCCTTACTCAAGCAATACACGTTTCAGATAGGCAGGTTTTGTTATTTGGAATATTTCCTCAAGATAAGGAAAGCTGTTGATGTCTCTAAAAAATGTGTGCAAATACTGTGATAACCATTTATCTGTTAAATTGTTTGTGTTAACATTTGTGCTCGACACGCTATGATAGAAAAACTCTTAGTTTCAGTGGGCATAGATTGTATTTACCATTATATTTCCTCCACTATTGTACTTTATTCTTCTTTTCCTGAGGAAGTGATTCACAGACATAAATAATTGACAATTAGACACGCAGCGGCAGTGAAACATTTGAGGCGTATTTCCTTCAAGTTTCAAATGCTCTAAATTGTTAAACCACAATATGGTGGGAAAACTTTGTTGAGGAAAGAAAAACTTAACAGAATTGGTTGGGGATGTTATTCAAGAGAGAGAGAGATAATGATGCATTGAAGGGATTGGAACACCTTCCAGGTTACAGGCTGGAGTACATGATAAGGTGGTTGCTAACGAGTGGTTAAATGGTTCCACAAAACGTACAACTCACCCATTTAAATGATATCAATACTGCGAATCGCTCCTGATCTAACCAGCTGTTCAATTTACAATCGGTGAGTGAGTATGAGAGTTGATATATGTGTGTGAGTGAGAGTGACAGTTACATTTTATAGATCTGTCCCGGGTGCCTTCTTTATTTTCCAGTTTATCGTTATGATGGTCAAATCAAGAATACATTTTTTTTTTTTTAAAGTCATTTGAAAATCTGTAGGAAAGTGGAGACGCAGACGAGCAACAATCGAAACGGCTTTGTAAATCGATGACCACAAAAAAAAAATGTCTATGAACACAATTATGCTGCAAAGTGTGATGGTGGATACGTATTTGATACAAAAATGTCCCCCAGTGTATTAAAAAGTGTTGTGGCATTTATTTACATAAAGGATTTTAATAACTACCGTACTCCACCGCTTCTGCCGGTGTAATGGAACTGGAGTAGCTATCTTACCTGTGTTTTTACAAACTTCATTTAACTTTGATTACATCTGAACTTTCAGTTTTTGAAGAAAGACAAACTCCATCGATTTTACACATCAAAGTTAGTTTGAAGGTCTTTGTTTTAAAATGAGTCCGCCAACGTTTTAGGAGTTCAATGCCTCATTAGTTGAGTACTCTTTTATGGTTTGTATTCCTCCTCTGATCCCTCTCTTCCCTCTATGTGTCTCACAGGATCCACAAGTTCATCAATGTCAGACCACTGGCTCATCCGGCTGACAGGGGATAGCAAGAGAGGCAGCCTGGTCTCTCGATCCTCCACCACCTGCCCATCTTCCTTACCTGACTCGCCTGAGTCTCCGGTCTTCCTTGAAAATGGTTCTAAACAGGAAAGAGGTAAGGGGCCACACTCCGTTTAGTGTCTCATTAGTTGCTTATTTCAAGATTAATGCTGCGCAAAGGTGTCACATTTAAGTGTAAAAGCTAAAACATGTTCCTCTCTATATCATTGTCAGGGGGTTTTGAGAGCAGGCCCTTTATCAGGGGTCTTCAGGGACGCAGCGTGAGCATGAGAGCCCCCAGCAAGACCAAGGACAACCTGAGCAAAGTGTTTCCCCTGCGCTGGTCCTTTGGTTCAAAGGACAGACGGAAACCTGACCCAGAGCCCCTGTCTGTCCAAGATCCGGGCCCTGTGGAGCTGGTACAGTACTTGGAATCCGGTCGGCGGCCCCGGTGCACAAAGGATCCAATAGCGTCATTGATGAGCAAACCGCGCAGGACAACGGAAGCTGCCGAGGGCCGGGCTTCAACCAATGTCCGATCTGCCAGCGTTGGGAGCTTAAGTTGTATCAATAAGGCAGGAGAGGAGCTGCCGCCTGAGTCTCCGCAGGTCCCGGAGGGCCAGAGGAAGGCATCAGATAAGACAGCCAGCTTAAGACGCAGGAAGGAGAGCCAGACAAGAGATGAGATGAGCAGTAGCTCTGGTAGTAACACCCTGACCAGGAGGAAGGATGCCACGAGACAAACCTCCTCCAAAGCCTCCCAGGACACTACTGAGACAAAGAGGAGTTCCAGTGCTGGAGTTCAGCCCAGCTACAGCACTCCTAGCCTTCACGGTGGGACCCTGAGAAGACAAAAAGAGGACAGGGCTGACAGGGAACACCACGGTGCAAACGAAGGAAACTCTAAGACCAAGAAAGGAGAAGCGCCCAAGAACCACGAAGGGCTGCTCTCCTTCTTTAAAGGTAACTTCCTGAAGAAGGATAAGGACTCGAGGAAGTCCAAGGAAGGTGAGTCAGGGAGAGGAGGAGGTGAGGAAGGAGGCAGAAGGACCCCATCAAGGCTGTCGTTGTCCAACGGAGCCGAGGGAGGGGGAACTAGGGTGGAAAGAGACAAGTCTAACGGCCTGGGCCACCTGGGCGATGAGCTGGCAAACGGGAAGATGGGACGAACCACGGCGGACATCAAGCGCTCCCAGAGCTCCTCCAACATCCCCACCAAAGCGGAGCAGAGCATGCGCAGGACAGCGTCTCTGCATCGCAACGGGATGCCTCCGGCCCCGGCACCGTCACGCAGCCTGACGACAGACAAGCCGTCTTACGGCACCCTGCAGAGGACCCGTTACAGCACGACCTCGCTGGGACGCAAAAGGACGGTTCCCGAGTCCAGCTTCTGACACGGAGACGCTCGACTCGGCCACAAGCGCGCACAAAGCCTTTTTTATCTGTCATCAAGTAAATGACGTCCAATCTTTGAGATCAAAGCAATAGAGCTCAATTCCCAGTGGAGGCTCAAAGTGGCCTGCACTGTGGAGTTGAGAGACACGTAGCAAATGAAGGGTCCTGTAATGCTGGGATATAATCAGCAGAATGAAATGATGCGACCTGTCCATCAAACGTATTCTGTTTTTTTTAGGACTTAAAACAAGTGCCTGAGCAACTAATATGCAGTTTAGACCAATGAGTTTGTGTGTTTAGCACTGGAAGCACGATATTACACACACACACACCCATACAAGCACATTATCTGCATTTGTGTCTTATTACTGTAGTGTGAGTGCTGGAATTCATCACTCCTTTTTGAACTTTAGCACGGAGCACTGATTGTGTTCATTTATAGGAATGTAATGTGTCCACTTGATGAAGGGAGTGCTCAGTTGAGGGCTCAGTTTCCAATTTAAATAATGTATTCATCTTTAATCCCGTGTTTAATGTTTGTTTCAAGCACACAAACCAGTGTGTCGATGAAGGATTGACCCAGACTGCAGTTGTTGGTTATTTCGTGTTAACCCTGCAGTGGTAAGACCGGGACCTCCAGCTGTAATAACTCGCCAGGTAGGAGTGTTATTCTGTGGAGTCGCCGACCTGGGTCTCTTAATCATTCGCTGGCTTAGATGTTGAATCCCTACCAGGACCAGCAACACTTTATCTGTCTGCTGTGAAGTGTAATATCAATCCACCGTTAGAAAACGTGTTTGGTGGAAGCGCTGTCAGGAAATGATTGCTTTGTGCTATGTGAAGACGGTGACCGCAACCACAGCGCGTGAGTTTTTCTCCGGACTCGACATGCAGAATGCGGCTGCTTCACATGCTGTTCTGTCTCTGTTATTGTGAGGGATTGTCACCGGGATCCAACATTGGCTGGACATATTGCAGCCTAACATTTATCAGAGAGAAAAATACTCCACAAAACAACAAAATAGATGCAGAAATGTAAGGTTAACGACAGTGTTATCCCTTAAATGATCCCTCGTCTGAACAATCTAATCCAAAGAAGATTTAAAAGGCCTAAATTAAAACAAATTTCAAAAAGAAATACAATACATATTGTGATATGTATTTTCTTTTTATTTATGCATTTACTGTGTGTTTTACTGTAAGCTAACTAACGCTAATTAGCTGTCAACACTTGTTGAGACATGTGCCAAGAAGATCCCTCTGTGTCTGTTTGTACACATGCTTGAAGAGTCAGACAGTCAATCCCAAATCTAACTGAATATACCGTCAATAATAGTGGACTGATGATTGTTTTTCCATTCGGCATGGACCATGCGTCTCAGTCTCCGGAAGGAAAACTTCTCACGGAAACTAAAACGGTTCCTGACATTCGTGTCATGATGAAAAAATAATTAATTCGGTTATTAAAGACAAAAGGTTCCATGTGATTTCATTTAATCATGACACAGTAGATGCAATCATAAAAAGGAAATGCATAAAACAATGTAATACAATTAGTATTTCACTTAATTTCTTTGTAACACTTTAAATCTTCTACACTAATCATTGAGAACTCGAATTTAGCAGTTAGTTTGTGAATCCAGCGTAGTATTATGATAAATTATGGGGACACATGCAAGCATATTTGGTAACATTGTATTTGCATAAGAATGACATGATACAGTCGAGAACATGAAGCAATATTTATGAATCTTTGACTGTCATTTGGTCAATTATGACATTTTTTTTAATGCAAAGTTGACATTTTATGAATATCGTGACATTATTCACCTAAGACAACGTAGCCGGAGCCGCTGGGAGTGAAGCGCTTCTTTCAAAATAACTTGCATAACTGGTGGAGGAAAGCAGAGTGTTGATTTCATCTTCCTGGCCCGGATGTCCCCAGGGACTCCATTAATTAAAATAACGGTATAACAGGCCGGCCGGATCCCCTCATTCACGCATTGCGGAGATGTTTTCGATGTTGTATGTGCACAGAAATGTCCGATGATGTCTTCTCAGGCTCTACACATGTATAATCCCTCATTGATATTTGCACAGTGCTGCATACAATGAGAAAAGCACTCAATACTGTCGAAGCACCCAAACATGACTAATGACTTTAATTTCTCTTTAAACCTGAAAACCAACACTATTTATCAATCTTGAATAATTCCTAATGTACCTCCAAATGACTATGAACACTGGATTTATGCTCATCAATCGTTTTTGTTTCGAGTTCAGTTGACTCTTATTGGAGCTTTGCAGCAGTCTGTCGGACTGGAACAAGCTCTGTAGTTTGCAGTAAAGAGGGAAGCAGAAGTTTATTGACCTGAGCTGAAACTCTTCCAGGTCGGGGAGTTGCCCGTCTGAATGCTTATCGTCAACATTCACTGAAGTATTCACATTTGAATATGAGCATGTCGTGCTTTTTTGTTTTGTTTTCAAACGCATCATATCAGCCTTAGAACTCTCCACTTACTCAGTCTGGATATGAAATATATGAGATCAATATTGAGAAACTCGGCAAACAAAACCTTAAAATTGAAGTGTTATTTGTTGCAAATGCAGTATTTTCCTCAAAGCCTGTCATGAATTCCCTTTGCCTCTAGCTTCATTCTCAGCACCCACAGTGTACAAAAAAGTTCAAGAACAATCATAAAGAGCAAATAGGCCCATTTTCATAATTCATAGATGTTATTCCTATGGTCTAAGACAGTCCAAAAATAATCTGTTTACATGATCAACTCTCCTAAATCCAAAAACTAGAGTACTATATCTATAGAAGTAGAATAGGTCTAGAACGGACATTGCCATTCAAATCAACGTAGCAGGATGCTCAGAGCGGCGGCCATTTTTGCGTGTATCGATTCTATTGCAAACATTGTAGCGGGTTCATTTCCATATAAACAAAACTGACTTATGGCAAGTAGCGAACTCACTAGGTGAGGTTTTTGCAGTAACGTCTAAAACAAACAGTGGAGTGCTAACGTAGTACCAACGTAGCTAGCTAACTAGCGGACAGTTGGCTGGTTCTTCTATTCATACTTTTTACGTGAGGTGTACGCAGCTTTTTCACACAGAAATAAGTCATAAAGGGTCTATATATTTTTTTTTATTGAACTAGTGATGTACAGGAAGTGTATTAGCAGTTTGGTTTTGAGAGTTCTGGCATTTTTTTTTCAGTACCAGCTGGCGGTTGCTCAGTAACTTTATCCCTTACATAGCCTACTGTAGTCTGTAGATGTCCACTTACCCATATTAGGCTACACAAACTTAATAAAAAGCTGAAGTTTCACGGCATTCTGATAGCGAGTAGAAAGATACATTCCACAGCAAATATTGATTGAAGGCCACGTAAAAAAATTATCTTATTTTAGGTGGTGTTCCCCTGGCTGAGGTTTCCACAAAAATGCAGAGAGGGCATCATCGTTTTAAGGGTCATGCACTTTGAGGAGCAGAGAAACCATTTAGGCATCTAATGTTTCTAATCGTATCATGGCCAAAGGCAACAACGTAAAAATCATACACTGTTTCTTTCCCTTTTTTTAAACCTATTTCTGCAACAAATGACTCGCACACAACACACAACCTTCACACGATTATGATTATCAACACTTGTGGTAAGCTGTACGTTTGTTTAAGGCCGTCTCAAGTAACTAAGCAATAATAGTTGAATGTCTTTATTCAAGTTGATCCTTTGCACATCATTGACGTGCTGTTTATGAAACTTGTTCTGTGAGCGAGTGCAGGCGGTCAGGCATACCGCTAATAGGAATACTAATAATAAACTTAACATGAAATACACTATTAAAACCACAACATCAGATGCTTAGTTTTCACCTTGAAACGTCAAATGGAATCGACTTCAGCTGCTTTTTTGCTGTCCTCTATGATTTTACCAAACCCTATAATTAGATTCGCAAAGGCTGTCTCTCTCAATCGAAGACACGAGTTGCAAATTCTACAAAAAAGGGCAGCTATAATAACCAGTTGTTAAAATAATATAATATATAAATTTGTGCTCGTAATAGCCACGTTCCCCTCAGCTAACTGTGCCGTGATGACAGCCTTGGCTTTGTATTGAAGACAATAATCGATCTGTTTAGAATCTGCTCAGTGTTGTTGCCCACACTGACATTTAGTGCTTCTTATTGTTTGAAAAATCAGTGTATTGTAACAGAGAGGAAAGAGCTATTTGACAGAGAACTACAAACTCTTTGAATGGTTGCTTCAACTTATATATCTGAGCCACCTTTATGTTATCATGGCTCTGATCAAAACTGATCAAAAACGTTTCTGGCCAAAACGTCCATGTTTTCAGTAACTTTTCAGAATGAAATGAATTCACTTCATTTTAGATTAGAATTTATTAGAGATCAATTCTGAAAGTGGAGTTGAAATCGGGACACAGTCTGTATTGCGTTGTAAGTTTGAACTTTGCATGGCTCAATCCACATGTGGCCACATACACACAATGTTTACTCTGCCAAACTGAGCACACCTGTGTTAACAACATTTTTCGTGAAATTTGGGTTGAAGATTTTTGTATATGCAATTTTTCTACATTTTATTAAAATAAATCTGTATATATTTATGGATACACACAGACAGAACTGTGTGCAGGTGTGTGTGTGAGAGAGAAAGAGAATAAATAAGTGTATTATTAGTGACAGTCAACCTGTGGGGTGTAGTGATCATGGAAGAAGATGCCACGGTATCCAACTGCAACCCAGTCGCCAGAACGTTTTTTTGACATTGTATGTTTCTGTAAACCATGGTGAATGTCGACGTTTCTGAACCATAGATATGTTCCATAAAAAGGTTTCATAGAAATGCACACGTGGGTAACTTGTTAACAGAACTACTTGTTTAAGGTTTGAAAAAACCTTAATAAACTACGTTTATAGATAACAACCACCTTTAGGGGACTTTTATTATGGAACAAAATGATGTAACAAGCGCAAAGTCCATGTTTGCCTTTGGTTTCTTGCAAGACAAACCGCGGCCACTTACTCTGACCAAATGCAAAAACGTTGATGTTCAACAAAGCTGCGCTTCGCAGAAACGTACAATGCCAGCAATTTTTTCCTGGCAACTGGGTTGCCAACTGAACTCACATGCAATGTATTCCATGTTTTGCATAAGGGTGTATCTATATGCTTTCACTGTAAAACAACAGTTTCTGCCTGAATTGTCTTCTGTACATGATGGATCATTGTTTTATTTTTCAGTACAACAAATAAAAATGTATTATTTATGACTATGGCCTACAGTCAATGCTGTTTAGATGCTTGATTATGAATTTTACTGAAAGGTGCAACATCCAAAATTGGGAGCATTTCTATTGCCTCTCAACGGCTCTCAACATGGCCGGCATCTCACAGCTAACGGTGCTAACAGCACTAACAGTACCAACTACAGCAAAAGCACTGAATGAGCGAACAGTTTTTACCTGAGGTAACGGAGGGTGGATACTACGCTGTCAAACGGGACGGCATTATCAGCTGAATGAATTAAAGAGGAGCAAAGAGTACCTCAAAAATGTATTTAAATGCCAAACAGTACTTGAGTTTATGTACTTACTTTGAGCTTAAGAGATTAGTTGATTGTTTGATTGACAGAAAAGGAATTTATCGAAGATAATTACCATATTAAACTTGAAACAACTGTTTTTATACCCACTTGGGGGCAGTAGAAATAAGTTGTGAATAATACATTGACATATCATCATCTTAGCGAACATGTTAGCTTATCAGTTGCTCATTTACAAAGCCAGTAGTTTCTAAACCAGATTAGCATTCATATGGAGTCATGTTTCTGGCAAAGACTGTATATATGAATTCAACATAGTCAGATGATGTCACCCATTGTTTGTAGACTGCCGTTTTGAAGCCTTGAGTTCGGCATTTTTGGCCGGCGCCATCTTGCTTTTTTTTGCCGCATGGTTTCTGTCCATGTCAGAGATTCACTCTTTTATCTCTATTTTTGGTCTCCACCAACTGAACAGGTGAGGGGAACCCCAGTCAGACCTGAATCGATTTACTGCTGGAGACAAATACTGGTGATTTGCCACAGAGTATAAAGATTCTTCATTTTGGAATTCACTTTTTTCCTTGTCAAAAGCTGCTGTTTGTCATTGTTTGTTAGCTTCCCGGGGTGTGCCTGTGGTTTTTGGTTTCGATTTGTCTGAGTCTCCTTTTTGAGCCCAACGTTGTACTGCTCCAGTCCCTCGTCCAGTCAGTGAGGAGCAGCCCCACAGAGGGACGGCAAGAAGAGTTCTCTGCCAAATGTGTATTTGGCTGGTATCTGTAATGAACACCTATCAATCCATGAAGGCTTACAAGAACACGGTGCCTGTATTGACTTCACTCACATGCTGCCGTGAGCTGCGTTCGAAGCAAAATGATGAATGTTTGCCGTGTTTGCAGAGGTCTCCTTCTTTAACGTCCAGATTTGCCAGAAATGGGCATCATCGCTTGCATCCCATTCCTCTGCAAGGAGGATGATTATGCCAATGACAGGCTGAGAGGATACAAGCACCCCCTATGGAGGCAGACCTCTCAGTGTCCTGCTGTTTCTCCTCATCCTGCTCATCTGCTCTCACAGTTGAAGGCTATTTGTGAAGAGAAATAAGATCACCGAGTCATTCTATTATATCCCCAGTACGCCTCAATCAACTGATAACGAAAAGAAAAAAAAGAACCCGAAACTAGCTCTCTGGGTGTAGAATTTGCAACCGCATTATTCCAACTCAACAGGCCCAATAATTGTGTTTAAATGCTGTTTATTCACTGAAACATAATATTCCACGAATCATCTTGAAAGCATTACTTGTGAGTGAAAACTGAGGTGGTTATGGTGTCAGGGAGTTTAGCTGATGAGCTATTCTGAGTGGCACAAATTACTTGTTCTTTGTGAGCACAGCGCTCCTTAGAAACTAAATAGATTTCAATGGTTCATCTTTGCAGAATCTTAACGAGCCAAGCATGCTCCCACCTAATATCATCCAGACCCTTAAGTGCATGTTCTGCCATAAGACGTAGTTTTTCATGACATGACACTCATTGTTCACGTCTCTACCGGATCAATTATTTCAAACATTTCAAGGCCACACTGTTGGAGATTGAGTGCCAAACACTCTTCCAGTAGCCCCAACACCCATGGGTCACTAGATATGCCCATAACTATATCACTGTGGCAGCACATAACACGATTGAGCAACTTTCTGAGGGATGTATGGATCAGGAGTATAAATACTGTTATATCTTGTTTTTCCGCATTTTGTTTTTTATGTATCATGGCTATGCATCTTTGATGTGAGACATGATTTTTAGCCATGCTACCTGCATGGCAAACAGTAAATTATTCAACATAGCTTTAACTTCTGCCAAGAAAACTATCCTCACATGCTGCACACTGGAAAAAATATAAATTCAATCTCAATAGAAATCGATCCACATGAGTCTTTAAAATTGCAACAGAACTCGACTCTATCTGGTCATCTCTCATACATTTCTTACAAACCTGATTCCATACACCTTGTTATTGTTCTCGCCTGTTTACCAGTTGTAACTTGCACATATTCACTTCTGCACCTGTATCCAGTTCTACACCTCCATTGAAATCCACATACACATAAATACATGCACACATGCGTGTACCTGCATATACAAATATACTGTACTATGGGTATTGATATTGATATTATATCATTGCAATTAGACAAATACACATGCAAATACATCTACAACACATTACTATTATTGATTATGTTCAAGAATGTTTCATTAATATATTATTGATACTTTTGTATTTTTTTATTATAGTTGTAAAATAACAACTAAAAATATAAAATAAATACGTAAATAATATGTATAGACAAAACAATATCAAAAGCATGATATTAACAGTGCAACTAACATCTACTTGTTTTCTTCTCCTGTATACACTGTTGTTGACATCCTTGTGTTCTGTTAATGTTGTGTCTTAAAGCAGATTTTCAACACATCGCGGTGTAACAGCGTGGGTTAGGGTTCGACTGGTTGGTTGTGTTTGTGCCAACGGCTGTGTTCAGTGGATCGATTGAAGGTAGGTCTGAATGTGCCTCCACTCTGTGGTCTACGTATATATTTCTTGTGTACCCCCCCCCTACCCTGTGTACCCCTGTCTGTCTGTCTGTCTGTGTGGCCCGGTGCTGCTGTGGCTACCGCTGATTACCCACAGCTGCCTTCCATTAGGCTCATCATGCTGCAGTACATCAAGCCTAGACTTTCATCCACTCATCGCCAGAGTCTTTTCACGCAGCTCCTCTGCGGTTCTAGTTATTTGTGCATTATCTCCTCTCATGTTTGTCTTTTCCCCTTATAACAAATCCAATTTTACTATCATCCAGGCGACTACAGAGTCCTTGTCACTTTGGGAACACAACAACACAGCGTGCAACAGGCTAATGTTATGATTCTGACACCTCTGAGTCATCCATGTGTCTTTGTAAGGCCAATGAGGGCCTTTTGATGAAGCAGCATGGGTGATACAGCCCGGCCTCTCATATGAACTCTCAAAATTGCAACTTTTCTCCTCGGGCGCTGCCAAATTACACATCAAACGGAAATCATACAATACAGAAGGATTTTCAGTCACCTCATGGGTCAAATCCGACAAAAGATCTCATGTTGTTGTTGTTTTTCACCAGAACTGTAAGGAATTTGAGCGTAGAACTGAGTGTTTAGTAGTTATAATACAAGTGTTTAATAATTCATAATTCATATTTAGTCATAATCATAAGTGTTTTGGAAATGCATAATTAAGATAAGCATAAAGTGTTATAGGATTAGTAGCTAAAAGTAGAATTAAAGACATGAAGCTTTTGCCAAAGATGCAGAAGTTTATCTTTTATACTGAAAGATTATCATTAGAGGGTCTAAGCCAGGGGTGTCCAAACTTTTTTCAAAGAGGGCCAGATTTGATAATGTGAAAAAGCCCAAGGGCCAACAGTCCCTGTTGACATTATTTTAAACAATACAAGTAGCCGATACATACATTGTTATTTTATCATTTCATTTTCAATGACAGCAAATAGCAATGTGAACAAATCTCAACAACTATTCTGCCTTTCTTTCACATCTTGAAAGTCGGATAACAAAGAACAAGCCATCTAAAAGCTAATTACATAGAAACCGATCAATATTCTCACCTCAAGATAATCTTAAATATGACTTAGTGAGGGTGATGAAAAGTTGTCTAACATTTAAATTCAACACACATGAAACAGGCTAACGAAAAAAATCAAGTTCTAAGTACTAAGTCTCTTAGTATCTGATGATAGCTCTTCAGTGTTACGAGCCAGGCAAACATTAGCAAACTCTGTCTTCTTCTCGGGGCAAATGTTTTCTGTTATTTTCATAACGCAGTCTTTGATAAACTCACATTCCGTAAAAGGTTTGTCATGTTTAGCAATTACCACGGCCACTTCGTAGCTTACTTTGATGATGTTTTCATGTGAAAAGGACCGCTGCTGATTGGCCAAGTTATCTTAGAGTTGCTTCACTTTTCTAGCACGGTCGCTCTCTGATAGCTTGTTGTAGCATTAGCACGTTTGGTCTCGTAGTGTCTCTTTACTTTATATTCCTTAAACAAGGCAACAGTCTCATGACAAATTAGGCAGACAGTTGTTTCAGTTTTCGGTGAAAACAATATTGCGATCCCCACCTCTCCTGGAAGCGGCGGCCCTCATTATCGACTTTCCTTTTTTTACTTGCCGTAGCCATGACAGTTCAAGGGTCAGAGCCAATTTCAAACAGCCAGACAGTTACAGAGTGGTGCTGCCACCATGAGGTAAAAATAGGAATTGCATGTTGAATTTGTATGATTTATTCATTCCGTTTTGACTGTGCTGGCGGACCATAAATAATGCATTTTAAGACAGAAGGCGCGGGCCGTATAAAATCTGACCTCGGGCCGTGATTGGCCCGCGGGCCGGACTTTGGACATGCCTGGTCTAAGCAATAACTACTGACAGTCATTGAATGTGTTAAGACAGTAGGGTCAGAGAGACAGACAGGCGAATACACTCCTGGAAGTTAGCCAATAGGAGTTGGGATAGACGGAAGGGGAGGAGTTTCAAACCGGATGTGGGTGGTTTAATTTGTCTTTTCTCTTCCTCACGTGATAGCTCCTGGGGATGGTGTGTGTTTTTTACCTGAGGAGCTGAGGAGAGTTTTTGGGTTTTATTGTTTTAATATTTCTTGGAAGTAGTGTACTTCCCACTGTAATCGTATGTGCACCAGGGGGATTAAATTCCTTTTAATTGTAAACCAGTCTTGGTAGATTTATTATCGCAGCGTGTCTACTGTAAACAACAACTGGACATGTGCTCTGGCCTTCTCGCTATGGGGTAAGATTCAGCCCCCACAGAACAAACACTTTTTTCTGGCTATTCACAATTCAATTTATGAGTGACAATGAAAATATTTAACTGAGGTGAATATCAAGAGAGTGAAGTCCCAATGCAGACGAAAAAACAAGAGCGGTCAATCATCAAATATTGATGTCACACATTATACATATTTATTTACAACAGCTCACAACAGTACGCAACTAATTGTTTTCGGCAACGATTAAGCAAAGCTGCTCATATTTCGACATGAGGCTTTATTTTTTTCTTCGTCTTTTGCTTCGTAACGGACAAGAGCAACAGTTCCACCAGAGTTTTGTCATGTGCAAGGTGTGTTTTGATTAGCAGGTGGGGGTAATTTCTAAAACTGACAAACGCTGTTCGGTTTATTTGTCATTTAAAAACAATTCTGTGTGCGAACCATTCAGAGCTTTCTTTGCCCTCTTATAAATACTATACAAAAATAGGCTACTCTTATAACAGCTCACCATCATCATCAGTCATGTTGAAAGATGCCCTGACTTAATTTCACTATTAACTATTAACAACACCTCAATTGAACAGTTAATCCCAAAATCAAAAATACACATTTCTCCTCTTGGGTGTAGTGTTATTTATCAATCTAGAAAATCCTGAATGAAACTGCTCACAACAAGGTCTGTGGATTATCTTGACTAAAAAGTCATGATGCTTGTCAAACTGCATGGATGCACACGGGAGAAATATGAATGGCTTCAGATCTAGTACTTGACTACGTGTGTTGATGGGAGTGTATTTACAATGTAGTGTTTAGTCCACCTATTAGGATGTCAGGAAGGACCTGCTGGTATTTAGGTGTAGTTATTTTCACAAAATTTGGCCCAGACGATGATACAGTCTGGAAGAAAATGCCCCCGGTTGATGTGGTTAAAGGACAAGGCCGCATGTCATGACCGCTCAGGTTGCAAATGTCTCTTGTTTGACATAAATGTGTGATCACCCAAGCTGCAAGAATCTGCTGTCACACGAGCAGTGACGGAATCAAGTGGCGATCATGGATTGACTCTATGAACGATTCTCCTCTCTGTTGTTGTCCGCTGGCTGCTTGGTGTAAACAAACACAGCTGTGCAACATATCCTGCTTTGCATTCAGTCTGAATACCTCTAGTATGGAGAAACTAACCCTCTGACAGTTAGTCTAACTGGTCTCAAACGCAGCCCAGTGGCACAATTGTTTCATTTTCAAAAAGATTACAGGATTGTCAGACATGTGATACGTGCAAACTCAAGCCAATTTACAGTATGTTTTGAATTGACGGATTCAGCAAATAGGCCGATTTGACTTCACTGTGAGCTTCCCATTTTTGAAAATGTGTGTTTATTTTTTTGCAGGTGTAAATGAGTAAACTAAACAGTGTTCAAGCCCCGTAGCAGACCGGTATGTAAATCAGCGGTGCTGTGCTTTGCATGATTATGAATGCTGGGAACAACATTCCAATCCAGGTCTAAGCTGAAGTAAAATGTTTGATTAGAGCTGATCCGCAGACTGTTCCGAAACAGCATGTTCTCTTGTGCTAATGTCCCATTGGCAGTGCTTTATCACATCTACAGTGACGCATCGTGAAGTTTTTTTTGATTCCTATTCACTGTGGGGCCATGTTGGATGGCATCATCTCCCCAGACTCTGGCTCCTGCCGAGCACCTACAGGTACCATTCTCACACTCACGCTGCCCCCATCCGTGGTGCTCGGTTTCACGCGGAACTTTCTATTGACCGGGCGCACAGCCCTGAGAAACAGCCTCTTGAAGGTCTCATTGAGGACGATGTAGAGGAACGGGTTGATGCAGCTGTTGGCGTATCCCATGCTGATGGCTATGTTGTAGGCGTAGGAGAAAGCTAGGCTTGGCTTCTGCACCCCGAGGTGGACCAGCTGAAGGATGTAGTAAGGGGCCCAGCAGATGAAGAAGGCCAGGCAGATGGCCACTGCCATCCGGGTCACCTTCCTGGTGCGCACCCTCAAACTGCGCGGCGGCAGCGGCGCCACGCTGGTGGACATGTGTTGGAGGATCTTGAAGAACACCAGGCAGATGACGACCAAGGGTATGGCGAACGCCAAGAAGAACTGGTAGAGCGTGAACCAGTATATGTCAGTGACTGGGTCGGGCAGAAGGAGAGCGCAGGCCACCAGGCCATCTGGCAGAGGCATCAGGCCTGCGTACATCCACACGGGGATGATGGTGAGCAACGACAGGCCCCACACCAGGCCGATGACCAGCGCTGCCACACAGGGCGTGCGGATGTAGTTGAAGCGGATCGGATGGACCGTAGCCAGGTAACGGTCGAGGGTCATTGCAGTGAGGATGTAAGTGCTGACTATCTGGCTGTTGGTGTCGAGCGCCGTGATGACCGTGCACATGGCGGCTCCGAAGTGCCAGGTGCCGTTGCCCAGCAGCTGGTGGATGAGGAACGGCATCCCGAGGAGGAACAGGAGATCGGCGATGGACAGATTCAAGATAAAGATGTCCGGAACGGTTTGCTTGGCGCAGCCCTTGGTCTTCTTCATGATGGTGTAGATGACGATGCAGTTCCCCATGATACCCAGGAAGCAGATGATGCCGAAGATG